>NW_004624751.1:395985-462732 GCF_000247695.1 Heterocephalus glaber | reverse complement strand
GCCCGTGTGTGCACGTGTGTGTCCCTGGGTGACTGTCCCTGTGCACGCCCGTGTGTGCACGTGTGTGTCCCTGGGTGACTCTCCCTGTGCATGCCCGTGTGTGCACGTGTGCGCACAGTCTCACAGCAGACTTGCTGCTGTCCTTGTAAAGCCCTCAGCTGGCCCCACTCTCCACCAGGGCAGAGGTGGGTGTTGGGGACACTGGGCCCAGTGACATTAACACCTGGGATAGCATCCTGGGGGGCCCACTACTGAGGCAATGGGTCCCCGTGTCCCCACACACCTAGATTTGGGGCCTTCCCAGCTCCCCAGCTCCCGTATTTCCCTCAGCAGGTAGCTGGGTCCTCTCAGCCCCACGCTGGACGCTGCTGACCTTGCTGGGCCCCCTGGTGGCTGGGCTGAGTCCTGACCCCACCTGTCCCACTCTGCTGCCTGGCCATGTTGTCCGGCCATGCTGTCCCTCTCCTGGACACCTGAGGGTCACTGACACATTGGTGCCAGGGGCCGTGGAGGGGTCACGACAGAGGCAGACAGACCTGGGGTCTCGGCGCCCTCACCCCACACCTGCAGCAGACCTTCCCTTCCCACCCCATCCTTGGGGGGCTGGCCCTGGCTCCACGGGGAGGCTTCCCTCCCCTCTCTTCTTCCACATGGGTTATCTGGGATGGAATGGGGGCCCCACCGGACCCCGGGACAGAGCCAAACCCTTCCTGTCCCCAGAGCACTGCTGATGGAAACCCACCTGTCTGCTTTGGCATGGTGCATGCCTGTCATCCCAGCATGGGGAGGCTAAGGCAGGAGGATCTTAAGTTCAAGTCCAACCTGGGCAACTTAGTGAGACCCTGTCTCAAAGTAAGAAATAAAAAAGGCCGAGGGATGCAGCTCATGTCAAGGGCCTTGGGTTCAATCCCCAGCACTGGGGGGATTACAAAATGATCCTTTTGGTTTTATGTGTTTTTTTTAAAGTATCTATTAAGGACGTAATTTTTGTTATTCCTCACCTTTCAGGGCTGCTCCAGGAGGCCAGGGGTTCCAAGCTTCAGGACCCTGTCAGGTATCCTGGGCTGGGAGCTGCCTGCTCTCCTCTCCCACACAGGGAACCTGAGGCTGGGGAGGGTGGCCTCTCCTGCTGTGGGGTGTGTGGTTGATTGTGTGTGGTACCCACTACCCGGGCTGAGAAACTGTGGTGCCAATTCTGCGTGGGCTGCTGACTATGTCCTTTGCCGGCCTGAGCCATTCTACAGGCAACATTTCCTTCCTTTTGATATCCTTCTGTGATGCGGGGCTCAAAGCCAGGGCTCTGCATGTCTAGGCAAATCTGTACTACTGAGCTTTATT
The DNA here is from genome assembly GCF_000247695.1 of Heterocephalus glaber. Next base: position 461,394 of record NW_004624751.1, on the reverse strand, counting down.
TATCTCAGCCCTTTTAAATTTTTTATTTGGGTCACGGTATTGCTAACTCGCTCAGGCTGGCCTCAAACTTCTGATCTTCCTGCCTCAGCCTCCTGAGTAGCTGGGGTCACGAGCGTGCACCACCACATCTGGCTCTGGGGCAGCATGTTGCCCAACTTGCTGTCTGGTAGTCTGCGTGGGGCTCCTGGCCTGTGGGTACCCCAGGTGCTGGCTGCTTTGGGCTCTTCCTGACCCTGAGCAGTACCCTCGGGCTTTTCCCAGGGCACCAGCTTCTCTCTTCTGGCCTCTGCTCTCTGCTTGGCCAGTGCTGTCTGTGAGGCCCCTGAGCTGCAGGGCCTTCTGGGAGCACCCACGTCCACTCCACGCTACCTGCACCCCAACACATGCATGCCTGCCATCTACCGGTGAGCCTGGCACTGAGGCAGACAGTGGCGGGCGGGAGCAGAGGTCTGGAGCCTGCAGGAGGTGACCTTGGTGACAGCCACCCCGGCTGGGCTCCCAGCCTCACCGGGCTCCTTCCTACAGTGACGCCATGCCACGAGGGTGATCGGCAGAGCAGCCCTTCACCTCTGCTCACGTCTCCTTCCAGTCACTCTCCTCACTGCTGCTCATTGTTCCCTTCATTGGCTTCTGTAGGGGAACCTTGAGGCCTGGGTGAACTGGGATCCCCACAAACAGGAGCCCAGAGTGGTCTGGGCCAGGAGCCACCCCCCACAGCATGTGGACCAAACATAGCGTCCGCACAGCAGCCTCATGTGGGAGCGAGCTGTGTCCTGCGGGTTTTCTGCTGTGTCCACCAGGGCAGCAGAGGCAGAGCCAGCTCGGGGAGCGGGACACGGCAGCGGAAGCAGAGGCTCCTGCACGGCCTCCAGACCGGACAGGGCCCCCACATCCACCTGGGACAGGGGAGGCAGGGGCTGCTGGCTCCGGGGCTGGACCAAGCCAGGGTGTCCACACTCGGATGGGGTGGCTGGGGCCAAGGCCGGCAGGCAGCGTGGGGAGCAGAGGCCACGGCTTTGCTGGGACCCACACTTCACCCCAGGAGCAGACAGCGAGGGCATGGAGGGCAGCCGGAGAAGAGGGGACCGAGAGGGAGGAGCCCCAGGGACGCCAGGGAGTTAGGGCCAGAGGCCAGCGCCCACGCTTTCACCAAACACCTGCAGAGAGGGGCCCCAGCCGCTGTCCAGGAGGACGCTCTGCCTGGTCCTCAGGCCTCCCCAGCTAAGGCCACACTGTGGGGTTTGCAGCCCGGTGGCCCCACGTGTGCCCTGGGGAGAGGAGGTCTCTGCGGCTGCACAAGGGGCAGTGGGGTGAGCCTGCAGTCTGAGGTGAGGGCCGAGAGAGGCACCCACGGGGGAGGCCGGGACCCAGGGAGCCGCTATCTGCCTGCGGCGCACTCTGAGGGCAGCCGGCAGCCCGGGGGGGGGGGGGGTGTCCAAGTGGACCTGCCCAGCCCTCCAGCTGCCGCCCGCCCACACTCCTGCCACACCTGCCAGCCCCACTGGCCCCACTTGGCCCGGAGCACTGGCAGGCACAGGCTGCACACGGCCATATCCAGGAACTTTCTCCAGGAAGCAGGCTGTGATCTGGAGTCACAGGTGCTGTCTTACGGGCTGGCTGAGTGACGGTGTCATTTGCTGGCCCTTGGTCCAGTCAAGCAGGGAAGTCCCGTCCAAGCCTCTGTTGCTGGTCTACATGCAAGGCTTTAGTGCTCCCTGCTCACAGGCTGGTCTACCTGAGAGGAACAGGAAGGTCTGCAGCTGCTGGCCACCACCCATGGCCAGCAGGAGGCTGACTGAGGTGCCTGGGGCAGTGAGCAGAATGGCCACCTCCCTGGGTAAAAGCACTGCTCTCCCCAGCTCTGGACCCATTGGTCTTTGCTGTCAGAGGACATTTACCTGTCTTCTAGGTCCCTCTAGGCCTCTCTCCCCAGCTATCTAAAACGTTCTTTCTCAAGAGCTTGGGGACCAAGGCTGGCCCTGTGGGTGGAGAGCAGCTCCTGAAGGTAGACACCAGGCTGTGCCTGCTGGGGAACGCGGCCCATTCACCACCCTGTGGGTAGGGGCCAGGCCCACTCTGCCCAGCCGAGCGGCCCCAACGGCTGGCTTCCCATGAGCAGCAGGGCCAGGCTATTTCCAGGGCCGGGGCAGCACCAGGCCAGGGATCAGGCCAGGTGCAGCACATGGGTGCACGGGCTCCTGCCCAGCTGCTGAGCCTGCCCCTAACAGGAGTACAGGTCCCCTAGGCTGGGTGTGGCTCCTGCGGGGAACGTAGCCACGGGGTCCTCAGGGCACAGGCAGTACTCATGCTGAGGGGGCCTGGGTGACTTTTAGGAAAATCCACACATTTGAGAGACTGGAATCAAAGAAAATTCTGAAAATGAATTTAATTACTTACTATGACCACAGGCTACATCCTTTAAAAAACAAAACATAGCATTCTGTGAAATGCACCCATCATTAACCCATTTGCATCCGCACTGGGGACACGAATGATGCCTTGACAACAAAGCCTCAGGTAGAGCCGCACAGCAGCGCCTGAGCCCAGCTGCTGACCTCACGGGCTGCCTTCCAGGTGAGGCGAGTCCATGTTTTGAAGCTGCGATCACAAGCTTACTCAGGGCGATTGAGTTTCTCTGTGTCTCTGTAACAACCACACGGATTTCCCCTTATTTCAAACAAACTGCGTGTGTGACTGGGTCCTTTACAGAGAAACCAACAGAATTTGAACTCTCTTTTAAAAACACTGAGAATGCTCAGCTGCTTGGCTTCCAGGATGCACTCCAGATAACATAAGCACAGTCCTCTCTTGGAAGCTCCCGCTTTGCCCATGGCTTGCAGATCTGAGCGGTTCTGCCGAGGGCTTCTGCGCACGGAGCTGGGGGCCAGGGGTACCACCTGCAAGTCTGCCACAGAAACTGCAGATGTGGGGCCAGGATCAGGCATAAACCGACAGCTTCTTCCTCTCCTCGAACTGCTTGTCCACTGCCAGGGACAGGGCCTGCAGGAAGTCCTCGATGGTGACAGTGGAGGCCTGGAAGGTCACATGGTCACCACTGGGTGGCCATGTGGAGCCACCTAGCAGCAACCATCCCACCCAGAGAACGGAGTGCAGACAGGTCTCAGGTGCTGGGCTGCCCGATTCCCAGTTAAAGAGTGGCAATGTCCTCAGGGCTGACAGCCCAGGACACGGCTGAACAAGTCTGGGAGCCAGCTCAGGCCCTCTCGGGGCACATAGTCGTGACACCATTTCCTGCAGGTTAGAAATGGGTGCCAGAGCAGGCAGGGGAGCACCAGGGTCAGCTGCCAACTCAGCATGGAACAGAAGCTGCTGGGAACGGATTTGGGGCTCTAGGTCTGTCACCCTGGGGCCTGCTCCAGGGCCTTCCCACATCACCTGAGCACCCGCACCACACCCGCCGCAAGGCTTCCACTGACTCGCAGAGGCACCGGGCAATTCCATTACAAAGAACTGGTCCAAGATGCACTTGCTTGTCTCAGACACCAGCATATCTGTTCTGCCAGACCAGAGCCTCCAGCAACCAGATGCTCCGGAGGGGAAAGGGGGCAGTGCCTCCTGGCTGAGGGCCGGGTGCCAGGCCTGCGAGGGTGACTCCAGGTCACTGCTCCGTGACAGAGCCCAGACTCAGGCACAGACCCTTTCTCCTCCTCCTGAGGACTCAGGACCGCATGCCACCCAGGATCCTGTCATCTTAGAAACAGGCAGGCTGAGGCTGTGGACGCAGCATAGGACTCACCTGGATGAACAGTGCGTGAGCCAGAAATGGGAGCTTCCTCAGGACCCGGCCGCTGAGGCCCTCGCTCTTCCTGCAAGAGTGGAAACAACCACATGCAGAGCTGTCGTTCGTGTGAAAACCCATGCGTCTCGGGACCACCGTGCTCTTACTGTGAACCCTGAGCCCACAAGTTGGCCGAGGGGACCCTGAGGCATTCCTGGCCCCACAGGGCACTGCCCCCCGAACCCCCATCCCATCCCAGGCAGGGCTGGCCAGGGGGCCTCACGCTGCCCCAGCAGTAGGGGTGTAGGTATGACTCCATGGGCTGCCGCCACCAGGCCAGTCCCTGAAGGAGAATGCCGGTCCCCACAACCCTGCAGACTGTTCTATCTTAACCAACTGGAGTCTCTCAGCAGGAACCCAGCCTTCAGCAGCACCACATTCTTCATGCTCTCCTTCTGCCAAGACCTTCTTCAGGGCTCCAGACTGAAGTCCAAGCTCTGGCCAGAAACCCAAGCTGCTCTGCTCCGCCTCGGCACCCAGCCTGCCGTGGACGGTCCCTGCAGCCTCCCAGCTCCCACAAACCTGGGGCCACATTCTCACTGTCCTGGGAGCTCCACTTCGCTGCCTTCAGAGCTCACCTCCAGGGACCCCTGGCTGCCGAGGGAACCCCGCCTCCCCAGGAACTTGAGCAAACAGGTTCTTGGTGACAACAAGAGGGCAACTTATTCGCACCTTGAGATTTCATTCAGGAGGAGGCTGAGCCTGGACACGTTGTTCTCAATGAAGCCAATCATCTCTAGCTCGCGCAGTGTCAGCAGCTGCTGCCGAGGGTATATGATCTGGCACTGGGGACAGAGGCCGGGAGTGAGCAGAGTCCATTCGGGTGGCACTCAGGTCAGGCACGAGTCACGCACGCCTTACAGAAGTGTGGACAGCAGTTACTCAAGTGCCAGCCACGAGGAGGTCAGCTCAGTGTCACACTCTCCTCCCAATAGAGACAAGAATGTGGACGTGAAGCACACCCGGCACCAGCGGCGACCCAGCCTCTCAGATTTCTAGCCAGGTCATCTGCTCACCACACATCATGGCTGGGATGACCCGAAGCCATCAAGCCTGGTCTGTTACCTCAGCTCGAGGCACATCAAAATCCACAGGGGTGCCAGGCTGACTTGGGCCCAGGACCCTGACTGCCTTCCCAAGAAGCATCCTGAGTTTGTTAAGACGGGACTGGGTCAGCAGAATGACAGATGGAGAACCGGGTCCCGGCACCTCCCATTACAGAGCGGCTGCCTGGAGTCAGACGCCTGTGCCAAGCAGCTGTGCTGAACTGGCAGGACGGCACCCTGGGCATCACCGGGACTGAGCTCCATGTGAAATGTCTCGGGTTGGAACCAGGACTGGGAGGCCTGTCGAGGGGTTTGGTGGGTAAGAAGCAGGTTTGTGTCGGGGGCTCTCAGTGGCACTCTGGGTTCTCCATGGCCTCGGGGGGCCATCTGCTGTGCCCTCCAGTGACACTTGGGAGTCCAGCAGCCCACCTGACACAGCATGGACTGCAAGATCCACACAGACCAAGGGCCCCAGTCACTCCCGGGCCACCAGGACCAGCCGCAGGTCAGCTAACACGCCTGAATGTCTGATGTCTGTAAACCACGGAGCTATGAAACTGGCCTACACTCTCAGCCGGTGTCCCTGAGACACCTGCACCTCGGAGCTAACTGGACAACAGCCCCCAGGCCACAGCACTCACGTAAGGGCTGCATTAGGAGGCAGAGGCTGCACTGAAAGCGGGATGCCAGGCTCCAGGCAACAAAGCCTTGTCCAGCACATCACCCTGGGTCCCGTGCACCTCCAGTCCACACCCATGGAGCCAAGACAGACACCGCACAGGACAGTGCTGGCTGGCGCCCTCAGCAGGTCCGCAGCGAGGCAGCTCCTGTCTGCATCCTCTGGAGGTCACGCCACCCTTGCAGAGGACAGTGAGGCCTGCTCTTCAGTGTCAGGTCCGCCCTGCTGGCCTGCGGCAACGACTTCACCATGACAACTGCTGTTCCAGTCCTCATTCCTCTGTCCTGCTCACTGCTCAGGCTCCCTAAGTGCAGAGCTCAAAGCAGGCTCCTGCAGCACAGGATGTCAGAGGAATGCTTGAGGACTACAACCTAGGAAGACAGCAGTTCCATGAACTATGAACTTCGGTCAGACGACAGCCTATGAACCATGACCTCAGCCAGAGAGAAGCCCTTTGAACTATGATCTTGTGTTAGACCACTGGCTGTGAACTACAACCTTCAGTCAGACAACAGCCAGTAAACTATGACTATAGTCGGACAGCAGCCCTAAGAACTACAACCTACAGTCGGAAGACAGCCTGTGAACTATATGACCTCAGAAGCAGCCCTGCAAACTATGACCTTCAGTCAGATGACAGCCTGTGAACTATGACCCTCAGGAGACAGTCCTATGAATGAAGCATGATCAAAATACATTTAGAATATTTAACACATTCATGACAAAGCCATAATCTGTGTGTCCGCTGCTGGGCAGCACGGGACAGTTATGCATATAACACCAGTGGTTCAAGCCTGTAGATTTGTATTAAGTTCAGAAAAGTTTATTATAGTAAAAGACACATTGCCATTAATCCCCTGCAAAATCCTCCCTCTTGCTTTGAACACACTTATCCCATTGTTCCTGGCATTTTCTGAAGCAACTCTGATAGTCCTCTTTTGTGAGTCTTTATGAGAAATACAGCAAAAACTGCTGCCAAGTGACAGATAAAAACATGACAGTGTGTCCTCATCCACCTCATTCACCAGATCTAGCACAGTGTGACTTTGGACTCTTTCCCAAGTCAAAATGACCAACAAAGATAGATGTTTGAATGGATTCAAGACACCAAGGCAATCACAGTAGTGCAACTAAAGACACCAAAGAGGACTTTCAGACCTGCTTCAGAAAGTGGCAAGAATGATGGGATGAATGTGTTTGAAGTGAGGGGGAATATTTTGAGGATTCATAGCAATATGTCTTTAGTTGTAATAATTTTTTAAAAATTTAAACACTTGGGCGGGGATTTAGCTCAGTGGTTCCACCACCTGCCTCACAAGTCCAAGGACCTGAGTTTGATCCCCAGTACCAAAAAAAACCCAAAAAACTTAAACACAGAATTTTTCATCACATCATATATGGTCTTGTGGGCTCAGCCTCTTTCTAGATAAGGTGAACTATGACAGGGGCACAGGTCTAAAAGAACCAGGGTGCACCCAGCAGGCTGACCACAGCCCACTCACTAAGCTACTCATCGGGTACCTTTGCCGATGAAAGCTGGCGATCACGCTGTGCCAGAGCAACAGATACCGAGCAGCCACAATTTAGATTATGCCACATACAAGGAACTATGGCTTTCAACTGAGGATGGTTAATACCAACGGAACTGGTTTGCTGTACGCTGTGCCCATTAAGAACAAATCAGAAAGCCAGCGATCGGGACAGCAACTAGGTACCTTCATCAGCTCCTCCACACACGAGAGATAGATTCTGAAGATGGCTGCTGCCGAGGGCGGCCCAATGTACTGCTTGATGTCAGCTCTGTCCACGAAGGCCACGTCGATCTTTTCCGTGATGTTAGAGGTGGTCAGAATCACCACGTTGGCATGCCTGTGTGGTCGAGGCAAGGACACAGGCACCATAAGCCTGGGGGACTAACGAGTGCTCCCTGCTGGATGAAAAGGACAGGGGACGCACGGCCTGTGGGAGGCATGGGGAGGTGGCTCAGCAGCCTCACGCAGGTGGCTCTTCTCAGAGCCACTTCCTGTGCAGCCTGCAAAGCCTTGCCACGACCCCACCTGACCCCAGCCCACGCCCACGGGCACTCCTGGCTGCCACTCTCCCAGGGCGCCTGCTGTGGTCACTCCTTTGCCTTTTGGAGAGCTCACCTTGACCTCACCTGCCTCACTTCCTCACCTCCTTCAATCCTGGGCCCCACCTACTGTAACCCTGGCACCCACCATTACCCCGGCCTGAGCAGGCTACAAGTCTCATCACCACTGACTTCTGCCCTCCAGCTTCTAAACTCCACAGCCAGCCTCCATCATCTGCTCTGCTTACCAACATCCCCCAAGGCCTGGCATGAGCCAGCAGACTGGGCACAGGTGCTCCACAGGCCCTGGGTGGCCTGCTACAGAGGGTATAACTACGCTGTCCTCCTGGGCCCGAAGTGGCATGGGAAGCTGTGAAGGGGGAGCCCCAGGGGAAAGATAGCCCCTCTGCGGGTGAGCAGAGCCGAGCCAAGGATGGAGACCTTCTAGGGTTGAGCCCCTCCCGCTGCTAACTTCCAGTCAGGTGCCTGGGGCAGAGAAGACAGGGTGCATTGGTCAGGAGCTGGGTCTGGAGAGCCAGGAGGGCAGCACAGTCAGGTCACATGGAGGCAGGAGTGGACAGGGCCAGCAGGGGTGGGACAGTCACCTAGACAGGCCCCAAGGCTATGGAGGGAACAGACTAAGTAGGGCCCAGGGCAGGTGTGCCCCCCGCTCCTTCCCGAGCCCACATCCCTCATCCCCGAGGGGACAAGGAAGATGGTGACTCTCTTCCAGCTTGAGCAAGTATGTGGCAAGGCCATCAGTGTGATGGGAACATGGGGGGACCCCAGATAGGTGCGGTTTTGGGGTGAAATGAGTGGCCCAGGAGTGTCTGGTGTGATGACTGGTCTATGGCAGGGACTTGCCCACTCAGAGCCGTGAGCCACAGTAGAGGAGTAGGTGACACAGAAGAGACATGTAGGTGGAGAGAGGCTGCAGACAGGATGTGGGTGAACTCCTGGCCTGATGGGGGAGCGAGGCAGCAGGAGCTGAGGCCAGGAGAGCGGGGCTGGAGGAGTCGCCAGAGGAGAACACAGCCATGCACACAGTGGCTATGGAGGGCAGAAGCAGTGAGGCAGGACAGTGCGGGGCCAGGAGGACGTCCAGATAATGAGGGGTCCACACCTGGAGAGGGGCAAGGAGGAAGCAGGAGCTGGGCAGGACCAGGCCAAGCCCCCCCTGCAGATCCCCCCCAGCTCCTCTCCAGGACACTGCAGACATTCTCTACTGCACACAGCAATGGCCTGCAGAAAATACCCCTCCGCAGGCCAGTCCAGCGCCACCCCACTGCAGAGCCTGGCTTGAGAGTGGCACCCAGGCCCCTGGAGGGAGAAGGAGGCTTTAGAGGAGCAGCTTGAGAGTGCAGATTATCAGGTGCTGGAGGCTGCACAGAAGCTGCTGGGATTCTTGTCTGAGCTGTGTGTCCCTGGGGTGGGCTGTCAGCAGTCACCCACGAAGCCTGCTCATCTCTAGCACAGGGCAGGACGGTGCAGACCACACAGCGCTCTCTGCCCTGGCCCAGGTGGGCAAGTATGCAGCAACCTCAACCCGACCAATGCTGGCGGTGTTGACACTAATGCCCAGTGCAACCGTGGTCTATTCTTTATCTTGCGCATTCCTGCACTGTGGAAAGTGCACCATGCCCATCTTCTGTTTTACATCTGTAAAACTTAACGAATTGAAGATTCTTTTCAAAAAAATAATTTACTACCTACGCTGCATCCAGCATGGAGAAAGACAGTCAATACTCAGTGTCAAGTGCATCTTGGCACTGCCCATTTGAGCCTTACCTTTTAATCTGGTCAATTTGGGTCAAGACAGCATTGACCACACGGATGGCATCCGATGGCTCCGCACCTGCCTGGCAAGCATTGCGAGCAGCTGTGAGACTTTCCACCTGTGGGCAGAGCGACAGGTCAATGGGGTCAGTGCCTGGACCCTCGCAAGCAGCTGGAGGACTAAGTGGGCACTGCCAGTGGGAGCACAGGGCCTGAGGTGTTGGGGCAGGGGCCCTGCGGCACAGAGAACAGATGGCAGCAGGACTGAGTGAGGGGAAGCAATAGCAAGAGGCAACCACTGACGGGGCCCACCTCATCAATCAGCACGAACACCAGAGCTTCCTTGTCATCAATCAAGTCTTGGATCTTCTGGAACATCCTAGTTACCAGCTTGCCACTCTGCAACAAAACACTCCTCAGTGCTGACTTGCAGTCCCCATGCGAGATGCAGCGGGCACTGCTGTTGTTTGTACCCCCGCTGCCCCCAGGCCTCACGAGCTCCTCAGAAAAGCCCCTGGATCAGAGAAGCCAGGATGGCCTGCAAGGTCAGCCCAGATGCTCCCCCTGCTGTGTGACCCCTTCAGCACTCCCTGTCCGACACCATGCTAGGCTTGAACACCCACCATGGGGACAGACTCATGCAAGGGGCCTTCAGAGGGGCACCCAGCCACGTCATTCTCTTGGGACTGTGCTTCCCAGCCCACATGAGCAAACACGAAAGACCTACTGCCTGCTCTGTGTCGGCTCCACGTCCTCTCCTATCTGCTGGGGAGGTCTACGGTGTGACCAACAGGGTCTCCCAGGCCCGGCCTCCCTCCAAGTCCCTCGGAGCTCTGCAGCTCCTCTGTGAGCAGTCAGTCCGTCACCTTCTCGGTTCACCCACTTCTCCCATGACCTTTCGTGTTCAGAGCATTCATCTCATATACAGGAGACTGCTTTTCCAACTGCCTGTTTGACAGTCCAGACATAAGAACATTTGATACTTACTTCTGAAAACCACTTGGAAAAGAGGCTGTGGCTGTTTATTTCAATGAACTGGCCGTACCGGTACCTGTGATGATGAGAACAGGTAAGAGAGCTGCTGCCCAAGCCAGGTCCAGCCCATCCTCAGAGGCGGGCCGGCAGCACTCGGGTCCCTTTACTGCCACATCCCTGCTGGGAACTCCTAGCGTGGGGAGTCACTGCAGTTCCCCAAAGGACAGAGGCACCTGCTCTGTGACTCACTAACTCTGAGAAATCTAACAAGAGGCAGTAAATAGTTCTAGATTATAGCAAAGTTTTCCCACAGCTCTGTTTGAATTAAAGAGTAAAAACTCTCCTTTTTAGCTAGTTGTAATTTATATTTCTATGTTTAAAGAGAATCACTAATAACAACATAGCAAACAAACAAAGAACAAAAACCCCGAAGTATCAGGAGGCTGGCAGGAGCTGAGCATTTTCTTCCTCCTTCCACGGTGTGACAGCACCTTCTGGCAGACCAGAGCCCTGGGCCACTCGACCACAGGAGGCGCCCTGACACCTGCGGACTGCAGCGCTGACTCCTCTGTCCCTCAGGTGGGGGTGGACCCACAGACACAGACCCCGGCCCAGCCAAAGAGGAACCAGGACCAAGCGAGAGCAGCCAGCTTGCTCAGGTCACAGGTCCTCAGAAGAATTGCTTTCCCAAAGTGTCCCTGGCATTCCATTCAAAGCCAAGACAAAGACAGATCGTAGCCTCTGCTTAACAAGGGGCAGTGGGAAAAAGGCTGGCATGAGTATTAAACAAAATTAACTGTAAAACATTATTTAGATAGGATGAAAAACAAAAGATTCTTTTTGCCATTTCTAAGCCACTTAATACATATTTCCAGGGTTTTGTACTTGAAAGAAAGTTGTACTTCTTATTTCTTCCCTCTGATGTTTTAAGAAACTGCCCCTAGAGATCTTTTTTTTGTTTGTTTGTTTTTTGGTACAGACTCAGGACCTTGTGCTTGCGAGGCAGGTGCGCTGCCACTGAGCTAAATCCCCAGCCCTCCCTAGAGATTTTTAAAACAGATGCATTTCAGTGAGTCAAAAGAAAGGCCAAGTCACTAAACACAAAGATAAAAATAAAGCAGTCTCCTCATGTGAAAATTCAAGACATTTTTGAAAAGAAATAAAACAGATGTAATAGATCTCAGGATGTCCTCTTAGTACTAGAGTATCAGGCCCTCGATCCACCCAAAGCCTCAGATGAGAAAACTGGACAAGGCAAAGCCACATCTGGTCAGGACCAGTCTGCAGGCAGTGGAGGCCCCAGCCCCGAGAGAGGAGCAGGGAGCCCGGCCACTGCCCTGGCTGTGTGGAGGGACCGTCCCTCAGTGGCACTGCTCTGCTGAGCTAAGGAACAGGCCAGGCTCAGAGAGAGGGAGGTAGCTGGGTAATGCAGGGCAGAGTCCCAGAGGGGAGATGGGGAAAACCTCCCTGGAAAGTAGCATGGTCCCGTGTCTCTGCTGAACACTAAGGCCAGTGAGCAGGGAGAGTCCGGAGCTAGAAAAAGGCTCTGTACATCTGTGAGCTGCGAGGGCTGGGACTCTCACGGCCACCATGGAGAATACGGATTTGTCATTCCAGGTCCTCCATGCAGACCCAGACAAGCACCCTCTGTGTGAAGACAAGACTAGCCCTAGAGCCCTGGCTAACAGCACAGAAACAAGGTCCAAGAACTGTGGAAGACATGACATTCATACACTTCAAAGCACCACCTTCAGTGTTTAAGACAAACGTGACTCCAAACCAGAGATAAGCCAGTCAGCGGAGACAGAGAGACATCATGACATGACACAGGCGGCAGGCCACAACATTCAACTTGTCACACATTTTAACAATATAAGGGAGGCAGAAAGGAAAGGTACAAAAAGAACCAAATGGACTCTTCAGAGAAACATCCTACCAAAAATAATTTCTTTCTTTTTTTTTTCAGTGAAAAATAATTTCACTGAATGGAATTAAAAGTAGATTAAGCAGGCTGGGCATTTAGCTCAGTGGTTCCGCTGCCTGTCTCACAAGCTAAAGATCCCAAGTTCAATTCCTGGTACCAAAAAGAAAAAAAAAAGTAGATTAAGCCAGGCTTGGTGGCACATGCTTGCAATCCTAGCACTCGCTCAGGAGGCTGAGGCAGGAGGATCACTGTGAGTTCGAACTCAGCCTGAACAACCTAGCAAGACCCAGTCTCAAGAAAAAAAAAGCAGATTAGACACTACAGAAAAATGATGAATTGAAGATGCAGCAACAGACATTGTTCAAAGTGAAACACAGATATTTTATGAAAAAGCACATCAGTGCCTTGTAGGACAAGATAGAGCAACCTCACATGCCAATAAATAGGTTCCAGGGAAAAGAGAGGGTAGGGAAACAAGTGAAGAATAACAACCAATGACTTTCCAAAATGATGAGAACCGATACCTGAAGTCGCAGAAAGAACTCAAGGAAGGATGGACAGTCCAAAGAGAGGCCAGCACTCCTCACCCAGTAAAAGCACAGTGGACAGAAACCAGCAAGGCCATCATGCACAGGACCTGCACCTGTACCATGCACCACCCTCTTGTCAGTGAGCCTGGACATCACTGGGACGCAGGCTGCCACAGATCAAGGCCGAGATCAAGTCCTGAGATCAAACTCAGGATCACGCTACGCAGAAAAGAATCCACTACTCATGTAAAGCAATCAAAAGCGAAAGCTTCACACATTGCAAATCCCATTCCCACAATGTCCTCTCTGTCACCAGTTACCTGCTGGACAGTCTGATGGTCAGTTTCTGGGCTAAGGCTTTACACAGGGATGTCTTCCCAGTTCCTGGAGGACCTGTAACAAGAGCCAGGCAAAGGTGTCTCTAAGCCAGTGTAGTGAGTTTGCTGGAACAACAGTAGTTGCTTAACCACAATATAAAATAAGGAAGAGTTAAAAGCTATTGCTCTTACAGCAGGTACTGCTTGTGAACCTACAAAGAAGTCCGAGAGGAGCCATGAAATATCAATACACTTTAGAAAGTCCTCTTTCTTCCTAATTGGACCCTTCTTATATTCCTGACCCCTCCCCTAGCACACTGCTTCTTGGCCTGCAGCCCAGCTCAGCATTCTGGGAGGCAGCGATTTTTCTGGTCTACATCCTGTTGACGGTCCTTGTCCCACTTCCTCTATGAAACCTACCTACTTAGGCACCTTTCGAAGGCCACAGACACCTTCATCAGTGGAGAATGCCACTGAGCAAAGCTGCTGCTGCTGCAACCTGCAGCAGCCCCATCTCTACCTGCAGGTGGTCCTAAGTGGGTGGCACCCTGTGCTGTGTCAGACAGCATGGTCAGCACTGTCCCCAAGGGGCACGTGTGAGGGCCCAGAGGGAGGTTCAAGTCTTGGGGGCAAGCTCATGAAGGGGAGCATGGCACCAGTCCCTTTGTTACTCTTTTGGTTCTTGGCAGGGACACAGGGACTCTCGCCCACCACGTGCTCCTACTGTGCTGTCACAGACCCACAAGCAGCAGAACCAACCCGCCATGGACCGAAACCTCTGCGACTGAGCCAACATGGCCCATTTCTCTTGGTAAGCAGATTTTCTCAGGAGGCTGCTGCTCACTAGCACTGCAGCTAAGGCCAGGCTCTCCCTGTACATTCCCCATTTACTACACAGTCCCCAGACGCGGGCTCGAGGAAGCTGAGGTGCCCCACAGGGAAGACTGAGTGCATCGGTGGAACGTGGAGATTGCCTGAGTCTGCTGCTCCACAGCACTTTCAATAACTAAAGTGGAGACAAGCACCTGATTCCAAACAGTTCCTTTCATTAATGCAAATCCCTATGGCTGTCCTCTCTGACCTTGCTGCTAGGATGCCATGCTGGGGACCATCATGAAGCTCAATTACCCAGAGCTTCTGCCTCACCTTAACGTGGGCACTCTCGTGATCTCATTCAGTCCCCATCTCCTTTCTACCCAGTGGCATGGAAACAAAGGCAAACCAACACCATTTTCTCCTGAGAGAACCTGACTAAATTCCTTTTAAAATATGGCTTTTGCGGCTGGGGGTTTAGCTCAGTGGTTCCACCACCTGCCTCACAAGCACAAGGACCAGGGTTTGATCCCCAGTACCCCCCAACAAAAGGCTTTTGGGGTCAGGGATTTAGCTCAGTGGTTCTGGCACCTGCCTTGCAAGCACAAGGTCCCGAGTTCGATCCCCAGTACCAAAAAAAAATATGTCTTTTGCAGTCCACTCTCACTAAGTGAAGATCAGGAATACTATGCAGAAACACAAAGCAGTTTCTACCTGAGGGATTCTCATCAGCTAGTGAAATAATGCCATTACTTAATACAAAAAGTTGCAGGGCAGAAATCAGCTAGCTGCCAAAGGAAGGTCAAGTGACAAAGGCCTGTGACGTGGATCAGCATTTCAGAAAGGGATGTTCTGGGACAATGCTGGCTCCTGTAGAAAACAGAGCTGAAGCTCCTTGTGGAAGGACAAGACAAAAGGAAAAGCTGAATTTCGTGTCTGTTCTCACCGTGCAGGAGCACCACTCGGTTCCAGGTGATGAGGTTGCTGTCCACATTCTTGTCTGAGAACAGCAGGGTCGTCATCACGTAGTCAAGGAGCTGGCAGAGAAAGAAAGCAGGTGAAGGCCACCAAGGCAGTGCTGCTAGGGCTTGCTACTGAGGGACAGGTGCTCGGCAACTGCCTCCCAGGCTCTCATTTTAGAAGGCGACTCGGAGAAGCAAGAGGGTTAGCGTCGGCTATTACTACTGAGAGGCAAGAGAGACAAAATGGCTGCTTTCGCCTAAAACACCAACACTCAGCAAAGTCCCAGAGGGTCCCAGGCACAGAGCAGCCCCTCCTCCAGAACCCCAGCCGAGCCATGGAGGCACACAGCAGGCCTGCCGTCACGGTTCTGGGGAGCAGCGGGAGGTGGGGGCAGGTTCCAGGCGCACCCCGAGGGGGTGAGGTGCAGGGGTCCTGGCCCACTGTCTCTCCTCTGGCTCCCCTGAGGCTCCCCAGCCTGTCCCTTGCCCTCCTCCCCGAGACCAGGTCTGTGCTAGGCAGCGCTGGGAGACGGGGATCCCAGGCGGACCAAGTCCCAAAGGCTCCCGAGCCAAGGGGCTTGAAGGCACTGCAGAGCACAAGACTGAGTCTCTTCAATGAACAGGACATTTTCAGAAGAACCACAGGAACTTACATGTGATTTGACTTCCACGTCATACACTAGGCTTTCCCAAAGCCCATGGAATTCAGCTATGAGGAAAGGAAAAAGAAAGCCCTAGTTTTAGGAAGACAGACATCACACTCACCCAGGGGGTCTGTGTCACCCACCACCCACATGGTAGACAGTGGTTCTGACACAGCATAAGCACAGTTGTACATTTGCCTTCAAATATTAGTGTTTCTTAAACTTAAAGTTCTAGTCACATGACATTCTGACAGTTAACTAAGAGTAAAATAACTTTTCTCATGTCTTCTTATCATGCACAATTTTCTATACCAGGCCTGTGCCTTAACAGAGCTCTCCCCATGTGGCAGGCTAAATCTAGCTGTTGGCATGGCAGACATGGACCCTGACAGCAGAATTAACCCCAACCTGCACCAGCTAGAGCCCATCAGCAAAGCCCCCGAAGAAGCATGGAGAAAGCAGGAGGGGCTGAGCATGGCAGTCCCTGCCATGATCCCAGCACCCTGGGAGGCCCAGGCAGGAGGACCGCAAGTCCAAGCCTGGCTTGGGGAGCTCAGCAACTCAGGGAGACCCTAGCTCAAAAAAATTATTTTTAAATGGCTGGTGCCAACTGCAAGAGAAACCACCAACAGACCTAACAGACAACCTACAATGCTGGAAGAAATATTTAGCAGCTCTACTTCAGACAAAGGACTGCTATCTAGAATATATAAAGAACTGAAAAAAATCAGACCCCCCCAAATTCAAAGACCCAATTCAAAAATGGGCATCTGAAATGAACAGACATTTCTCAGACAAAGAAGTAAAAGCAGCAAATAAATATATGACAAAATATTCAACATCACTGGTCATTCGAGAGATGCAGATGAAAACAACACTGAGATTCTACTTCACCCCACAAAGAATGGCTGCTATCAAGAAATCAACCAATAACAAATGCTGGCGGGGGTGTGGAGAGAAAGGAACCCTTCTCCATTGTTGGTGGGAGTGCAGACTGGTGCAACCACTGTGGAAATCAGTATGGAGATACCTCAAAGAACTAGGACTAGAGGTCCCATTTGACCCAGATAGTCCCCTGCTGGTCATCTTCCCCAAAGAATTAAAAGAATCATACCACAGTGATATATGCACACCCATATTTATAAGCTGCACAGTTTGTAATAGCTAGAGCTTGGAAACAGCCCAAGTGTCCATTAACTGGAAACTAGATAAAGAAGATATGTTTTTTTATAAAATGGAGTACTACTCAGCCTTAAAGAATGAGAAACTGGAGTCATTTATAGCTAATGGATGCATATTGAGGCCATACTCTTAAGTGAAATAAATAGGACACCCATGTGTAAATACCGAATAGTTTCTCTAGTGTGAGAAACTGAAAGTGTAAACAAGGGTTAAAATGATTAAAATGAATAATTGATAATTTGAAATAGGAAAAAAGGTCCAAAGACGAAGAGGTGAAGGGAGGGGAAGAGGAAAGGAAAAGAGGGAAAGGAAAAACTATGAGAAAAGAAAAAAAAAAAAAAAGGAAACGAAGTCTATGTAAATAGGGAAGGGTGGAGGGGGTGAAAGGTGCACAGGTAATGGGGAATAAATAAGAACAAAGATACATCATGTACAGGTACAAACACCCAATGATAAATGGAAATGAACTGTATACCTAAAATGTACCAATAAAAGAACTAAAAAAAAATAAAAAATAAAAAAAACCAAATGGCTGGTGCCTCATTTCTTTGAGCACCTACACTTCACTCGTGAGGGTGTCCTATATCTAGAGGCTGGGCGTGGTAGCACATGCCGGTAATCCCAGCACTTGAGAGACTGAGGCAGGAAGATAGCCGCAAGTTGGAGGCCAGCCTGGGCTACATAGTAAGTTCAAGGCCAACCTGAACTACATAGCAAGACCCTGTCTCAAAAAACTAAAAAGAAAATCAAAAAAGACTGGGAATGTAGCTCACTCTTTAGCTTACCACAAAGGCCCTGGGCTCAATCTCCAATACTGCCAAAAAATAGGAAAAAGCAAAAGCCAAAGAAGAGAGAGGTGCCCACATAGGTATGACACTCATCCTGGAAGGCTCCATTTCCTTACTGTGAACCTGCTGTATGTGGATACAGACTGTGCCCCAAGGCCATGTATTAAATGTCTGGCCTCTACTTGTCACCAGTCACCATCGGGTGGAGATGGGAGCTTTAAGAGGCGGGGCCAAGTGGAAGGTCTTGGGTCATGGGCTGTGGCTTCACCAGGCATAGTGGGACATGAGTCCCCTGTTGTCCTTTCCACCTGGCCATGAAGTGAACGCACCTCTGCCATGTGCCTGGCCAGGATATGCTACCTAGGAACAGACCCTAAGCAACAGGCAACCAAGCATTAAACCATCTGTAAGCTGATCATCCCAAGCATTTGTTATGGTCACAGAAAGCTAATAGCAATATACTTTTCATCTCATAAAAGATAAAACATCCTAGAACTGTACAAAACAGACAGAATCTCCTCAGCGACTTGGCAAACCCAAGAGTGTACAACCCTCTGACCCTGGCCCTTCTCGGTGGCTCCACACCCATCTGGCCCTGTACCTGCAGGCAGAACCCAGTGATTTGCTGCGACTATGTTTTCTGACTCCTCCTCCAGATTCTCACTACTAGGGCCATCTTCATTCAGCTGGAAGACATGCAGAGCAACAGTGCAGGCACTCAAATCAATGGGCTGTGAATGAGAGAGAAGGCAAGTAAATCAACACACCTCAAAATCTCTTCCTTTTCAATTCCAACTAATTAGATGCTAAAATCCAAAAGTATGGTTGATTCATAGCCAAAAATGAGTCATCAGTGACCGTATTTGTCAATCACATCTTGTAGTTTCCCATTTCTTTTTTTGCAGTTGGTTTTTTTTAACTGTCCTCCAGTTTGGAACCATCAAATGTTTTGTTTTCATTTTTCTCAAAATCAGACTAGGATACTGAGTTTCAATGCAGAGGTGAAGGCCCCTCCTCACCTTGGATCAGCAGTACAAGATACACACCACACAACTGATAATTTTAGCCTCAATCACTTGGTTATGGGAGGACTGTGAGATTTTTTTACTGGGAAGTCATACATCATTCCTTTTCCATAGTTTATTGTTTGGAAGTGGAATAGTGCGGTCCACACCTCAGGACTGGTCGGGGGAGATCAGATGCTACCTTGTGAGGAGACCTACATACATAATCTGCAAATATCCTATAAAGACCCCCCCCCATTTACTTAATCACTTCCTTGTATCACTATGGACTGAGACATAGTTAGGTTATGATCTAATACTAAATATCCTTTTTGTTGGTACGATTATTTCAGATTTTGTCCACTTGGCATTAATTCAGGTTAGCTCCTGTTTCCATCTGACATGTCCTTATCCTTTTAGTGTTTCTGAGCATTCATAACTTGCTGGTACTACGAGATGATCCAGTAACTTGCCTGCCCAGCTATGGATATAATCACGTACATAAGAAACCAAGATCTCTCTTACTGGAGAACATCAGGGTCCTACCCAATGAGGAGTTGAGTCTCCACTAACTTAACACCAATAAGGCAGCACAAGGCAGAGGTCAGGTAAAGGGGGTACCCTGCTCTCCTCCTGCTGTGGGACACTGGGGCCCATGGGGTGCTGAGCTTCCACCTTACCAAGCAGCAACAGCAACCTGAAATGCTGTTTGCTCCCTTCCCTCAGCAACCACAAGCCTGATGGGAGCTGCACTCCCACTCCCAGGGTAGGATGATGCCCATTTGTTCCCCACACGTCTCTGAAGTCTAGTGAGTCTGCACCTCCCTTTTGCCTGTGTGTTATCAGCGAGACCCTGTGGGATGCTGAACACAGATATTCACCAGGCTCTCCACAAATACTTAAGATTTAGTAGAGGACCAGGGATTTAGCTCAGTGGTTCCGGTGCCTGACTCAAAAGTGCAAGGTCCCGAGTTCAATCCCCAGTACCAAAAACAACAAAAAGATTTAGTAGAACACTACCTGCCACCCCAAGAACTAGAAAATAACACGAATGAGAAAAGGTAACCAAAAATTGGACATCAGAACTGAGGAAAATCATGTTCCCTGAATGTTAGTGGGCCCTACATATAATTTTACATAATGCTGTATCTGCTATCATGATTCTGATATTACTATATATTCTTCAAAGTTATCTTCCTTTTGTACTAGCCAAGTCTTATTTGAATTTTCAGGTTTAGTTAATAATTCACCATACTGGCTATTTCTTGTTCAAATGACTGTTTTTTCCCCTGTGACTGGATCCTAAGTCTACAGGATGAAGAATGGCTGCGTGTCTGGGTCTTTTCTGAGAACTCTGTAAGTGCCAGATAGTGGTCAGAACTCCTTTGACATTAAGGCACAGAGAGACAGGGAATAGGAGGAAAAAAACCCTGTTGGGCTGGGAGTTGACAAAGAGAAACATTTGTTTTACTACAAGGTATTTGGTTTCCATTGGGGTGACTCAAGTAGCCATCAAAGGAAGAAGTTTGGGGTGACAGAATACACAGGTAGCTTATGTGTACACATGGTGGTGTCACATAACTGAGCTGGTTCCTTTAATCGATGTCCAAAATATTCAGGCACAGAATTTGAGAGATTTTGAATAACTTTGTTGGACAGACTGTTTTCTCCATGATTCAGCTCCAAGATGGTATCAAAGCAGATTAGTGGACTAATGGGGAATGGGAACACATGTAGTTTTCTGACTGTGCCTTTTCCCTCTTAATACAGCTTGGAAACATACTTCTATCAGTAGATGGAAATCTAGTTCTTCTTTTAATGCCTACATCCTGTTTAATGTAAATGTATCAAATTTATTTGGCCAATTTCTGGTTGGTAGAAGGTGGCAAAGTATTTCAAATTATAGGTGCTAACAATATGGAACAAATATTTGTCTGTATACATCTACAGAACTGCATATTAGTTAAGATAAATTCCGATGAGTGAATCTGCAGTCAAAATGAGATTATTAGTTTTCGCAGGGGGCCGGGGATTTAGCTCAGTGGTTTTGCCGCCTGCTATGCAGGCGCAAGGACCCAAGTTCGATGACTGGTATCAAAAAAAAAAATGTCATGGCTACCCCTAAACCCTCTAGTCAGGTTATGCTAATCTGGAGAGCTTTTCCTTTCAATTCAGGTGGGCCAAAACCAAGGACCATAGCATCAACTCTTAGTCTTAAAAAATGTATAAAGTACACGTCATATGCAAAATTTCAGGGCCAAGCCCACTGTTTAAAGTGGCAATTCATACGGTGCTGAGTGATGCTCTTCCCTCAGGACACATTTCTAGTTATTCTTGTGCTGGTAACAGAATGGTCCCCAGGCACCCAGCTCACAGAGCACCCCTGTTCCCCCACATGGGCTAAGATGGTGGGGCAGACAGTCCATGCTCAGGAAGCAAAAGTTTCCAGACAGGGAGCCCATCTCCCCTCTGTGACCTGCACACTTCCTGCAGCCCTAACAGATGCTCCAAGCACTTCAGGACCACTTAGCCGACAGAGTCAGAGACAGGCGCACAGACCTCAACAACACAGCCCACTACTCTATGTGCAGCTTTCCAACTCCTGGGTTCCAGTCTGTCCTCTGCTCACTCGGAGCATCCTGACACTTGGGCCGAGTCTCATGCCAGCACCCAGCTCCAGGACAGACAGCCAGAACTTGTCTGCATCCAAACCAAAAGATAAGCAAATAACAGACAGCAGACAGTCATGATACCAGCTCTGTATCAGCTGGGGTGAACTGTCACCAGTACTTCAAATCAGTAAGTTACCTGAGGATCTTTAATCTTTAGGTCTGTGTCAACAATAGACACAGACTGTACATTTCTAGTCAGAAAAGGTTCATCAAACTCCGTCCATGAGTAATCACCAAACACAATATTATGCCTGTTGAGCAACTTTCGAACATTCAATTTTATGTCTTCTTTTTTTGCAGTGCTATGAAAACACAAAATACACAGAAAAGACCTAAGTTAAAAAACAAAACAAAAACAAAAACAAATTGAGACCATACTCAAGAAATTCATGAGCTAAGGATAGGCAGATCATGTGCCCACCCAGGGATCCAATGTAGTCCCACCACCAGCTCTGCACCCTCCGGAAGTCCCCTCCTTTCGCCACTGGAGAGGCGGGACGCTCGGATTCTTGCTCTCTTGGGCTATGGTGAGGCTGAATGCACACATCCGGTGTTTATTTATTAACACTGAACAAGAGCCCGCCCCTAGTCAACCAGGGCTGTGGCCGGCACTGCGGCTCCCAAGCCCAGGTCCCTTCCAGCCCGCAGCCGGCTCCAGAGCCCTGGCAGCAGCTCCCCCAACCCCCACACTCCCGCCCGCGGCCCCTCTAACTCTGACCCTGACCGCTGGGCTCTGTTCCCAGTCAGCCTCGGCCGCGTGAGGTCCCGGGGTCCACGCCCGGGCCGCTCCGCTCACCTGCCGCCGCGCTGCAGCACCTCCACGTGCACGGCGGGCGCCTCAGCTACACACGGCAGCGCCTGCTTCAGGTCGCCCACCGCCTCGTCCATGTCGCCGCCGCGGCTCCGGGATCCGCGGGGACCTGGCTGCAGGACCCTGTTGGCCCGCCCGGCCCCTAAACTCGGGGCCACCCCGCCCGACAGCGCTTCGAATCTGCCGCGCGCGGCGCACCGCCCTCTGACCCGGAAGCTCTCGCTGCGCCGCTTCCCCGAGCCGGAAGTACTCGGCGGCGGCTCGGCCATTTCCGGCAGGCGCAGGCCGGGCTTCCGGATGCGGCGCTTCCTTGGGTCTGTGGTCTTCGCCTGCCGTCGCAGCCATGGGAAAGAAGCACAAGAAGCACAAAGCCGAGTGGCGTTCGTCTTACGAGGGTGCGGCGACCGGAGCCGGGGGGCAGGCCTGGGGGGCGGGCGGGGTCCGAGGCTGGGGCGGGCTCGGTTGAAGACTCCCGCCCCAGCACCGGCCGTCCCCAGCACCGGCCGTCGGCGCCTGTCCTCCGCGGGGTCCGCATAGCCCCGAAAGATGCAGTGCTTCTGTCTGTTCGCAGATTACGCGGACGCGCCGCTGGAGAAGCCGCTGAAGCTGGTGCTTAAGGTCGGGGGCAGTGAGGTGACCGAGCTCTCAGGGTCCGGCCACGACTCCAGCTACTACGACGACAGGTCGGACCACGAACGGGAGAGACACCGGGAAAAGAAGAAGAAAAAGAAAAAGAAGGCGGAGAAGGAGAAGCACCTCGATGACGAGGAGAGGAGGAAGCGGAAAGTAAGGAGAACAGCGGCCACCTGGCCAGGGTCTCAGTTTGCCTGTGGCTGTCCCTTCGGTGGGGATCCAGAAGCAGAGGATCCGAAGAAGAGGCTTCGGAATGGCAGGGGGGCGCTGTCCTGTGTGGTGCACCCCAGAAGGGCTCCCAAGAGGGAAGACTGCAAGGCAGCAGAGGGATGCTGTCCAGTCTAGGTGTACCCCAGCTGCTCTGCCTCTCACTCCTCTGACTCCGCAGGAAGAGAAGAAGCGCAAGCGAGAGAAAGAGCACTGTGACACAGAAGGAGAGGCTGAAGACTTCGACCCTGGGAAGAAGGTGGAGGTGGAGCCGCCCCCAGACCGGCCAGTGCGAGCATGCCGGACACAGCCAGGCAAGAGCCTGCCCTGGTCCCAGACATGCACGGCACTGGGGTCCATTGCCTGGGCCATCTCTCTTCCTGCACCAGTGTCCCCTGGACCTGGGGTTCCTCTCTTGTCTAGAGCAGGGATCTGGAATCCTTTCAAGTGACAATAGGTCCCTAGTGAGATTTCTCTCCCAGGTACCTGCTGCCATGGTGTTTGGCTAGAGTTTCCACTGGCAGTGTTGCCCACGACTTGCTGGCCCCAGTCTTCCTATGTAGGATCTACCCTGCCAAGGCTTTGTGCTTAGGACAAATCCTGTCTCCCCCTAGGGATCTGCAGTGTCTCTTGGCTCTTAGGTGGCAGGAAAACCAAGACAGCTGGGGGTTGGAATGTACGACATCAGGGACAGGCCAGAGGGAGGCTAGAGCTGGAATTGGTTATCCCTGCCACCAGAAACTATGTGCATGTGCTGGGTCACCCAAGGGAAGTCTTGCAGTGCTCATAACTTCTGGGTCTCTGTGGCCACTTTTCAGAGTATCTTCTTTTGCCTGTGGGCTTGGCCCCCTCTGATTTACAGGGGCTGCTGGTAGGTGCTGCTGCTGCTGACCTGTGGGGAGGAGTGCCATTGCCTAGTGCCTCCTCTCCCCGTGAAGATCATTGGCATGGTGAATAGCAGCACTCAGTGGGTAGATCCTGGGCCTGTGGATAAGGAAGGTCAGACGCGAAACAAGAGTCAGACAGACCTGTCTGAAAAGTCAGCACGGTTGCTGAAAATTGCCAGTTTGATCTGCTTAACTGCCTGTTTGATGTTCTGCATCCATCTCAGACCCCTGGGATACCTCAGAGTTAGTGGTGGCTGTGGTGGTTTGGGGCAGACCCTGGTCAATCAGGATTATCACTGTCAGGCTGATGGTGGGCCTGGAGATGAAGTTGACAGCTGCAGCTGTCAGAAGAGCGCCTGTGTGGTGTTTCTGTGCATCTCCATTCTGCAGATAAGACCAGAGGCATAACCAGGGTGAGCAGTCTAGTAAATAAATAACAACAAGGGAATCCAGGGTCAGCCTGTGTCCAAGCCTTTGTTCCTGCTGTACCTTTTCTAGAATGTACCTAGCCTAATGGTGGTGGGAGCTGAGAACAGCTTGATGAGTAGCAGCTCCATGAGACTGAATTGAGGGCCTTTTGGACTGATGTGGATCCTCTCCCACCCACCAAGCTTCATGGGAGCCATGTTGTGGGTATAGCTTCGTGTCTTCAGTTCTTGCTTGGGCATACAGTGCTGTGGAATGCCAGATGTAACTAAGAATTGAAATTGAGATTCTTTAATAAAGTGATGCTGGAATCTGTTGAACTTTGATTGTTTGCTTTCTTTTTAATTTGCTAGCTGAGAATGAGAGCACGCCTATTCAGCAGCTCTTGGAGCACTTCCTCCGCCAGCTTCAGAGGTACGCCTCACCTCGGTGTTTGGAAGGGCCTTTCTGGGGACCTGTGAGGCGCCACCTTCCTTTCTGAGGTGTTACTCCCACCCCAGCCCATCACCTGGGACGCAGGCTTCATCTTGAGTAGTTAGCAGCCATTCACTTGGGGGTGGGCAAGCACTATGAAGCAAAAGCCAGAACTTCCTGGCTGGGGCAGGCAAAGGGGCCATGGACTCCTCAGCTCTGCCCTGGATGTCATCCACAGTGGGATGAGCCAGATGTCAGAGTTGTCTTGGCCTTGCTTATCAGGGCTAGAGCTCGGACACTGGTGGTGGGATATTTATCAGATCTGAACACCTACAGCAACATTAAAAGGCATTCATTTTGTTATTTTTTACTTTTAAGAAACAAAATTAAAACTTGGTCAGTTGTATTAAATTTTAGATTGTAAGGAATTTTGTGTCACTTCAAAATCTAGACTTTAGAATTTCCCACTTTAAAGTTGTCTTTGCTTTCAGAAAAGACCCTCATGGATTTTTTGCTTTTCCTGTGACGGATGCGATTGCTCCTGGATATTCAATGATAATAAAACATCCGATGGACTTTGGCACAATGAAAGACAAAATCATAGCTAATGAATACAAATCAGTCACAGAATTTAAGGTAAATTAATTTCATTTTCTGAAACAGTTGTGACAAAGCTGTGTGTGTGTGTGGTAAACATTTCCTTCACCTCAGATTGTTTGCAGTTGTAAGCACTCATGGATGGCAGCTCTTTGTTTGGGTGATGGTTCACGAACTCTGTTGTCAAGGATACTGGTTGGTTGAAAACATTTTCTCTGTGTTTCCATCTAGAAGCTAGACTACATGCTGTATGCTCTCACAAATGAGTTTCCTCTTTTCTTGTTTTTAAAGTTACTGTGCTGGTGTAGATCATTCAGTGATGTATCCAGTTTGGCCTAACTCAAGAGTGGATATTTTTAGAGCATGGTTTTCCTGATTTTTAGCTTGTTTTGTAAAAATTAGGCATTTAATTTTATTATTTTTTGAGTATTTGTATCTCTTGGTTCACTTTCAACTCTCTTCTTGGTTCTGGCCAGGCGAATTAGAAATTGCTTACTGGCTTGGCAGCAGGGCGCAAGGCAGAAGGAATTCTTGGTGATGTTGACCTTAGTATTAGGAGGGGCATGAGTTTTCTTTCTTGGGTTGAGTGATTCTGGAAAAGCTTGTCTTTCTGTTCATGTTTAGTGGAGACTCAGAAATAACATGGCAGCCTAAGGGAGTGTGGGGGAGAGGCGCACTCCTTAGAAGAGCCAGGCACAACCAGAGGGTAGGTTGTTAAGCAGTTTGCGCCCAGGTCCTCAGTTTCCTAGCTGTGGCCCCTACGTGTCACTCTGAGTGGCAGACCCTTGAGGTGAGCAGTGTCCCCTCCATCACATAACCACAACCAGAGAGGGACCTGTGCTCCGCGGCCTCAGCCTGCCCTGTGGGGCCCAGAGCAGAGACGTGGCAAGGGCACTCGCAAATGGGGCCTGCATCTCCATCCCGATTCCCAGCTCGCCTGTTGGAGGCATCTGCTGAGAAATTTGTGATAATTAAGTAGTAGTGTTTCTCAAGGAATTCACTTTTTCTCTAAATTGTAAGTAAGGTTGTCCTTATTTTCAAGAAAGTATTTTTCTGTTGACAGAAATTTAATTTCTGGATGGAAAAACCACAGAGGCAGAGGACACCCCAGATGTGTTACTTGTTATTCCTGTTGTGTCTGAGTCCCTGCTGAAGCGAGAGGGAGCTTGTGGAGGGAGGGAGCACGGGATAGATACATTTTCTCATAAATGTGTGTGTTACGCCCCAAACCCCGAGACTTTGGCCAGCCTTTCCCAGAAAACTTTTCACACAATTGACCCGTGAACAGCTTCAAAATCTCAGTGTTCTTAAAAGTTCCTTTTAGAGCAAAGACCAAGTTTCTTTTCCACTTAATTTCAGCCTTTCCCTTTTGGCCTCTTGACAGGAGCAGAGAACTCTGCTGTTGTCTGTGTGGCATCTCAAACTTGACGAAAATCCCTCTGTTTCTTCTCAGGCAGATTTCAAACTGATGTGTGACAATGCAATGACCTACAATAGACCAGACACTGTATACTACAAGTTAGCCAAGAAGATCCTCCACGCGGGCTTTAAGATGATGAGCAAAGTAAGAAAGCCGCTAACACAGTGAGCCAAGAACCAGAGCTGTGTTCTAACTTTCTGTGCCCATCAGACTCACGTGAATGACATGCGCCATCCATGCCACGCCCTGGGCTGACCTTCTGGTCCGGGGCTGCCCTCTCCTCAGTCGCTGCCCCCTGCCCCTACCTGTGACTCACGCGCTGCCTCCCGTGGGACTGGAAAGTACTAGGTCTGGGGGTCATGCTCACTGGGTCGCAGCCTGTCCTGCGAGTTTGTTTCATGGCAACCTCCGGGAACCCAGGTGGCACGTGCTTGTCTTCCTGGCTGACTTGAGTGGCTCCCGGTCTGCTGTGAGCCAGAAGCATGCAGCCCCTGCACATGCAGGCACCTGCTGTGCTCTGGTTGCCCCCTCCACCAGCTCTGGGCTGTGCCTTCGGCACCAAGCCCCACAGCAGCCTGCAGCAGCGCCTGGGCACTAGGTTGGGTGGGGGAGGCGTGGCCATCCATCCCATGCCATCGTCAGGCTCCGTGGCTGAGGGAGAGGTAAAGTCCTGCTGCTCTTCCTTTCTGATTCTAGGAGCGGCTGTTAGCTCTGAAGCGCAGCATGTCGTTTATGCAGGACATGGATTTCTCTCAGCAGGCGGCTCTCTTGGGCAGCGAGGACATGGCCGTTGAGGAGCCTGTTCCTGAGGTTGTCCCAGTGCAAGTAGAAACTGCCAAGAAATCCAAAAAGCCGAGTAGAGAAGTCATCAGGTAAGGTGTGTGGGAGGCGTGCTGCACAGGGAAACGGGAGCTTTGTTGAGGGGGGGGTGAGGAAGACCTGCGTGCGGCCTGGGCCGGAATGCCTTCCCAGACCAGCAGCTGTCCAGCCCAGTGACCACGGGGACCATGCTGCATGGCCCTGTCAGCATCTCACCCAGAGGTGCCTGCAGACAGTTTGGTACAGTGGTCTGGACACCCACCACATGCTGCTGCTTTGTCCTGCCACTGTCATGGCAACTAGAGCACCAACGGACATGGAAGGCAGTGGCCTTCCTGGTCCTCTTGGTCCCCTGACCTGCAGAGAGAGTCTTGCCATCTAGTGCATGAAGGCAGCAACAGAGCTGCAGTGTTTATTCTGAGTCTCCAAATCTCAGTCTGGGCCTTAGGACTGATGTTCACCCCACATTGTTGTATCATGGGCCACACATGTTCAGCCCCAGGGCTGAGGTTCCCTGAGCCATGGCTTACAACACCCTCTTACCGTGCAGATTTCCTGGGTGTCACTGTGGGGTGACCTGGCAGGGCGCTCGGGGCAGGGCCTGTCCCAGGGCAGGGAGGGGCTGCCCCCCCTCTGCCTTCCGTAGGAGGCAGGCATCTCCTCTGGCACTGTGCCCAGAAGTCCTTGACTGTTGGAGTGAAATGCTCTGTGCAGATCCTGGGGCAACTGCTGAGCCTTGCCCAACCTGTAAGGGGTGTCCTGCCGCCTCTCCTGAGGGGAGCTTTGATGCCTGCACCATGCAGTGTCCATCACTTCTTTTGTTCTCATGGCAATGAAAGTGTTAGATGAGGTGTGGCAGTTAGGAGGGTGCTGGCCCGTACTGACTCTTCATTCCAAGAAGGCAGGCTGTTGCTGCGATCAGAGGTGTCACGGTGCACCCCACATCGCTGCGGGACATGTGTGGGGAGCGTGGGGAGAAGCCAGGCTGGGGACTGACCTGTGGCACAGGGCTGTGCCCCGAGTGACGCCCAGTCCCTGCCTTGCAGCTGCGTGTTTGAGCCAGAAGGGAATGCCTGCAGCCTGACGGACAGCACTGCGGAGGAGCACGTCCTGGCGCTAGTGGAGCATGCAGCCGATGAGGCGCGAGACAGGATCAACAGGTTCCTGCCAGGAGGCAAGGTAGCCACTTGGCCGCAAGCATGCATGTGGCTCTGTCACCAGGCACAGGCATCAGTCTGCTTACCACCACGGCATTGTAGGACCTGCTTGGAACACCACAGTGGCCTCAGGCCAGGGGCCAGGCTGGCTCCTTCGGGTTCTTGGTCCCATTTCCTCAGTGGGGGCTGTGGCATCCGCTGGCAGGGCCACAATGAGTGTTGTGCGCTGTGTCCTCCCTGAATTCTGCACATGGTCAGGGCCACATGCTCACTGACTTGTCACCCCACTACTTGGTGGAAGCCCTGCCCTCCAGGCTCCCTGTAGGCCAAGCTCCCTTTGCAGGAGTGCAGCACCTCCCCATGTGTCTAGGCCTTCGTGTGTACCATGTCACAGCTGCTCTCCCCACGAGCAGCCTGCCTTCTGCCCCACACATGCAGTCCTTCGTGTCCCTCCCTACGTGGGTGCCTCTTCTCCTGGGGTCTTCTCAGTGGCAGGTGTTTGGCGGCCTGCAGGCTGGTCAGTGGTGTACCATGCTGTCCACTGGTGGGCTTGCCCAGCTCGCTTTGGTTGGGCTTAGCAAGTTAGCAGGGTGCTGTTTCAGAAGCACCATGTGGAAGGTCCGATGTCCTGAGCAGTGCTCTCACTGCACACTGTGTGGCAGACAGGCTCAGTCTAGGGTCCATGTGAGGAGGAGGCTCTGGGCTGGCTCACAGAGGGCCTGCTCAGCGTGCAACTCCCTTACAGATGGGCTACCTGAAGAAGCTGGGCGACGGAAGCCTGCTGTACAGTGTGGTGAATGTGGCCGAGCCTGATGCCGATGGTGAGTGCCCGCCCCGCTGCCTCTCTGCTGCCTGCAGGCTACCTCTCACCTCACAGCCAGAGACCTGTTCATACACCCACACCACCGTGAAGGACAGCAGAGCAGCCCTGCAGCCTCCTGTGTGTGCCCTTGCCAGCACCCCATGTGTGTAGAGCCTGCAGGCGAGGTGCACGGGGCATCAGTACAGCTGCAGGCTGAAGGCTACACCCTGGGGGCTGCTGGGGTGATGGTGGTGGGAATGCTGCGGGAGGTCATTGGTTGGAAGAAGCACTGCCACAGGCAGCATCACTCAGAGAGGATGGAGGCCGACCTCACGTGCGGCCTATGGGACTGAGGTGCACCCACAGGCACCCTCAGGCAGGCAGGAAGAGGCACTGACAAGGCTGCTGAGGCTTCCTGCTTTGCCAGCGTCTCACCGAGAGGTGGGCGGCTCCCTTTCCTCCCAGCCTTCCTTTCACGGTCTCCTGCGTGTCACTGTTAGCACGAATGCAGTGTGTTCTCCATAGAGACGAGGCGATCAGCTCTCAGGTTAGAGAGAGACGATGTGGAGTTGAGGTCCCTGGGAGCTCGTTGTGTGATAGTGTAGCAGGCCTGCAGTGGGGCGGACAGGCAGACAGTGGGATGCCTGGCAGGCTAGGTCCCCTCTAGGTGTGGAGCCGCAGTTTGGAAGTGTTAGACACTGTGGATGTGACGGCCAGAGACGTGGCATGTTTTCACTTTAGGGACCTTGGCTACTTAGGAAGTGAAATTGGTGTAAGTCCCTTGAGGGATGCTGGCTCCCCTTTGTAAGCTGCTTCTTAGATGGTGGTTCTAGTGTCTCCGTCCCTATCCCGCTGGTCCTTGTGCTGCAGAGGGAGGTGACCCCTCACACCTCTCATGTGCCCTGTAGAAGAGGAGACGCACCCTGTGGACCTGAGTTCACTCTCCAGTAAGCTGCTCCCGGGCTTCACGACACTGGGCTTCAAAGACGAGAGGAGAAACAAAGGTAAATGTGGGGACCCTGTAGAGCCCCTGGAGTCAAAGGCTGGCGGGACCTGGCTGATGTGGCAGGTGCTGAAATCGCCAGTCCCTTCAAGAGTTTCCTCACATGGTTTTGTCGCCGTGTCTGGATTCAGGTTTTAAAATTAAGACTGGTTAAAGTAATGGGAATAAAAGTTACATCGAGTGAGTTCTTTCTTCGCTCTTCGCTTTTACCCATGTATATTTCATCCACACATGCGTGTCCCCGCTTGGTTTGAGGCCTCATGTTTTCCTGTATGTGCTTGTGGTAAGCTTTCTGGGTGCGAGTGTGTGCTTCAGTGCACACGTTGTGAGAGGCACCAGGCAGTTGCTCCTTGGCCCGCCCTCCCTGGGAGGAACATTTCTTCTTCTCTTGGAGGCCATGTAGCCATCCGGGCTCAGATCTGGATGTGCTTCAGTGAAGTCTTCTCTAACTTTACTTAAGGTGCAGAAATGTGTTAGAAACCTACAATGAGCACTTGGATTCACACCCCCTGGATTTAGCATTTCTTCGGGTTTACTGTCCCTGGAGCTTTTTCAGAACACCCTTCCTGGGGATCAGGATGTGTCCTCATCCTTTCCCTGTCTTCTGTCTGTCACTCCCTGTAGGCCCCTGCCTGTGCTGTGGTGGGGTGCCCCGGAGGGTTAGCTGAGGGTCAACCCACTCAGGCAGGTCCCTGGAAATGTGCCATCTCTCCCGAGATAGGATAGCCGTGGCCTGGGCTTGAGTGTCTTTCTAGGACCCTCTTCTCTTGCTGTGGGTGTTGAAATTCTCCCGTGTTTGGGCCTCCTATTAAGTGGATTCATTTCCATGTCCCTGGGCAGAACCAGCCCTGTTAGGCTCAGTTCCCACAGTGTCTGCCAGGGGGCACTGGGAGTGCTTCATGGAGACAGGGAGACAGGGAGACAGGGAAAGGGGAACCAGAGAGAACTGCGCGTGGCCATGCTGGGTGCCTGAGCCTGAAATGGTGCCCCTTGTTTTCTCCTCCTTAGTCACGTTCCTCTCCAGCGCCACCACTGGCCTCTCCATGCAGAATAACTCTGTGTTTGGTGACTTGAAGTCAGATGAGATGGAGCTGCTATATTCGGCCTACGGGGATGAGACGGGTGTGCAGTGTGCACTGAGGTGAGCCTGGCTTGAAAGCAGCCCTGCCTGCAAGGGAGCCCCCTTCCTGTGCGGTGCACGTTGTTTCCCAGGGTGTGGTTTGGGGCCCACCTCTGCCTGTGGGGAGTCAGCCCAGGCCACAGGTGCAGGGGCAGCAGAAATTCCACGTGATCAGCTGTCCACCCTGGCCTGCCACAGGCTTGAAATGCAGATAATTCAATCACATTTTGTTGTTGTTGTTGTTGTTTTTCGATACCGGGCACCAAACTCATGACCTTATGCTTGCAGGCAAGTGTGGCTTCACTAGGCTAAAGCCCTGGCCCTCTCAGTTACAGTTTTGAGGTGGCAATGGTGGAGGCTGCAGCTTCATAAAGAGTCTCTGTATTTCACTGGCTGTGCTTGGTAGAGTTTGTTTCAGTCGTTTTGGAACATGTTTCTCAGCGGTTATGAGTCGGCTGGGGCCGCAGTAACACAGTTCTATAGCTGGGTTGTGGATGACATTTCTCCTCATAGTCCTGGAGGCTGGAAGTCCGAGATGAGGTGTCAGCAGGCTTGGTTTGGTTGGTGTAGATGCCATCTTCTCCCTGTCTCCCCCGTGGTCCTCCTCTGTTCACGTGTCCTGACCAGCTCTCCTAGAAGGACTAGGACTCCTACCTACCTGTATCGCCTATCTGAAGGCCCCATGCAGGCCTTTATTCCGTCCGAGAGGGCCCACATGCTCCTCTGCAGTCGTGGTTGCAGCATCCCTGGTGCAGGCCTGGGTTCCTTGGGACCTCCACTTCCTAGCAGCCCTCTGTGTTCCTTCTGTCCTGCAGCTCTTTGAAGTCTGTGGAGCCCTTCAGCCATGCTTGGTGCATGGATTCTAAGGCTGTGGATTTTTCGTCTTGTCTGCTTCTTAGAATTTATTAGTGCACTGATACTGCCCCACCTGCTGCTGCACTCAGTTCAACATCCTTCCAGTTGGCTTGTGATTTAGATCCTGGACCAGGAGGTGTGGGCACCCTCCACCTACAGAAGTTAGGTGCATGCGTTACTGTTCATACGGGTCGTGTGCACATTTTGTGTCTACACTACTTCCCACCGTTGTTTTCAAGATTCCCTGGAGGGCCTTTCAACCAGTTGGTTATAGACCACGGTGACAGTCTAATGAAAGCCGAGAGTCCACCCGCAGCTCACCGTGTGGGAGGTCTCTAGAGCACTGCAGAGGCATGGACAGTGGCTGCTCCTCAGGACCACCATCACCAGCAGCTGAGAGTCTCCGGATTAGAGGTGTGCTTTGTCCACCTGTCCCTCTTATGGTCCCTTGCAGCCTGCAGGAGTTCGTGAAAGATGCTGGGAGCTACAGCAAGAAGATGGTGGACGATCTGCTGGACCAGATCGCAGGTGGAGACCACTCTCGGATGCTCCTCCAGCTGAGGCAGGTGGGCTGCGTGGGGACACTGCAGTGGTGCAGGTTCTGGCCCCACTTGGGGCCTTGCCTCTGTGGAAAAGCCCGACCCACCTGACTGGTTCCCAGGGAAGAGGGACACTTATGGCTGCTCTTCTCTTACTGGTTTTAAATTTTGCTTTAAAAAATTAATTATCTGGTAAAGAAACTTGTCACGTGTATATTGTGCATGGCCCCTTTCCTGAGTTTTGCATCTGTAGGGTTCCATGTGGTTCTTTTTCACATCTTCCGTGCTCTTGCATTACGTTCATCTTCCCCTTAATCGTGAGCATGTTCATCATATTTACTGTGGCTGCTTTTGAAGCCCTCATCCCTGGACCTGCCTTGGGTTTGTCACTCATCCTGGGCTGCTCCCATGCACCCCACAGCTCTGATTGGACCTGGGGCTTTGTGAATTGCCCTTGCGGGGACTCAGGCCCGGGTAGACCAGCCACATGCAGCCTCTGAGAACTGTGAATGTACAAGTTGGAATTTAGATGTCAGTGAGAACTTTAAAGACCAACAGAAAACAAACCAAAAAAAGTATTAACTATTTTATATGAGTTATGTGTTAGGATACAACTGTTTTTTGTGTGTCAGGTGAGTAAATGTTATAATTAATTGCTTCTTAAGAGTGCTTTTATTGTGCTACTAGAGAATTTTAAATTAGGTGTGTACTTATAGTGTATTTCTGTTGGACAAGGCTGGTTGAATTTCTTCTACCTGGGTCATAGGGATCAAACCAAGGGCCTTGTGCATGCTGGGCAAGCACCGAACCACAGAGCTATGTCTCTAGCCCAAGACTGGTTGGATTTTATTGTCTTTCCAAGGCTATTGACATTTCTTTAAGTCAGGAAGTTAGATTACTGGGCGTCATCTGCCCCAGCAGGGCTGGTCTGGATAGTGTTTTGGTAGGGTAGCTTGGGTCTCTTCCAGTGGCCCGAGTTTCCTGTGGGGTCTCTGCTGGCTGGGGGACATTTGTCTGCGTGGGCTGTCAGAGTACTTGGCCCATGACACTCATGGTGGTTCTGGCCTGAGTCTTGCCCTTGCCAGTGCAAGTCCTCTCAGAGCTGTGCACCAGCCATGAGCTTCGCACCTGCTCTGGCCCCATCCTTGTGCAGGTGGGAAGCCAGGCTCAGAGCACAACATTGACTCACCTGCAGTACCACGAAGGAGGCTGCTCCCTGTGGCCCTGACACGAGGTCACGCGGTCAGCTAGCTGTGGACTCCAGTTCAGCTACTTTTCTGAGCGTGAGTGGTCTGCAGTTAGAGTTGAATAATTCCAGGTGCTCCACTGCATTAAATGATAAAGCACATGATACAGCAGAAACCTTTTATGAGCAAAGAGACCTTAAAATAATGGCCACATTTCTCATGAAAAGCTGGTAGAAATCACAGCATAACTGAATCTGAGCAGCCCTTCTGAGACAAAGATCCTAGATATGTGTGTGCACACTGAATGCCTGTGTGTGAGGAATGTTCACAAAACTAAGGTGTTTTTAAGGGGATCCTTTTGCTGGAGCATAAGACAAAGGTGACACACAGCCCTGTCCACCTGTGCAGGTGCTACCAGGGGTCCAGCTGTCCTGGGATGCCTGTCCCCATAGCACTCCCACCAGCCTCTGCGCTCGGTCACACCTGAGTTTAAACCACTGGGCCTGTTTTTCTGAGTTGCCCGTTTTTGTATTAAAAACCCTCAGCTACTAACAGCCTTGGGAACCCACCTGCCCCTACATCCCCTCCTGCCCCACCGTCCCCTCTGGCACAGCCACCTTGCACTGTGAACAGCCTAGCGAGACCCTTCAGCCCACAGGCCTAACAAGGCTGTGTGTGACAAGCAGGGCCCAGGCCAAGAAAGAGCCGTTGTGGTTTCGTGTGCGTGTGCGTGTGTGTGTGTGTGTGTGTGCGCGTGTGTGTGCGTGCGCGCGCGCAGCAGGGACAAACTGCCCTTCACATACAATTGCTCTGGACAAACCGGTGTCTACTTTGTTCTTTCCAGAGGAGAAACGTGCCAGTGCGAGCTGCGGACGAAGTGAAGGTGGGTTTCTCAAGTGAGCAAAGGCCTTAGACTCAGGAAGAGAGGGCACGTCGGCCCTGCAGTGGTGCAGCAGGACAGCCTTCTGTCATCCACTGGCGACCGACCCATGTCCGAGGAGTGTCATTCACCAACCATTTGGGTGACTTGAGGGTACAGGGTGGAACCACAGCACTTCCCTTCCAAGTCCAGAAGCAAGAATTTCAGAGCACCAGTTCCACAGGTGCTGTCAGAGATGGGGGCTGCCCAGCAGGTGTGGCATGCAACAGAGCCCGGCCATCAGTGCAGTGTGTGCCCTCCCCGCCAGGTGGAAGGTTGGGTCGCGTCCCCTGAGCCACTTGCCATGGCTTGCGTGCAGCTGGTCCCCAGGGAAGTGGCTGGAGCAAGCCCGGTGGCTGCTGGCTCCCCTTTCGGGTTCCCCTACACTGAGGAGGGAAAGAAGCCTTGGGTCTGGAATTTGCCACCTCGTGTCTGGAAAATGCCCTGGGCCTTGAGATTCTGTGACTTGTTGGGCACTATGGTGCCCCCGTTCCGTGAGGCCAGCAGGTCCTGTTGTTAGCACAGTTCCAGTAGCTGTGCTGCTCTGAGTCAGTGCTTCCGGATATGCATTTGCACATCCACTCATGACCCCAGGCCCTGGTCCTGGACTGCGGCTTCGGAGGCCAGTGCTCGATCTGTCTCACATTGCAAAGTGCAGTGACTACTGTCGCTAGCATGAAGCTGCACTTTTCGTTAAGCGTATTTTGGCATCATTTAAGCTTGCTGTTTGGTCTTTCGCAGGTTGGGGACTCTCTGGGAGACAGCGGTGGCTCCGTCCTGGATTTCATGTCGATGAAGTCATACTCTGATGTCTCCCTGGACATCTCCATGCTTAGCTCTCTGGGTGAGTCTTCCTGGGCGCTTCCCGTGTGGCTTCTCATGTGGACGCCTGTCTTAGTCACTCCTCCTTCATTGCTGGGGCAAAATACCTGACACCCAAAGTTAAAGGAGGAAAAATTTATTTGGCTCACAGTTCCTAGAGATTTCAGTCGGTAGTTTGCTGGCTCCAAGCCAGGGTGGCACCTGGCGGGGAACCTTGCAGAGAAGAAACAGTTTGCCAGCAGAAGGCAGCAGAAGCAAGCAAGGGAGCTGAACAGCCCCTTTCTGCCCTTTATCTTATCCAGACCACTTAGGGAGGGCAGCGCTCACCCCTCAATCCTGGGGCCCTTGGACCCAGCACTGCACCGCAAATAAATTGTAGCACCTCACACTCACACAGTAGATCCAGCCACCTGTGAAAGAGCCCCACCCATGACTGCATGAGGCTTTTGGGGGACATCTAGACACAGCTATAACAGTGCCCCACTGCCATCCCCATGGTACCATGGTGTATTGGGTCTCCCAAGTTCTGTGAGACTGGACACACATTAGCCCTGAGAAGATGATTGTGGAGGCCAACTGGAGGCTGCTGGGAAGCAGGCTGGGCTGAGTCTGGGTCTGCAGTGGCTCCTCGTAGGGCTCGGCACACAGGCCTGCACTGTCCAGGTCACCCATGTTTTCTGAACTTCAGCTAGGCCCCCAGGCCTGACGCTGTTGCCCACTCTGGTAGCTTTCTCAACATTGAGAGTCGGAGGTTGGTGTTTGTGCCTCAGGTGGCTGGGGTTCCTTGTGGCTCTTTACTGGTCCGAGGGTGCTGGGCACTTACCACTGTTGTCCGTGAGCTAAGCACCCTCTGCCGAGCTCCTGCAGCAGTGACCTCACAAGGGGTTTTGGTCCTGGGCAGAGGGTCAGCATCCAGCACCCATCGACCCTGTGGCCCAGGCTATCCGCTCGCCTCTGTTCACATAGGGAAGATGAAGAAGGACCTGGACCATGATGATGGCCACTTGAACCTGGACGAGACAGCGAAGCTCCTGCAGGACCTGCATGAAGCACAGGCAGAGCGAGGCGGCTCCCGGCCATCCTCCAACCTCAGCTCTCTGTCCAATGCTTCTGAGAGGGAGCAGCACCCCCCAGGTAGGCCTCTCCATGCTGGCAGTGGCGCCGTGGGTGGCGGCTCATGTAGACAAAGGCTGGCATGTGGCCCTGAATCAGGCCCAGGGCAGAGTGTGGCTCTGACACAGGAGCTTTGCATGGCCTCGGCCAGCCGTGCTTGTGCCCTCTGTGCCCTGTGAGCTCCCCAGTTCCTTGGTCAGCGCAGCAGACCCAGAGCAAGGAGCCCCAGGTGCCGCCGAGATGAGGTAGGGCAGGCTGAGGGGTGCTTGTGTCACTCCAGCTGTCCCCAGCTCCCGTGCCCTTCCCAGTTTGGTCTATGTCAGCCAGTAGCATGTTCTCAGTGTTTCTTTGGAGCCAGTCTGTGACTGTATCTGCCATAGGATATGTTCAAGGAGCCACAGGGCCACACTGGCAGCCTCTGGCTGCATGGACACCAGATCCTTGAGGATCCACAAGGACCTTGTGGGTCCTTCAGCATGCATTAGTTCTCTCTCTGGTGCTGGGGAGGGAACCCTGGGCCTCGTGCATGCTAGGCAAGTGCTCTCCCCCTGAGCTGCTACCCCTGACCCTGGTACGATTCTTTTTTTTCCTTTCACAAGGAAGTACTGCATTACCCATGGGCAGAACGAGTCTTGACGTTTTTCTGAGGAGGTGGTGGCACAGAGGCTTGGGGCAGCCCTCCAAGGAGGACCAGTGCTCTGGGTCCCTTTCACCTGTGGTCAGGCTGTCAGCCAAGCAGTGCCTACAGCAGGTCCTGGGCAGCCCTGGGTCTCTGGGAGCCCAGGAGGTAACATTTTCTTTTCCAGTGGTCACACAGCATCATTGCAAATCCATGGTGCCTGTTGGAATGCCATGTTTTCTACAATTTGCAGGGAGCCCTTCTCGCCTTAGTGTTGGGGAACAGCAGGATGGGACCCACGACCCTTACGAGTTCCTTCAGTCTCCAGCACCAGCAGCCTCTGTGAAGAACTAGTTTGTAGGTAGTCTTAAGAGTCTTGTGTTTTGTACGTTTGCTTTGCTTGTAAAATCTGTCATGAAAGACTTGACCTGTCCCCTTTGACCTGCAGCTTGGCCTGGGGAGTGCTGGCCTGTCTGTACCGGCGTGCCTCGTGTCAGGCACAAGGGGGCCCAGCATTGCCGCTGTACCATCACTTGGAGAGCACAGCGGTGCGGCCTGCAGCCTGCCATGCCCCTCTGCAGTGCCTCTAGCACCAGCCAGCTGGGCCCTTCCACTCCAGTGTGGACCACAGGCATGGAGGGCAGGCTGGTGGGCAGCCTGCATCTGTGCCTGCCATACCTCGGAGGGATGTGTTGCACCGGAAGACAGGCAACAACTGCCATGGGATCACCGTTAAGCACAGCGAGACATCCATGCCCTGATGTGTTTGTTGGTTGCCTGTGTGTACCACAGACTGCCCTGGACACAGATGCCAATAAAGTAGAGACTCCGAGCTGGCGAGCACATGCTTGTCCTGCCCAGCTGTGATGCAGCACACCTGTGTGTTCCACAGACCGCCCTCATGGTGGGAATGGGAGCGTGAAGAACCCGCCGTCTGGGGGCGGGGTGAGGACAGATGCTTGGTCCCCAGAGGAGGCTGTGATGGACCCGTGGCCAGCGCCCAGTGCCAGAGACCAGCATGGCTGCCCGAGACAGGTGAGAGGTGGCTGGGCGCTAAGGAGCCTCGCAAAGGCTTCTCTGGATGTTGGCGAAGGAGCCTGAGAGCCATGTGACAAGTCAGGTGGGGCCAGGCTTATACCCCAGAGGAACAGTGTCCTCACGGGGCCTAGAGGCCAGAGCTCGGCCACACTTTCAGCCGCTATGCCCTGGCCCTGCTGCTCTGTGGTTCTGCAACTCACACCCCACCCCTGAGCCACCACCGGAGCAGGGCTCCTGGAGCAGCAGTATTGGAGTCACGTGCTGCGCTGGCCAGGCCTCAGCAGGACCGAGGCTGGGGCTCCCAGACGGAGACAGCCGTGTTCCGCAGCAGGTCCCGAGGACAGGAGCCACTGCCGCTGTGAAGTGTCCACACTCAGCAGACATAACCACCGTGTGATGCAGACTGGGTGCCTCTGGGACAGACAGCGAGGCCAAAGCTGGGGTTGTGGGGAGCACGCGCACCCCCTGTGGGCAGTGTCTAACCCTGCAGATGGGAAGGGCCACACCGTCCACTGTACTCTTGCCACGAGTACAGATGGAGAGGCAAGGACACGGCGTTCCTCATGCCTCTCCTTGAAGAGGGAAAGGCCAGTGGCCCAAGGGCATTTGTAGCTGTAGCCAGACATGCTGGATGACATGCCTGCAGTCCCAGCTGCCTTGGGAAGCTGAGCAGGAGGATGGCAGATTCAGCCCTGTTCTGGGCAGCCTAGTAACTTAGTAAGAACCTGTCTCAAAGGGTTTGGGATATAACTCAGTGTGAAGGCCTTGGGTTCAAACTTCAGTGCGTCCCCCAAAAACCATTTTATTTTCAATTTTGTAAAATGTGTACCATAAAGCTTAGCATTGATTGCTCTAAGGGGCACGGTCAAGTGGCCTTAAATGTGTTCAGGCTCTTTAGTGGCCACCACGTCTGTCATCTTCCAGAACATTCCGTCACCTAAAGAGAAACCCTGTGTCCTCTGGCAGTCGGTGCTTGGACTGGCCTGTGGGGACTTCATGTGTGAGATCACTCACAGGCCCCCCTGCACCGGCTCCCTCCTCTGCCGTGGGGTTCATGTATCCGGCCCTTGCTGCCAGTGATGCTCGGGCGCTCCTGAGGTGGAACCTCCTGGTGCAGACTGTAGGGTCTGTGCATCAAAAGAGCCAACCAGGGTGAGGGCACAGGTCACCCACAGGCCGTGGTGCCTCTCAGGACAGGGAGGCCAGGGCGCACATCCCACAGTGTCTCAGACGCTGCATGCCACACCAGACAGACCACTGAGGACAGTGTGCTCTCGTGAGCTCACGCTCAGTGCCTGGCCTGCCCCGCCCCCGGAGTCCTTGAGGTGGGTGCCCTCCGGGCCCTGGGCACGCCTTAGGTTCCTGTCCTCCGTGGTCATGGCTCTCACCTCCCTCAGGTCCACAGCCCTCTGTGCCATCAGGGAGCTCAGGGCCAGAGACCCTAGTGGGCAGCCTGCTTTTTTGCATCAGGCCTGCCTGGGCCATATAGGGCTGGCAGCATGGAATCCCTCCTGGGGACACTGACATCTGGGTGCCGGGCCAGGGAATACACAGGTGGCTGCAGGAGGACCTGGCCAGAGCGCACTGGCCCGAGAGGTCTCCTGGCACTGCCGCCTGGTGGAGGTGCACAAAGGATGGGCCCGGCCTGCGTGGGTGGGGAAAGCTGCAGTTGTGGGCCGCTGTTCCTTGGCTCTTGCCTGCCTGATGAGGTTTCTGGGCAAGGTGGGACACTGCGAGGTTCCTCCTGGACAGCCTAAGCACAGGGGATCTGGTGCCACAGCTGTGGGGGCAGCTACCCAGCCCCTGCCTGGCAGTGTGACTCTTACCGAGGGTCCGTGACAATTTAGAGAGTTCTGAGAGGCCCCATCTGTGTCTAGGACATGGGAGCAGCCCCCAGAGACTAAGGACCCCTGCTGCTGCCTCAGGAACCTTGGCCCCCCAAGCCTGGCCACAGCACCTCCCCATCAGCTGGAACCAGAGGGCCTGATGGGGCGGAGCTCTCCAGAATGGGTTCCTGCTCCCTGGGTTCAAGCACTCTGATCCCTGGTGACAGCTTGTGGGCCTCAGCCACGCGACCTGCATGCAGTGAAGCAAAATCATGGAAGTTGGCTATGGTGGCTGATGCTGTCCTCGGGTGTCTTAGTCACCTTTCCATCATGGGGACACAGCACCTGACACCCACAGCCTAGGGAGGCAGTCTGGTTTATTTGGCTCATGGTTTCAGGGGATCCAGTCCACAGTCAGCTCACTCCAAGGCAGAAACGGTGTGGCAGAATGGCATGGCAGAGGAAAACTGCTCAGCATGTAGCAGCCAGGAAGCAGCAGGGAGGAGTGGGGACGAGAGCACACCCTTCTGGTTCGCACCCAGGTGACCCACCCCTTCCCTCTGGGGACATTTTAGCTCTAAACCCTAACAGCTCAGTGGCTCTGACCCATGGTCCTTTCTCTTGTGGCCTCAAGGTGGCTGCTTCTGTGAGCAGTGTCACTCCCTGGGGGCCAGGATGAGGGCAGGGCATGAAAGGACTGCCACATGCATGTCGCTAACAGGAAATGAGTTTCAGGGGACC
This sequence comes from Heterocephalus glaber, assembly GCF_000247695.1. Next base: position 420,257 of record NW_004624751.1, on the reverse strand, counting down.
CCAGTGGCATACTGCATGCGGCTGGGCATGGCTCTGCAACCCCACAACCTGGGAGGCCATCTCCAATTCTTCCATAGGCTGTGTCCCTGGTGGTGTCTCCTGAGCCTCAGCTGTGGAGGGAATGTAGGCCAGAGCTGGGGTGCAGGGCAGCTGTCACAGCCCAAGGACAAAGGTGAGCCATGAGGCCCACAGCTCCCTCCCAGGCCAGGCCAGGCCCTGCATATCAGTCTGCTCATGTTGGAGAAATGGGCGGTGTGGTGGGATCTGCTGGTGTGTGGCCCAAGGCTAGTCCCAGGCCCCTCTGCCGCAATCTAGCCACTCGGGTGTCTGTGGAGCCCTGAGCACAGAGCCCCATCTGCCCCAAGGCTTCCTCAAGGCTGTTATAGATGGGGAAATTGAGGCAGACTTCGCATTTGCAAGCTCAGCCTGGCCCTGGCTGGCTGGTGTGAACTTCCAGGTGTGGGAGCCTGCACTGGTGCCGCTGGGGTGAGGCCACCCCTGCCTTGGGACCTGTGCAGGCTCACAGTATGGCCTTTAGTGCTGGGAGCAAAGAAGAGGCAGAGGAGTCACCCCGAAAGCCCTCGGTCTGTGAGGAAGTGTGTAAAGTGAGAAGAGTGTAAGTGGGGGTTGTGCGTGTGACGGGAGTCCACGGGCAAAGCATGTGGGTGTGCGGGTGTGCAGGCAAGGAGGGTACAGGTGTGCGTGTGCGAGTGATGTGTGTGCACAGGCAAGGTGGACATGGGCATGCAGGTGAGTGTGCAGGTGAGGCGTGTGTGGGCGTGTAGTTGTGTGCAGTGTGATTGTGCCTCCAGATCTTCAGACAGGAAGCCAATGCAGCCCACTGCCACAGCTGTTAGGCTTCGTGTGCAGCAGGCGTGAGCACAGGCTGGCCATCCTGGTCCCAGGGAAACATCTGGAATGCCTGTTTCCGTGAGCGACTGCCATGGGGCCAGGACTGAGCCTACTTGTGACCCACAGAGGAAGCTGGAGCCCAGCAGAGGCGGGGCAAGCTCTGGAGAAGGAGGCCTGCGTCATCCCGGGGGCCAGCGTATGGCAAGGAGCTGAGGCTCCCGGGCGTCCCCACCCTAGGCCATCCGGAGCGAGGCCCTGGGTCCTAGGGAGTGTGATGCTGTCACAGCTGCCAGCCATGTGAGCCATTCCTGTGCCTGCCCGCCTGACATAGCTGCTGCTAGTCACCAGCATGGGTTTGCACAGCCAAGCCGGACACTGCAGCCTTGGCATGTGGCCCGCTGTAGAAGGCCTGGTCGGGTGGTGGGTGGCACCAGGGAAGCCACAGTAGACAGAAGGACGCACCCCTCTACTCCACCCCCTCGTGCACGTGTGTATGACCATGCATTCAGACAGTCAGTAGACCCCACAGTAGGGAGCCAGAGACTTCCTGGGCCTAGGGTTCTGGATGCTGTGGGCAGAGGGCTTGGGGGTGGGCAGGAGCAAGGGCACCTTGCACATGGGCTGAGGCTGTGCTGAGGACACGGGTTCCCCAGCCTGCCATGGGGCACTCACATGTCAGGAAGGAGCCTGCACAGTGGCGGTGGGCTCAGGTGGCCCCTGGGTAGCACATCTGCCTCGAGGGCCTGGCCTGAAGCAGGATTGGGGCGGGCAGCGTGGGGGTCGAGCCCCGCCTCCCAGTGGCTCGAGGCCCACGACACAGGACCCCTGAGCTGGGTGCCCAGCCCCCACAGCGTGTCTCCATGGCTGCCATACAGGTCTGTGAGGCGCCTGGGGTTCCATGGCTGCCGTGTGGACCAGGGAGGACGCACTGCTTCTCAGTCTGGCTGGTGCCAGTCTGGCTGGTGCCCGTGAGAGGTGCTGACTTTGCTGCTCAGCCTGTGGGAGAGGTGACAGGTCAGGGTGGGCAGGCGCTGCAGGTGGCAGGTGCTGTTTCCCACCTCACTCCAAGGGCCGCAGTGGAGGCTCGGGATTGGCTGGCTGAGGTTCAGACACCACACCCAGCAGCACAATCCACTTGGACTCCTCCGGAGGTCCCGGAATTTCTGCCTCGTGACACTCAGCAAAAGGGGCCATGCACAGGAAGGTCCGGATGGGTGGTTTCTGGGCTGCTGAGACAGGAGGGCTGCATGCCAAGGGAGACCAGTGTGGCTACTCACTGGCTGGCATGTGGGCTGCATCTGGTCTCCAGCCGAGCAGCGAAGTGTCGAGGCCCCAAGCGAAGGTAGAGGTGTGTGCAGGTGTGCATGGGTGTGTGGGGGTGTTGGGTGTGTGCAGAGGCAGTTTGTCTTCAGATCTTCAAAGGAAGACAATGTGGCGCACTGCCACGGCTGTCCAGATTTGTACACATGGGCTGGGGATGTAGCTCAGTGGTTTCTGCCACCTGCTGCGCAAGCGCAAGGACCCGAGTTCGATCCCCGGTACCAAAAAAAACCAGATTTGTACACAGGACTGGCAGAGGCATTATCCTCGGAGAGCCCAAGAGTGCCGGCCCCACGGTGTCACTATCTGATGGCCACTGCGGTGACATCCAGCATAGATGCCTGCATGGGAACCCAGTGGAGCCTCTGGAGGAGTAGAATTAAGGTGTGAGCTGCCAGGGCCAGAGAGGCTCCAGGCGCCACTCAGCCCAACAGTGCTGCTTTTTGGGCCAGTCACACATCTCAGACTCCCCCATTCCTGCGTTTTGGAACAAGTAAACAAGGGGCCCCAGCCAGACTGGGCAAGTGTGGGCCAGAGGGAAGCAGCCAGGGAACCAAGGCAGGGTGGAGGGACGTGAGGGCCCCATAGGCAGGGAGAGAGCGTCAGGAACCCAGAAGGATTGTGCTGCATGTGTGTGGTGTAGGTACTAATGTGTGCCGTGTGTGGTGCTCTGTGTATTGTATTGCATGTGGTGCATGTATTGTGGGATATCATGTGTGCTACATGGTGGTGTGTGTTCTGTGTATGTGTGCTATATATGGTATGTGTGGTATCGTGTGGTATGTCCTGTGCGTTTCCTCATGCTGTCCGCCGTGCTGTATGGTGCATGCGCTGTGTGTGTGTGCATGCTGTGTGTGGCACATGTGGCATTGCGTGGTGTATGTAGTGCGCAACGTGTCCCATGCCTATTTCCTCATGCCATGCGCGGTGCTGTGTGGTACGTGCATTGTGCTGAGTGAGTGCCTTCCTGCAGAGCAGTGTTCAGAGTTGAGCCTGGGCCTGGCAGGAATGGGTGTTTTCCCCTGGCAGCTGATGCATTGCTGGGGACCCCATGGTTGGGCCCCAGTGCCCTGTCCCCTGTGGCTGAGCATTCATGCATGCACCCTTCCCTTCTGTCCTGGGACACATCCTCTCCCTGCTGCCCTGTGCACCTGTGGCTGCCTCTTGGACATCATTCCCAGGTGGATGGTGTCCAAAGCAGGGGGAGCATGGGACATGGGTCCCCAGTGGCCCTCCAGACCAGGAGGCATCATTGTCCTCCTTGGGTCTTTTCTGACATTTGTCAGTTTGGAGCAGGCAGGGCAGAGTTCAGTCTAGAGGAGGAAGCTGATGCCCCAGGGCCTGGCCCAATGAGGATCCATGCATGGTGGGTGTATCTACAAGAAGGGCAGACGGGCTAGGAGGTGCCTTTTGCAAATGCTGAGTGGAAGTGGCAGGGAGTCTGGCAGCCCCCGTGGGGCCTACTTAATGAGCCGACTCCACCTCTGCAGGGTGCACACGGTCTTCCACTCCAAAGCAGGGAAGGGAGGGCCAACCCAGCTGACCACCCAGGGGCTGGTCCTGGTTTTTCTGACCTCCTAGAAAGTATGAACTCAAAGTAGAAAATTACACATTTTTCCCTTTACATATATTCTAAACTCATGGAAAGAGTATTTGGAATTTATGAACAGAAATGTTTAAAGAAGGATCAGACTCCACTGAAAGGGAGAGGTGTACAAGGACGTCCTCCTGTCCCTCTGTAGGGTGACATCTAGCCCCTCTGGTCAACTCAGGTGCTCTTGTCATCACTGGAGAATCCACCACAAGCAATCCCATAACCTGAAAAGAGACAAGGAGGCCGCAGCAGGCTAGGTGCTTGCCTCTTAGGTCTGAGTTAAACTTTAACAGGCAAATGGCCTCATAGGTCTGAGTCAAGGTTTAAGCAAGTACTTTGCCTTGTAGATCTGGGTAAAGATTTGACCAGGTAACTTGCTTTATTGACCTGGGTAAAGGTTTAACCACATGTCTTGCCCCAGTAGATCTGGGTAAATGTTTGATCAGGTACATTGCCTTGGAGGTCTGCATAAAGGTTTGACCAAGTAACTTGCTGCATAGATCGGACTGAGGTTTCACAAGATATTTTGCTCTGGAGATCAGAATAAAAGTTTGACCAGATACCTAGCCCTGGATATCTGGGGAAAAGTTTAACCTAGTCCTTTCCCCTGGGCAAATGTTTGACCAGGTACCTTGCTGTGTTAGCTTTCCTGTCACTAAAACACAATACCCAACATCCGTAAGTAAAAAGACAAGTTTCAGTTGGCTCACAGTTTCAGGGATTCAGTCCATTGGTCAGTTTGCTCTAAGGCAAAAACATCATGGTGGAAGGGCATGACAGAGCAGAGATGCTTAGTTTGTGGCAGACAGGAAGCATAGCAGGGGAACAGTGCCAGAGAGGAAGGGGCACGGACCACGGAGAATACCTAAGATCACACCTTCTTGACCCAACAGGACACACCCAGAAGTACACTTTACTAAGCCCCTAGACAGTTTTTTACCACTCCCTTTGACACATCATGATTAATGGTCACATTCCACCCCAGACACATCTCCTTAAACCATACTTAATCCATGCTTAATCTCCAAATAAGGACCATAGCAAATTCATAATTCTGCTTAACATGATACAACTGTCCCGTGTGCAATCAAAAAAGCACTAATTTCCTCCACAGTCTCAACAGTTCCAGCATTATTCAAAAGTTAAAGCCAATTCTGAGACTCAAGACAAACTGAGCCTCCATGAGAAAAGCAAATTGCATAATCCCAAGGTGCAATGGCACAGGGTAAACATTCCCCTTCCAAAAGGAAGAAACAGGGGAACAGAAAAGAGCTGAATCAAAGCAAGACTGAAACCAGAGTGGACAAACGTGAGGCCCTGTAGCTCCATATCTGGCATCTGGGCCACGTGGTGGTGAGAGGAGAGTTCCAGCAGTTTGGGCGGCTCCAGCCCCGTGGCCTTACAGGTAGAAAGAAGCCCACAAGACTTCTTTCTTCAGCTGGCTCCACTCATAGCCTGCAGCTTTCCTTGGCAGATGTTCCATGACACCTCTAAGTTCCTGGGTTTGCCACTGCACCTTTGGCCTCATCCCCACAGCTTCACATACTTCTCTCTCAGGGGCTCCTTGCTTGGCCTCTCTTATAATCTGGGTGGAAGCCTCCCTGACCCCACAAACCTTACATTTAGCATGTTGGTTAAAACAGCATCAGGTTGACAGTGTCAAGGTCTGCTGTCAGTGGAAGTAGTAGCCAGGCCCCCTTGGATCATGGCTGCAGCAGGCTCTGGTGCCTGGATGGCTGAGCACAATGAAATGAATCCCAGGGAACCAATTCAGTAGGAGGCTCTTCTTGGGCAGAATCCCTAGACTCTCTCTTCTCAAATGAAAGGTTGACGTTTTGTATCCTTCAGCCTGTGATGGTGGGGTCTTTCTGATTTCTGAGCTATCCTCAAAGCACTAAACTCTTCAGTAGCCACACCTCTTTTGGACCCAATTTTACATATGGTTTCTTCTGGGTCAAATTTAAAGTTTTTCAAAAATTTTGCTTTACTTTTTGACCTCAGTTCTCACTATAAATCTGGCTAAAAGTAGCCAGCAGTGCCCATGCCACAGCCTGAGTTTTGGCTGCCTTGAAATTTCCTATGCCAGATCAATTAATCCACCACCCTTCACCTCCGTCTCCCCCACTCTCAGGATAAGAGCAAAATATGACATTTTTTTTTTTTTTGCCAAAGTATAGTGCACAAGACTTCTAGCCCAACTGCCAGTGGAGCCCTTATTCCTCACTGAAACCTCATGAGCCTGGTCTTTCCTGTCTGCCTTCCTGTAGCATTCTAGTCATCTGAACTCTGACCAGATCATCCACCAGGCTCTGTTTACAGGAATTCAGGACTTCCCTAGTTGGCACCTCCAAGTGTTTCAAACTCCTCCCATAAACCAATCACAAAGGCTTCTGAATCACATGGTCAGGTACAGTCACGGCAGGACCCCACTCCTGATATCAGTTTTCTCTATTAGCTTTCCTGTTGCTGGGACACAACACCTGACACCACAATTTAAAGGAGGAAAGGTTCAATTTGGCATATGGTTTCAGGGGATTTGGTTCATGGTCTATCTCTGCCTTGCCACTCTGGCATCTGTGACTGCTCCATTGACCTTCCAGAGTACTATTCAGATTTTTGGCAACATCTTTCTGTCAGTTGGTGCCCTCCTCTGGATTTTGTATCTAGTGGGCAGTTGCATTTTCAGTACACATTATTGCCCCAGTACCATGGTCTCGCTTCACAATAGCCACACTCCCCTGAAGCTCCCCAGACATGTTCAGGCCACCTTGAAGCCCCAGCCCTGTGGCTTTGCCTGCCTGAGGTCACTCAGAGAGTACAGGAGCCCAGCAGCCACAGTGTGCTCCAGGGAGCCTTGTGGATGCTCAATTCACAGGGGACAAGAGTCCCAGAATGTTCCTCACATCTCTTCCTAAAATGCTTCCATCTGCTACTCTTTCTGAATGATTTTTCCCTTTGCATAAGGCCACATTTTGCAAAGCTCCTCTTTAACATCTCCCAGCCATGGGTGTCTTCCACACCCTGTCTCCAATGCCAGCCACCATCCTCCCCTGCTGAGCCGGAAGTGACCATGGAGCCCCTCCTGCCACTGTTCACCTGGGGAACCCTGCAGTGTCCAGAGGTCCCAGGGCTCCGAGGAAGGGCTAACCAGAGCCCTCTGCAGTGTGGCCTCTAGCTGTATTCTTGTGCGGCACTTGCAGAGGTGGAAGTGCTGGAGGAGGGGTTTCTGGCAGGTGCAGTGACAGCTAATTTGCTAACAACCCTCCTTTCCTGCATTTTCTTGGTGGCTTCAATGGTGTGCTGGACTTTCTTCTGGCACCAGTGGGTCAGTGCATGTTTATACACGAGATCTAGGAGTCACCTTGCTATGGTGCCTGGCAAGGGCTTCCCCAGAGATTGTACACGCCTGGTCATCTGGGCCCCTGGCCAGGTGAACAAATGTGTGCCCTTGGGTTCCACAGCCCCCCAGGGCTATCCTGTGGAAGTGGATGCCAGCCCACTCCAGCCACTCCCAGGTGTGCTGCAGTGGCTCGGGGCCATGCCAGGTGTCAGCCCTTGGTCCTGGGCCTGGGAGGTTCCGGTGATGGCTGGTGGGTCCCACAGCCTATCCCTGCTCCATCCAGGGCCTGATAGCCTCCGTGGCCCCTCTGTCTTGCAGATGGACCTCTTCAGCAGGAGCCTTCGACGGGTCCTCCCAGAAGCCCAGGGCATGAGCCTGAAGAGCCTGCCACGCAACCTGTCCAGGGTGAATGGCTGGTCGTTGCCCCTCCACCCCTTCCAGGCGGTCTCCTGGGCCACCTACCTGGTCTTCTCTGTTGTCAACTTTGGGATCATCATTCCGCTCCTGCCAAGCAGTTGGAAGTACATTGCCTACTCGGTATCCTTCTTCCTGGTGGGGTAGAGGTGGGAAGAGGCCTCTGCCAGTCTCCTAGAGAGCTGATCCCTGTGAGCTCTATCCCACGCCTGTGTTGGCCATTTGGCCCCACGTGTAGAGGCCCCACCTACTGCTGGGAGCAAGGTCTGAGGTAGTGGAAGAGCACTGGCAGTGGGGAGCCCAGGGGAGAGGGAGGGAGCAGCAGACCTGGCCACTTGGAAGTTCCTGACGTACAGCTGGGCCAGGTTATGTTGTCCTTTGAAGAGGGGAAAAGTCAGTGAAAAGGAGTTTGGAAGCAAGCTGAGCTCCACCACGCACCACTGCAGCCCCCAGCCCTATTAGTAGTTCACTGCAGCCTGTGCCACCCCGCTCTGTGCTGGGCGTGGCTACCGCATAAATGTCACGACTGGGCCCTTAGGGGGCTGCACCCAGAAGGCTATGAGAAGTGATGTGCTCCATGTCACACCCAGCTGGCCAGGGCCTGCCGCCTGTGATGCTGGGGACAGGCAGGCAGGCAGTGGGTGCAGAGTGGCTGTGTGTGCACGTCACATCTGGAGCTGCTGAGATGTCCTCCCCGGGGACATGGCTGTGCCCCTGCAGACCCTGCAAGTGAAGAGACTCAGGGCTGCATGGGAGGTGGGCAGGGGCAACAGAGGACACAGGTGGGAGCAGCTGTCCGAGAACCTTTGTTCCCAGCCTGGGCAGGGTCTGTGCTGTGCCTGGGGGCTTGGCCACCCATGAAGGGGGTGCTCTTCCCTGGAACGAATTTCCTTTAGGCAAGGGAGAGCAAAAGTGACCCCACGTGCCCATCACTCACCTTGACCACCAGGGTTCTGCAGACCATCGTTGTCTCTTACACTCCCTTCTGGGAGCTGCTTTGCAAGCCTCGGGTGTCAGGAAATGGTATCGTGCATGCTGCAGTTGCAGCTGGCAGGCCTTTCACTCGCTCCACCACCGCACTGGTTCATGACCAGGAAGTCGCCCAGCAACCTTGACACCACAAGTCCCTAAAATGCTCTCGACTTTGTCACATGCAGAGGATCCCCACATGGCTGTGGACCCATGGTTCCTTCCAGCCTTCACTGGGTCGGAGTGACCCGGCTGGCCTTGGGCTCCCTCGGCCAGCTGGCCTGATTCTCCTCCTCCCAGTGCTAGAGGCCTCTTACGGGAAGGCTGATAAGGCTTGATAAGGAATTTGATGTTGTTATAGAATAAAGGGCTGCATAGCTTTTCTGTTTCATCTCCTGTCCACTTGAGTAAGTTGTACTGTTCAGGAAATGTGATTATTTCATTTAACTGCCAGGTTTCCTGGGACGACATTGTTTGCAGCATGGCCGTTTCCTTCTCTGTATCTGTAGGGCCCTGCCACTGCTCCTGTCTTATGTTGGAGTTGAGTCCCTGTTCTTTTCCTTCGTTGGCCTTCATAGTGTTTATTGCTGTCTATAGAAATCAACTTTAGAATGCGTTAATTCTGTTTGCTTCTATTTTTAAAAAACTTTCTGCTTTCATTTGTGTTATTTCTTTCTGCCTTTGGGGTTACTCTGCCCTTCTTTTCCCGCCATCTTAAGGTAGAAACAGATCATTGATGTCAGGCCTTTTCTAGCTTCTATTGTAAATACTTAAAGCTAATTTTCCTGCAGGTGTGCACAGGGCATGCCCTCCCCCAGGCTAGCTGAGAGGCTAAGGCTGCGTCTTCAGGACGTGGGGCTCAGCTCTGAGGCTGTGGTACCTGGGCAGCTGCATCTCCCTGAGCGGGCAGGTGCCCCCCATCGGGAAGGGCTGAGCCAGCTGGCCATGCGTCTCCCAGGGCCCGAGGCTGCCTAGGGAGAGGCGCTGACCACGCACACACATCAGGGCACGTGCAGGCCAGGCTCTGCCCCTCACCCCTCAGCTTCCTCACAGCCTGGTGCCCAAGGGGCTGTATTGGCCTCAGTAGGGACCCCAGGAGATGGGCAGCAGCTCCACTTCCACAAGGAGGCCTTTTTGAGGAGGCTGGGGCTCTGGCCAGGCCTGGGTAGGCTGTGGTGGGAGGTGCAGCTGCCCGGGGCAGCAGACGTGGCCCCTGCCAGCCACGGCCCTCCCTCATCAGGTGCCCTCTGTTCTCCACGCAGCCTCTCCCCTCCCACCCTGCACCTGTGTACCGGCCTGCCACGCCCTCCTGGGTCCCACTGTACCTCCCCCGCTGTCCTCCCCCAGGCCCCCTGTGCTTCACAGACGCTCCCAGTACCAGTGCCCTGGTCCCCAGTGCCCTTCAGCATGGCCTCCTGTCCACTACAGGTGGTGGGCGGGGGGAATCAGGAAACCCAGGGTCTCCAGCCAGGTTCCCCCTCTGGGCCCACACTTGGTCCAGACACAGAACCCTGCCTTCGTGGCTCATCTCAGCTTCCTCCTCTGTCCCCAGGCCCCTGGCCCCAGTTCGTAGAGGCCAGAATCAGCCAGGGTTTGGGCTGTGTGTGGCTATGGTGCTGAGCATCCGGCTCCACAACTGGACCTGCCTGGTTGAGGCCTCACAGTTCTAGCCAAAGCATGGCCCAGGCAGGACTGGCATCTCCCATGGCAGCATGGGCATCTGGGCCAGGCCTGCTGGGGGTGGGGGGCATCTCCCACTGAGAGAGAGAGGCTTGCTAAGTGACTAAGTTTCCTAGGCTGGGCTTGAACTTTCGATCCTTCTGCCTTGGCCACCCAGATGCTGGGATGACAGATGTACACCCTCACATCTGGCTCACAAGTGTCTTCGCTCAGTGTGAGGCCTGGGTGGGTGTGGGGGTGTCAAGATGCCGTCTGTCCCCAGCTATGTCCTCCCTCCACCAGCCCCAGGGAGCCCTGTGTCCAGACCCTTCCCGGGGCATGCTGGCCCTTTGGGTCAGGGCCCCTCATGGCCTCCCCTGCCCTCCGCGGTCTGCAGGAAGAGACCCCATCTCCAAGTCAGTCCCAGCTCCCGGGTGTGGGACCAGCCGGCCTGCCACGGTGCCTTTCATGCCTGTGCTGCGTGACCGGGTCTTTCCTCCGACCACCCGAGCCTGTGTCGGTCCTTCACCTTCTCCACACCCTGCACAGCCCTGTGTTCTGTCTGCTCTCTGCAGGGTCTCCATCATCCCAGAGCCCTGGCCCCACTTTTCATGCTGTGCCTCCCACCGCCTCCCTCAGGGCCAGCTTCCTGCCTGGTCCTCCCCACTTCCCATTCAGGGCACGCTGTGGCCACTGGAGGGCGACGGTGCCATCCCTGGCCAGCAGGGCCCCAGGGGCCGGAGCGACTGGGCTGGGCAGGTGGTGGGGTTTGCTCCATGGAGGCCCGGGCACAGCTGGAGACCCTGGTGAGGCCAGCTGGCTGCCACCCGCACCCCTGTGGAGGGAACCGCAGGGGTGGACTCCACACAGCTCTGTGAAACCCAGGGACATCTCTCTGACAGCCCGAGGCTGGGGGTCACGTCCTCGGCCGGGTTGTAGCTTCAGGCGAGGGGTCTTCAGCAGAGCCCTCTCTGAGCAGCCAGTTCCACTGCAGAGCTGGCCGTGGAGCAGATGAGGCAGGACCAGGGGCTGACTCACAGCTCCCTCTCCTGCTCTACTCCTGCCTGCAGGACAGCCGGCAAGGTTGCAGTGTCTGCAGGGCAGAGGGCAAGTGTCTCACTGGCTGGCTCCCTCCCACGGTTTGTTTACTAAACACAGATTGTTGCCAAGGACATTGAGCGTCAGCTTCTCAGCTCCCAGACCAAAACTTCCAGAGGAGGCCTGGGGCTGCCAGCCACCCTGTGCCTCACCTGTGTCCTCCTGACCTGAGGTGCCCGCCTGAGTCAGGGCTGACAGAGGCAGGAGCTGGCCCTGAGGCTGCACCCTGAGGTGGAACCCTGGTCCTCAGGTGACTCAGCTTCATGTCCAGAGGGGGCGTCTAGGTGGGGACTCTGCCTGGAATCTCGGGGTCCCTGAGGAAGCTGAACCCTCTCTTCCCAGATAGACCCTGCAGGTTTGCCAGGCAAGTCCAGGCCCACCCGCAGCAGGTTGGCCCCCAGCAGGATGTGTGGTTGTCACAGGGCATCTTCCTCGGCCCCTTCTGGGGCCGGTGGCCACACAAGCCGCCTCCCTGCCCACCTTTCCTGCCCCAGGTCGGCTGAGCTCTGCCCCAGCCCCAGGGCGGGAGCTGCCCCAGTCCTGCCCATCCATGTCCCCAGCCCTTGCCCTCCAGTGTCTCAGGCTCCCACTCCCACCTGTTGGCCTGGTAACCACACAAACAAGCAGCTTGGCCCGGGCTCAGCCTGCAGGGAGTGGTGCGGAGCCGCCCCGCACTGTGGGTCCTGCAGAGTCGCCCGCCTGAGCCCACGCAGACAGTCAACCTGCAGCCGGTGAGGCCTCACCTACACCAGGCATCCTGTGTCAGGAGGAGCTGGAAGGTGACGGGAAGGGAACCGAGATCCAGGGGCCCTCACAGGACAGGAGAGTCGGCCCTTGTGCCCTGTCAGGAGCATGTGTGACAGGCGCCAGGGCCCTTCCATGGATGCCCGGCCCCACCCTCCTACCACCCAGGCTTGGGCAATCTCTTCCCTGCAGACCCCTAGTGGACCCTCCTCGGGCGCGGCGGAGCGCCCTCCCGCCCCCGCCCTCTGGATGGGGCCGGGTGCTGCCCGCCGGTGAGCCTTGGCCACAGGAGGGAGCCTGGGGCTCCTGCAGGGGCTGGCTGCAGCCCGGCCTTCTCCTGCCGGGGCAGGGCGCACCCACCGCTGGGCACACCCTCGCTGCCGCGCAGGGACCTGCAGGCCCTGGCAGCACAGCCCTGGAGGCCCCGTCTGGGGAAGGGGCCCTGCACACTGTTGTTCGGTTTCTCAGGCAAGGAGGCAGCGCGGGGTCTGCGCGCCTGTACCCTGAGGGAGCACGTCCTCCTCCCGGCCAGGGCCACTCAGGCCTGGCTGCAGGGAGCCCAGGGGCCCTAGGAGTCTGAGGGACCCTACAAGTGCCCAGTTCCTGAGGGGGGGGCCATGCTTGGTGTTGGGCCCATGCATCCAGCTGAGGCTTGAGTCCCTGCTCTGCCACAGGAGCCCATGCCCCGTGGGGCCAGGCCTGGGACAAGGTCCACTGCAGGGCCTCCTCCTCTGCCGGGCTCCATCCCGAGTCTCGGGGTGAGCATGTGGTTGCAGGGTGGGGAGGGCCAATCCCCTCGGGGACATAGACAGCAGAGGCCCAGGGGCACTGCAGCCCCTCACCTGGCCCAGCCGTGTCTTCCTTGACGGCCCAGGTGATCGGTGTCGTGTTCCTGTTCCACTTGGTCGTCCACCTCACCGCGGTCACCATCGACCCAGGCGAAGCCAACGTCCGACTCAGGAGCTACTCCAAGCCGGTGCCCACCTTCGACCGCTCCCAGCATGCTCATGTGATCCAGAACCTGTCCTGCCACCTGTGTGAGCTCGCCGTGTGAGTCCCCCAGAGCCCGGCAGCCCCGCAGCCCTTGAGGCGATGGCTGAGCCTGCCCACCAGGCCAGCGCTCCAACTTGGGCTGGGGGCCCTCAGTCTCTGCGCCTTCATCCATTCCCATGGTCCAGGGCACAAGGCAATCTTCCTCTGGCTTTCCAGAGCAGGAAAAGCCAGAAAGGAGAAGGCAAGGCCACTGTAGCCCCTGCTGGGTCACGTCTTAGGTCTCGGGACCCCAGAGCACTGGAGTCCCAGCCCTGTACCCCACCTGAACATTTGGGCCAACAAGTTCTCTTGATTCCTCCAGGAATGAAAAAGCCAAGCACTGCAGCTCCTGCAACAAGTGTGTTGCTGGCTTCGACCACCACTGCAAGTGGCTGAATAACTGTGTGGGGAGCAGAAACTACTGGTGAGGGCTGGTGAGGGCCTCGGGGGCCTTCATGGGGTGCAGGCACATCCTGGAGGTCTCCAGCAGGGACTGGGCACTAGGGATGAGGGGCTGTGGTCCGTGGGGCGCAGGGGGAAAGGGCCCTTGTGGAGCCACACTCCCGGCCCCATGCAGCAGGCTCAGTGCCCACATCCATTCGTCCTGCACTGTCTTGTGGAGCTGTCCCTGGATGTGCCTTCAACGCCAGACCCTGAGACACTGGCCTGGCCTGGAGGAACCAGCTGGGCCTCCTGGACCCACTGTCCTCGGCCATCTGCCCTCTGCACACCCAGGCAGCCCTCCCAGTGCAGCAGGCAGACTGGGAGCGCCCAAGAGTGTCCAGGCTGCAGGTGGAAGTGGGTCCATGGGGCTCCCGGGCCATGTCTGGGCTTTGGGTCCATCAGCTTAGTCCTCACGAAGACAGCCAGGAAGAACATAGTGTCCCTCCTCCATCCAGGCCCAATATGGGGGACAGAGGCCTCTGGCGGCTGTGAGCGTCACCTAAACCACAGGTTCAGTGGCCTTTTGCTTCCCCTGCCCTGCATGTGAGGGTGCAGCCGGCAGCCAGGTCACTGGCAGATGTGGGCCTCGACCATGGACAGAGCCTCAGCTCAGACCCCCGAGGAAGGCGGCCTGCTTGCAGGGACCAGCATGGGTCCTCAGGCCTCCAGGTGATGGCGCAGAAAGGGCTGCCCCAGGCACATGCCAGGCGAGCCTGCACCCTCAGACCCACCACGACCACACAGGCAAGGCCGCCGCTTGTGTGGGCCCTGAGGCTCTACGGGGAAGCAGGAAGCACAGTGAGTTGAGTGTGATTTGGCCCAAAACTGACGTGGTCTGCAGGGCCCAGGAAGGCCAGCACGCTCCTAGCTGCCCAGACCCTGGGCATAGCGCAGCCTCCCCGGGGCCAGCACGGGGTGTGCAAACCAGGCAGGAGGACGAGAGGACTTGAGGCCTGGACAGGTTCGCGCATTCCCAGGGTTCCAGGAGGAGCCCTGCCGGGAGGGGCTCTGGGCACTGCGTCTTGTGGCCCACCTTTCTAGCCGAGGAGTCCTGTCCAGACAGCAGGGCTCAGCCAGAGGGCTGGGGAGCAAAGGCGTGGCCGTGAGGTTGCTGCCCAGTGGTGTCAGCCTGGAGAACTTGGAAGGTGGCTGAGAGGAAGCAGAGGCGGCCCAAGGGCTGTCAGGGCAGTGGTCAGGGTCCATCTCCCCGTGAGATCCCCACACAGGCTTGGCTTACCCTCGCCTGCGTCCCTCGCCTGCTCTGCCTCTGCAGGTTCTTCTTCTGCTCCGTGGCCTCAGCCTTGGTAGGCCTGCTCTGCATGAATGTCGTCTTGCTGTACATCTGTATCCAGCACTTCATCAACCCCAACAAGCTCCGCACGGACTCCAGCTACAAAGGTATGAGGAGCATGGAGTGTCTCCCACTTGGGCTGCTCTGTGTGAGCCCTGCCTCAGCTCCGGCCACCTGTCCAGGAAGGAGTCCATCTGCAGCGGCAAGCCCAGCTTGCAGGTAGCTCCACGTCCATGCATATCAGTCACCCAACCCAGTGCTGGACAGACACCTGACACCTGCAGTGTAAAGGGGAGGCTCCAAGTGGCTCACAGTTTTGGGGGGTTTGGTCCATGGCTGGCAGCACATCACGGTGCAGGGGCCTGGTGGAGGATAGCTGCTCACCTCATGGTGGGCAGGAAGCAAAGGAGAGAGGAGCTGCAAACAAGAACACACCCGTGCAGGCCACGCCCCAGGGACCATCTCCACCCAGGCCCTGCCTCCAAACATGAGACCTCTGGGGACACTTGAATCTGTGACCAGTATTAGCCAAGGGCTTCCCAGGGCCCCAGGAGGCCAGGCCTGAGAGCAGGTGCACTGTGCCCTCTGACCTCTCCACAGCCTGTCCTGAGACATGTTGGGTCCCTGTGGGGCCATGGAGGCACAGTGGGCCAGGGGCTGTCTTCCAAGAGCCACCATCAGGAGGGTAGGAGCAGAAAGCAGCCAAGATCCACCTCTGACCACAGGTCCAGGAGCCTGGGCCGTGGGCAGCGAAGTCCACACTGAGTGGTGGAAAGGCATGGCTGGCTGGGCATGGCCCCCAAGGTGCGTCCACGTCCAGCACTGAGCTGCAGACATGATGAAGCATCTTGAGATGAGGATCTCGCCCAGCTTGTCCACTTCCAGGGACACTGTCCTTCTGAGCAGCAGAAGAGGAGACCCAGACACACAGAGCCTGCGTGGGGCGGAGGCCAAGGCTGGAACCCTGCAGCTGTCATGAGCCCAGGGGCGGCTGCAGCCCAGAGATGGGAGAGGCAGGAAGGTGGCCCTTGGGGCCTGAGGGAGGACGTCTGTCTGTCCCTGCTGTCATTCAGACTGGGGCCTCTGATGTGAGGTGAAGGTCTGTGGCTGAAGCATCTCCGATTTATGGTCATTTGTCACAGCGACTGCAGGACACGGGCCTGGGAACAGCTCTGAGTCTGTCAGCTCCAGACATCAGGACATCTGCAGACCCCCAGTAGAGAGGGTGGAGCCTGCTGTCCCACGCTGGAGCATTCCCAGCCAAGATGGTGGGTGTTCGTGTTCGCTGAAGAGCAGCTCTGGGGGTTGCAGCTGGAACCGTCCCACCCACCTTGGACTTCTTTCTAAACGTGGGCTCTGCCTGGCGGCTGCAATCTCAGGATCCTGGAGCCCCCGCAGCCCTCTTCCCTGGCCACAAAGTGTCTTCTGAGGCAACTGCCACATCACCTGGGCCTTGGACTCCTGGGGGGGTGCCAGGAGAGGCCAGGGAGGCTGCAGCCCGGGCTGAGCCCCGCACAGGGCCTGGGCGGAAGCAGCAGGAGCAGGCAGCTCTCTGGCACATGCTGGCCCTACACAGCAGCGTGGTAGCTCCATTCAGCTCCCTGACTGTGGGACCCAGTGTCTCCCGGCTCACTGTCTGGAAGTCTGCGCAGAGCATGACCTGCGCACGGCAGCAGAGCTGGCGTCCTCCAAGGGTCCCCGTCCTTGCTGTCTGCCACACAGCCCCCTTCACTCTTTGTACCTGATCCTGGCAGCGATTCTTTTGGGACGCTGGAGACCCCACCCTAGCAGCACCTTGCCAGGTGTGGCCTACAGTCTCCAAAGGCGGCAGGCTGGGGGTGCGGTCTGGGTCCGGGGACAGGGCAGCGATGGGACAGAATTTGGGGGCCTTGTCACTCACCACCTCTTTAGGCCACCAGGCAGGACTGCAGCGGGGACCCCATGTGCTGCTGCCTCCTGGATACTGACCCACGTGTCTCTGTCTCCACAGACATCAGTGCTGTGACCATATGGCTGCTGTTCCTGCCCAGGTGGCATGTGCCCGTCCAGACTCCCGTGGCCCTCTGCGTGATGGGCGGAGTGCTGATTGTGGGCATGGTCAGCTTCCTGCTACTTGGGCACCTGTTCATCTTCCACATCTACCTGTGTGCGTACACACCTAGCTGCCCACACTCCATCCTGGCCCTCAGGCTGCACACCAGACACGAGCTCATGGCAGAGGGGTCAAGTCACAGGGAGAGAAGGACAGTGGGTCCAGCTGTTATGTCCCAGGACCCGCAAGAAACATGAGCCTTTGAGATGAGTTTAGAATGTTCAGAGGCAAAAGAACAGGAGTATCAGGCAAGAACAGGATGCTGTGAAAGGAGAACAGGTGGGTTCAGCGAAGCACCAGGCAGAGGTTGTAGAGTGAAGTTGAGGTCCCCTTGCTGCGCACAGCAGAGCCACTCCCCTCCTGCTGTGGTGTCGTCAGTGGTGAAGCCTCTGAGGATTGGGCTGAAAGTCCTCCCGGAGGCTGCCTCATCCCCGCCCATCGCCTGAGGCTCACTGGACCATGCTGTGCCCACACAGACCCTACCTGGCCTGGGGAGACCTCACCAGCAGTGTCACCACTGGCTCACAGAGTGCTGTGACGTGGAGTTTTAAAAATGAAAGCACAATGCGGACCACTGGATTCAGCCTCGTGAGTGCAGCTCTGACTGCATTGGGAGTCTGTGCTGAGACCTGGCCAGTGCTTAGTGCTGCCTGTGTGCAGAAGGTGTTCAGGGTGTGTTTGTCGATGGGATAACAGATGTCTCAGTTACTTTCTTGTTGCTACACTACAACCCTAAGGAGGAGAGGTCTATGTTGGCTCACAGTCTGTAGAGGCTTCAGTCCATAGTCAAGGCATAGGCTCCAAGGCAGGGTGCAGGGCAGAGGGCATCGCAGAGGAGAGCCATTCAGGGCATGGCAGGCAGGAGGGCTGAGCTGCAGAGAGGGGGAGGGCCCGAGTCTGGCCTGTGCTCTGGGGACCACACTGTGAGGCTCTGTGTGAGGCAGCGAGAGTGAGCACACTCCTGGGAAGCCACACGGACCTGGCGCCTGCAGCAGAGATGCAGGAGCCTCAGCCAGGGCGAGTGGAGGAGGCAGCATTTTGAAGGAGTCTGGGGAAGGACAGGGCTCCCTAGGCCAGTTGAGCTGGCTGCTGGCCCTGGTCACTCACTCGGGAGGACACAGTGCACAGCCTCAGGCTTCTCGCCTGGGGTCTGGGGTTCTCTGCCTCAGCCTGGCAGCTTGGCGGGGACATTTCCTGGGAAGCGTCTGGGCAGGTGCAGCCTGCAGACAGGCACATTATGACTGGTGTGGATGGCTTTGCACAGACAGGCACGCAAAGGTATGCTCAAAGGACAGCAGCCATGGGACAGGTTTGGTGCTCAGCCCACCCAGCCCCGAGGCCTGGAGGCTGGGAAAGAGCCAGACGCCTCCGGCAGAGAGGCTGAGTCCCTGCAACTCACCAAGTCCAGGCCCGGCTGCCACCCCCTCTGCACCTCGACCTGGAAACAGGGCTCTGTGGGCGCCCTGCGCTTTCCAGAAATAATTGCAAACCATCTGCCTCCCATGCGTGGGCCTTAGGGAAAGAGAAACGGAGGCAGGCCCTCCGAAGAAGCGTGCACCGAGGCCAGCATCTGGCCCATTTGTGCTTTCAGTAACCCGAGGTACCCGCCCAGGTCTCAGCCCACAGCAAAGACCGGCCAGCCTCGGGGCCCACCATACCTGGTGCACCCCACCACCTGCCACCCACACCTGGGTCCCATCCTGGCTCACGGGACGTGATACGGGGGCCGCTCCTGGGGAGGGTCCGGGTGGGCACCGCGCGGCTCCTGCTGAGCTGCCCTCTGCTTGCCCTTCCCAGTGGCCAAGAACAAGAGCACATTTGACTACGTCCAGCACACCCGCTTCCCACAGGGCCCGGAGCCGCCAGGGAGGACGCAGCGGGTGCTGCAGGTGGAGGAGGCGGCTCCACAGGTGCGCTGTGCCCGTATCTCGCCCCGGGCGGGGTTGTGTGTGTGGCACGTGACATGGGGCCGTGTGTGTGTGTGTGGGGGGGTGTCTGTGCAGCTCTGGGAGGTGTGGCGTGTCTGCGTGTGATACACGTAAGTGTGTGTGCCGTGTGGCGTGCTGTGTGCTTGGCTGTGTGCTTGTGTGTGGCCTCAGAAGTGGGGTCCCCCACCCTGCTGGGCAGCACAGCTGGCTCCCCAGCGCCTGCTCCTGGCCAGCACCCAGCTCACTTCAGTGGGACCCTGTGTCCCTCGTGGCCTCCTGACCCACCTGCCTGGCATGATGGCTTCCTGTGCTCTCCAGGCGCTCAGTAAGGACCAGGTCCACCCGGGAAGATGCACTGGGCCCAGCCAGCTCCCAGCCACCCTCGCTGCATCCGTTGGGGACACCGAGGCTGGCCTGCAGATGGCCTGGGGAGACCGCCAAGTGCAGTACACACCACCACAGGCTGAGTCTGGCACAGACTCGCAGCTACCTGGAGCTGCGCATGGGGCTGTGAGTCCACAGCAGAGCCACAGCCATGCAGCTCCGGGGGCCCAGCCCCAAGGCCCTCCCTCCACAGCCTGCCAGCCCTGCACAGATGCCGCCAAGGACAGAGGGGTGTGAGCTGACTGCGGCCCCCACCTGTGAATCTGTGTCAGTCGAGTAGCCCAAACCTCTTCTCAAGCTGTGGAGAGTGAGCATGCCTGCCCTTCCCGCCTGGGGCATGTGGCTGTGCAATGGGTGGCACAAGGGCCGAGGCGGGACAAAAGCAAGCTTCCCTTCCTCCATGGGGCCAGAGTTTGGAGCCCCACAGGCCACCAGCTGAACACACTTCTGCACTCACAAACATCACAGACCCCTTACACAGCAGCCTTGTGGTGCAGCCGCAGTGGACCCTTGGGCTCGAGTCTCCGAAACACTTCTGCTTCATATGAGCCCCTAGGCCTGGCTGTGTCTTTCCCACAGAAAGGCAGCATCCTTTCCAGTTACATGGCCCATGTGGTCACAGCTGACTCTGGAAGAGAGAAAATCCAGCTTGACACCTAAAAAGCAGTGGGAGCAAATGACCAACTCAGGATCTTCTCAGCTGGCTCTGACTGAAGCTGAGGCATTGCCAGTGACTGGAGCAGATGCTGCCCTCAGAACAACAAGGGGTCTGCAGCTGCTCGTGGTACTGCAGGCCAGGCGTGTGGAGGGCAGCTGCACTGTGGGTGGCATTGCGCTTCTCAGCGTGCATGAGGAGTCCCAGAAGGGAGGTGAGGCTGGGCCACTGTGCTGGGTCACCTCAGCTTCAGCAGGGAAGACTCCTTCCCCTTGCTTCCGGCTGCCGAGCACAACAGCGCTCAGGATGGGCCATCGCCAAGCAGGACTTCAAAGCTACTGTAGATGATGAGCCGAACTTCAAAAGGGGGGCATCAAGTTTTGAATGAAGAATGTGATCAGAAAGGATACAAAGCAGAGCTCAGCAGGAAGGATGGGTTCATCCCCAAGAACTACAGAGATGAAGCCACACCCCTGAAAATCCCCAGAGCCAAGCAGAAGAAATGCTTAGCAAACAGCAGCACGATGGGGCCTTTCTCACCTGAGCCAGTGCATGTGCTCCTGGGGACTTCCCTCTCTGTCAGGTGCGGAATGTGTGCAGCACTTCCAGGTGCTCTGAGCCCAAAGGAATTTCCTCTGGGTGGTGGAGCTCACCTCTTTGAGTGGCACATGATCACAGAACAACATCTGTGTCATGAAACCCGCAGGACAGAGAGCAGGTGCCACAGCAGCGGGTGTGTGTCCAGGCCCTCTCTGCCTTTGACCCCGGAGGGCGGTGAGCTGGACTTCAGTCAGGGAGACTCCATTCACATCGCAGATAACTCAGACCCCTGTTGGGGGAAGGGCCTTGCCACGGGCAGACTGGCCTGTTTCCCCGAAACTCCGCCACCCTGGGAACAGAAACGTCTAAGAAGCAAGAGGGAGTCTTTAAAGAAGTGAAAAATTGAAAACACAAAAGAATTACGCCCAGCAGCTGCCTCTAGCAGCATCCTGCAGTAGCTCAGAACATTCAGCTGCACACTGCTGAGCCTCTCACTGTGTGGAAGCTTGCCAGGTGGGAATGGGGTTGGACATCAAAATTCACCTATCGGATGAAGTTTGCAGTTACAGATTCTCCTGTTTCCCTCTTGTGTCCTTTTGCTTATCTTTTGCTCCTGTCCTACATACGTGACATTTAAGGCTCCATATAGTCCCAACTGATACTAATAGCGAAAGAAGAGAGAGAGAGAGAGAGAGAGACAAGGAGAGAGAGAGAGAGATCTTCCCATAAAAATGTCCCTAGCACTCATAGATACCTTTTTTTTTCTTTTGAGATAAGGTCTCATTCTGCAGTCCAGGCTGGCCTCAAACTCATGATCCTCCTGCCTCAGCCTCCCAAGTGCTGGGATTACAGGTGTGTGTCACCACGACCAACTTCTACTGAACATGTTAAAACAGAAATACCAATTGCACAAAAGTCTTTCAGAAGGTGGAGGAGGATGTGGCAAATGGCAAAAACCACTCATAGAATATTAGCAAACCAAGTCCAGCAACGAATATACAGGATTGTACACTAGGATTAGTGATTTTATTCCAGGAAAGCAACACTGGATTAGCATTTGAAAATCAGTTAAATAAAGCAAAATATTAATAGAATAAAGGACAAAAACCTATGTGTCTGGCAATTAATGCAGAAAATGGATTGAACAACATCAAATGCCTTATGCTTTCTAAAGATCACAACAACCTAGGAATAAAAAGAAAACAGTAGTTGCGTTTTGGGGCTGAGGATTTAGCTCAGTGGTTCAGCTGCCTGCCTTGCAAGTGCAAAGACCTGAGTTCGATGCCCAGTACCAAACAAACAAACAAACAAACAAACAAAAAAGAAAACAGTGGCAAAAACCACATAGTGCCAGTAGTTTCACTTCATACAGAAGACTGGATGCTCTCTCCTAAGACTGAGTGCAAGGCAAGGCTGTCCACTGTCCCACTTGGATGTACTTAAGTCTCAAAAAAGAGGCCTACAGAATACCAGGGGAGACTTTGTTCATAACCCTAAAAAACACATAAACAAGTTGGAATAATGAAGTACTTTAATGGA
The DNA here is from genome assembly GCF_000247695.1 of Heterocephalus glaber. The sequence goes on along the minus strand of NW_004624751.1, from coordinate 398,362 downwards.
GATGTAGGGCATAACACCAAGACAAGATGTCACTCATTTCCATGTCCTAGCAACCGGAAACCTGTTACTTTTTAAAAACTATTTCATTCAAAATATTGCTGGACTGGAGGGCCAGGGATTTAGCTCAGTGGCACCGTGCCTACCTGGCAAGCACAAGGTCCTGAGATTGATTCCCAGTACCACAAAACAAAAACAAAAAACCCCACCAAAATATTATCAAAAAGAACAAGCTTAACAAAACGTGTGCAAATCTGCACCCTAAACACAACCAACTGTGGCCGAGAGAAGTGGAAGACAATCTGTTAAGTGAGAAGAGAGACGATGACGGTAGATTGGAAGACTCTCGTGAAAACAGTGTCCCGGGCTGATGTGCACCCCGACCTCACTGCACCCAGCAGCCTGGTGTTGTGCTTTAGGGTCAGCCTGTGTTGCAAGGGTCTGGGGCCTGAGTAGGGCGAGGGAAGGTGAAGAAAACGAATGAATTAAAGCGGGGCCAGGCGGGACTGCCCACCTGCTCACATGTGAGTATCGATTTATTTAAGGCACGAGGAGGAAGAGTATAAACAAAGAGATGGGGCAGGTTGCTTTCGGTAAGTTGTTATTTTAATACATTTTGAGAATAACTGACTGATAAGACTGGTGGGAACAGAGACATGAGCTTGGTTTTAGGACCACGTCAACTAGGACTATAATAAAAAGTATAAGGAACATTTCTTTGTACCCTGAACTATTTATTTTGGTAGGGTAAATTGAGGCACAAAGGGAGGGAAATCATGAAGAGCAGGAGGTGAGCAAAATGCCTCCTGATGGTGGCCTGACCCTGAGCTCGCTCCCGACAGTTTAGATCTGTGTGGGACACACAAAAGCCTCATGTTCAGAGGGGGGTTTGGAAGTGACTAGACCTTGGGGACACTACACAGCAGTGGAGTCATCCATTGATGAGTTCAGAGGTAACTGTGCTGTTAGGAGAGTGGGCCTGGGTGGAAATGGTCACTGGGATGTGACCGGGGGAGTGGACTCTTGGCCCCAGCTCCTTCCTTCTCTTTCTACTTGCTGGCTGCCATGCAGGGAGCCGCTGTCCTCCACCAGACCCTTCCACCATGCTGGTTCTGCCTTGGAGCTGCCAACCATGGGCTGTACCCACTGAAACCGAGCCAAACACACCTCTCCTCCTTTAAGTTGCGGGTGTCAGGTATTGTGTCCCAGCGAGGGGAAAGTGACAGACATCTGTAGGGGTTTTGTTTGCTTTGTTTTGTTTTTTGTTTTTGGTGAAATCATAGGCTGATCCTAGAATGTGTGTGGAAATTCAGAAGACCTAGATCACTATAGTGGCCAGAATAATTCTGTATAGAACACAATTGGAGGACTTGTATAACCACGCTTCAAGACAGCGTGCGGCTGACATACAGACAAATGGAGCAGAATAAAGGTCCAGAACTAAGCCTCTCATTTCTGGCCAGCTGATTTAACAAGGCTTCGAAGGTAGTAGAATGGGACAGATGGTATTTTCACCTATTGGTCCTGGAACAATTAGGGACACTACACTCAGCCGCAATCATTTGGTTAAAAAAAATCTATTGACTTCTTCGCACCAACACAAAAATGCCTCCAAACCACACAAAACAAAGCCAATTAGGGACCTAAGAAAGCTAAACTTTAACACTTCTAGAAAAACCCAGAAATTCTTTGTGACCTGATGTTGGCAAAGTTCCCATCAGTAGTACACCAAAATCAGTGTCTACTAAGAAAAGTGGTAACTTAGACATTACCAAAATTGAAAATACTTGCTTTTCAAAAGTTGCCATTAAGAAAATGAAGTACAAGCCATTGACAAACTATTTCCAAATCATACAACTTGAACTTTCAAAAGTCAGTTATAAGAAAAACGAGTAAAAATGGGCTGAAGATCTAAAATCCAGACCCCTGGGTGGCAGAGGAGAGGGGTCATGTCACCCCACACTCGGGAAACTACCACGGTGAGGCTGCCATGTGCCTAGGATGGCAGACAACACGGAGTGCTGGTGAGAGGGGCTGCGGCTCGGGGGAGCAGAGGGCAAACTCCGCCAGGAAAGCAGGGGGCCCCTGAGAAAGAGGCTGCTGGAAACAACTGCAGACACACTCAGCCACCTCATCTGTGACAAACGAGCCAACCACCCTCACTGGAGGAAGACAGCCTCTTTAATAAATGGTGCTGGAAAAACTGGATTTCAACCTGCCACAGATTGAAACTAGACCCATATCTTTCACCATGCACTAAACTAAGATCGAAGTAGATTAAAGATCTAAATATTAAGACAGAAACACTAAACTTGCTGGAAGACAAGTTAGGTAGAACTCTTGAAGACATTGGCATGGGAAAGGACTTTATGAACAAAAC
>NW_004624751.1:160251-395454 GCF_000247695.1 Heterocephalus glaber | reverse complement strand
ATTCCCCTGCTGGGTATCTTCCCTACATGAATTAAAAGAATCGTACCACAGCAATATATGTGTGCCCATGTTCATAGCGACACAGTTTGTAATAGTTAAAACTTGGAAACAGCCCAGTTATTCATCAACTGGAAACTGGATAAAGAAGATGTGGGGTTTTTTTTAATATATATAAAATGGAGTACTACTCCCCATAAAGAACGAGAAACTAGAGACATTTATAGCTAAATGGATGGAAATTAAGGCCGTACTCTTACATGAAATAAATAGCACACACACGTGTAAATACCAAATAGTTTCTCTGGTGTGAAAAACTGAAAGTGTAAATAAGAATCAAAACGTATAATTGATATTGTGAAATAGGCAGAAAAGGTCTAAAGGAGCAGGGGAAATGGGAGGAGAAGGGAAAGGAAAGAAGGGAAAGGAAAAAATATGAGAAAAGGAAAAACATGGAAACAAAGTCTTTGCAAACAGGGAAGGGTGGAGGGGGTGAAGGGAGGGCAGGGGAAGGGGGAAAATAAGAACCAGGATCCATCACGCACAGGTACAAGATCCCAATGATGAATGTAACTGTACTGTGTACATAAATGTAGCAATAAACTCAAAAAAATTAAATAAAATACACTATGTATTTAGAAAGAAAGAAAAAAGGAAAGAAGAAAGAAAGAGAGAAAGAGAGAAAGAAAGAAGAAAGAGAGAAAGAAGAGGCTGCTGCTGCGGCGCCCCAAGCCTCGGGCCCAGCAACCCAGGAGGCCGAGGGGAGGGGGTCACGCAGCTTTTGCAATACAGGGAGGACCCGGCTCAGAACGAGACTCCCCCAGTCCCTACACGTGTCTACCTCCCACCCTGGCTTCCACCCAAAGAGGAATGGAACAGGTGTGCATGTGTCACAGGGCCTGTGCTGCTCCACAGAGGTCCCTGCCCAGGACCCCGGATACCTCAGGCGCCATTTCTCCAAACCAGCTAAAATGGGCTTGAGTTTGGAGCAGCAGAAGCTCTTGTCAACAACCGCTTCTCTTCATCTCACGCATTTCCTTTCCAGGAGAAAGACGGCATCCCCGGTCCAGCTCCACAGGAGGAAGACGGCATCCCAGCTCGGTCCCCACCTTCCCTGGTTAAGTGCGAGCCTCCAGGAGTTGGCCCATCTGCCTGGGCCCCAGACACAGCCTCTTCTCCACTGAAAGGGCTCTGCAAACTGATTCCTCCGAGATGAGGAATTTTAGATGAGGGGCTGACACAATAGGAATAGTTGTCTCACTTCACGTCATTAACACAGCCATGTAGCTTGTTGTGCGAACTAAAAGAATAACCCTGTCTTCCTCACAACTAATTAAAACTAACGCACAAAAGCAAGCATGTGGTTATTCACTTTCTACACCCAGACGGAGCAGGAGGGAGGTTATGTGTCCAGCCGCTCTTCCTGTAGGCTCTGCTGGCACTAGGTTTAGATGCAGAGCCGGGGGCAGGGCCTGTGCCACATGAATGTGTTCACGGGTGGCAGCTGTGCCTCGAGCATGGTGCATAGCTTCCCGCGCACATGGCTTTTCACACCAGAACCCCACCAGCCAACCTGCTCATCCCAGAGGTCGGAGTGCGCTCTGTCCTCAAAATGAACTGTATGGCCGAGAAGAGTCACTTCCTGTGAAGCACCCAGGGACAGGAAATGTGCTCGTGCGCCTCGGTCGGCAGGTTCTTTTCTGTTTCCCACTGCATTTTCCTCAGCCTGCAATGGGCACAAATGACTTTCTATTTTAAAAGGCACATAATACATTCTCCAGGCTTCGTGGTTGGACGTTGCATCCCTGCCCTCTGATCTCAGTCACTTTCACCTGGAGCCATTCGTACAATTAGAAATAAAAATGAAATTGATGATTAGAAGTTATTTACTTGAAGCTCCAGGCCAAACACACCCAAGCACACACATGTGCATTCGCACGTGCACACACCGTGCACCCCTCCCTCACACACATCCCCCCAGCCCTTCCCAGTCACTGAGGGAACCCTAACTGCCGAGCAAGCTGCCGAGACTGCTCTGGATCCTCACAGGATTGTCCTGCACACGGCAGCCATGTCTGCTCTGCACCTCTCCAGCGGCCGCTCGTGGGCTGCAGCTCCTGGGGACTTCGCTGTGACCAGGAAGAGGATTCTGCTGAGGGTGGGTCATGGCCTCACCAGGGAGGGGACCCCAGAGGGAGCGGCCCAGAGATGGTGCTCAGAGGGGGCACACGGCAGAGGGAAGCCACCCGCAGTGGTTCTGAGACCTGCTCCAGGTCCCCAGGAGGCCCAAACACAGGCGGACAAGGCCAGTCCCGCATTCTGGGTCCCCACTACAAGTCTGCCCTGGGCAAGGAGCCTCCTGGTTTCTTTCTTTTTTTTTTGGTACCGGGGATCGAACTTGGGAACTTGTGCTTGCTAGACAGGTGGCGGAACCACTGAGCTAAATCCCTGGCAGGAACCTCCTGGTTTCTTTCTCCCGGCCTAGCTGCCTGGATCACAGACAACAGTTACTCGAGGGAAAGATTTAGTAAAAGCTGATATATACACACTCGTTTCAAATTTTGCACCACAGCCACATGTGAAATAGAAATATCCTTCATGCCCTCTTTCCATGACATCCCAGGGTAACATGAGAACACCAGCAAGGTGCGTGTACTTCACCCTTTTTCTAGTCATATGCAAAAACTTAAAGCAGACACAAAGTTTGCAGCTTCCTGGTCATGGCCCTAGGAGCATACCATGGGCATCTCCTCAGGACATCACACATGGATTTGCTCATTCTCCCGGTGACTTCCTTGTCTCACATATGGCCAGGCCAGACCACAGCTGTAGTCAACCCTTGAGCACTGCTGGTCCCTCAGACTGTGGCCCTCGTTGGCTTTGCCAATGGAGATTCAGGAAGCGCTTTTGAGCCTTTCCTGTCAGGTATTTATTTTGGAGGACATCTAAAAGTCTAATGGCATGCACGTTTTAAATCTCCTTAGATTTCTTCTGGTTACTTCTCACAAAGGTCGGAGCAGTTCTGACTTCTTTCCATTCTCTCACTCTGTCAGCATAGGTTCTGTTAAATTCAAAACTACAAATGTATCTTTGCAGATCTAATTGGCTTTGACTAGGATTCTACCTTCAGGCACCAGTCAGGCCTGGCTGAAAAGGTTCAGAAAGCCCTGCCTACCAAAGCAGCTTCTCTTATAGTCAGAAGAGAGGCAGTGACTCAGAAATGCCTCAATGGCTGAGTTTCACTTGCCTTATGGTCACCTGGGTAGCTCTCAGTCCTTGATCTGGCTGGGTGCAGTTGCTTGGTTAGAAGTGTGTGCCCTTAGATTAGGATACATCTGTTCACATATCAGGCTAGCTTACAATTGCTATGTCCCCAGGCCACCTTGGCCAAACATCATTACCCTTCTATACAGACACGCTTATGTGAGCCTTAATTCAATTTACAGTATTAACAGTATAGTTTTGGGCCAGGGATTGAGCTCAGTGGTTATACCGCCTGCTTTGCAAGCGCAAGGACCTGAGTTCAATACGTGGTACCAAAAACAAACAAAAAACTATAGTTTTATCCAAATAAAATGTGATATTTTGATAAGTATTTCTTTACTAGCAGTGCAAATGAACATTTAAAAAATTTGTTTGACCCATTTTACAATTTTTCTTGTGTGAAACAGCTTTCAAATATTTGAAATATTAAGAGCTCTATACATATTAAGAATATTCATTTTTCTTTTTCTTTGCGGTACCGCGAATCGAACTCAGGATCTTGCACCTGCAAGGCAGGCCCAGTGCCACAGAGCTAAATCCCTAATGGAAAAATATTCAGTTTTCTATGTGTTTTAAAATATGTTTCTTCCCAGATATAGTTTTCAGAATTTGCTTAGTCATAACTTTTCTGAAGCTATATTTGCCAAGATTGCCTTCTGTCTTGCTCAAAAAGCCCTCTGTACTCTAAGGTTGTACAAATATCCTCCGTTGTACTTCATTAATATTATCATAATTTTCATTTGGCTCCTTTCCATCTTGATTCGCAAGCTGTCTTGAATTCATTTGAGTATTCAGATGGGCACTGCTTCCTTTACTAAGTACCTCACCTTCCCAGCGAGATGAGCAGCCTCTTTTCTGGGCCCAGGTCCATTTCTGGATGCTTGTTTGTGTGTCATTCACTGTGCCCTTAGCAGCTCTATTCTATTTTAATTATTAGACTTAATTTAATTTAGTTATAGGACTTTTAATTTCCAATTGGAAAATTTCCCTTTTAAGATTTTTTTCATTCATTATTTTTGACAATTCATACACATTTATTTTTCCATATAAACTCTAAAATCATTTTTTCCCAGTTCCAAGAAACTTGGTATTCAAACTGGAGTTGCATTAAATATACTCTTTCCCTTGGCAGGGGCCAGTGCCATCCCAGCACCCCAGCTGTGCAGGGGAAGTGAGGTCCCTCAGAGGGCCCTACCCTAGGGCCAAGGACCTGGGTGTGAGCTATGCACTGGCAGCTCTGTCCTGGTACGTGAACTTCAGTGGGCAGAGAAGCGGCCTGTGTCCACCAGGCTGCTGCCCGCTCTGCAGCCCAAAGCAACTGGGGCATCCTTAACAGCTTAGCCATTTTTGCAAATGCTGAGATTTACTTTAAGTTTTCCTTAGTTCAAAGTCAGGAAGTACAGTTCATATGGAAAGAATAAGTCCTTTCAAATAACCCAATCATTTTCTAAAATTTTTTTTACAAACTTGATTGAAAATACTAGTGTGTAAATCCTAATCACTTTGAATTTCAGTTCAAAGACTTATCTAACAGTGGTTCTTTAAGTAATATCCAAGAACATTTTCTCTTCCATCTCTTTATGGAAAGATCGGTGTGTAGCATGTGTGTGCGTAGTCTGCATATGTGTGCAAAATCAACCACAAATCCAGTTTAAGAGGTAAAAATTTAACTCTTGCAAAAAAAGTAGACAATATCTTTGTGATCTTGGGTAGAGTCAAGTTTTCTTTGATAGACAACAAAAACCCGATTAGAAAAAAAATAAGGAATGGGGCTTCATCAGAATTTAAATTTTGCTGTGCAGAAGTCACTATGAAAAAGTGAAAATATAAGCAACAGAATGGAGCAAAATATTTGCAGATCATATACTTGTATCCAGAAGCAGTTTTAATTCAATAATATGAAAAAACAATCCAGGGCTGGGGATTTAGCTCAGTGGTTTCGCCCCCTGCTGCACAAGCACAAGGACCCAAGTTCGATCCCCGGAACCAAAGGAAAAACAAAAATCCACTTTTTTTTTTTAAATCCACTTTTTAAAACTGGCAAAAGATTTGAACAAACTGTTCACAGAAGAAGATATATGAATGACAAAAAAAAAGTAAGGAGCTCACTAGAGGAGCAGAATCAATGTAAAATATATGTTTAGAGAAACAAGGGATTTATAGGTAGCCTCACAGGGTCAGAAGTGGAAGAGTCTCAATGGCTGCCTGCAGAATCAGAGGCAAAGAATCCAAAATGGTCACCTGTACGCTGGAGAGCTGGACAATCATAGTAAAAGAGGGCCAAAGGCCTAGAAGCTCATTGCAGTCATGGATATCAGTCCAGAGTGGAAGCTGAGGGTCTTCTCTGGAAACCTGCAGGAACTGGAGACCAGCATCATGTGAAGCCCGGAGCTTCTCTGAAAAAGGGGAAGGCTTCCTTCCTCTTTCCCTTTTTATTCCATCAAGTATAATGGCTGGAGCCGTCCACATCCAGGAGGGTCTTCCCCTCTGAAGCTCACAGACACACTCAGATTTACTAATCTGCTAGAAGGTTCTTAAGTCAAGTTGACATATTACACTTAATGATCACAGATGCTCAGCATAATCTGAAATTTGGGGAATGCAAATTAAAACCACAAGAATCTACCACTGCACAAACATCAGAAGGGGTGCAGTGAGAGAGACTAAAGCCCCAAGTGTGACCATGTGGAGCCTGGAGCCTCACACACTGCTGCTGGGAGGTGAACATCACCGTGGAGCATCACTCGGCAGTCCCCTTCCTGTTTTCCACCAGAGAGCAATGGGGAATGTGTTCTGTGTAAAGACCACCACAGCACAGAACCAGGCTTCGGAGATTTGAAGTTATTGCTCCCAGTTCTGGAGGGGGAAGTCCAAGCTCTGGCTGTGGGAAGGGTTGGTTCTTCCGTTTTCCGCCATGTCTTCACAGGGCCATCCCTCTGTGCGTGTCTGTGTCCTGATCTCATAAGGACGCCAGTCCTGCTGAGTTAGGGCTCACCCTGCTGGCTCATCGAACTGTAACCCTCTCCACAGACCCCATCTCAGACCATCACACGAGGCACAGGGAAGGGCACTGACAGCCATTTGGAGGGGACACAGTTTAGCCGGAAGACAAGGACTGGGAGGAGGGGTGCTCTCCCACCATGGAGACCTTGTCTCACATCCAGCTGCCCCTGGGGCACCATCACTAATGGATTTGAATTGTGTCTGATTTTCGTTTTGTGAATTATCATTTATCCCTCACAGGAAGTACATAATGGCCAGGATTTACTTGAACAGGGGCAAGGTGTATAAACTTCATGGAAGTATTTTATCAATCTATAAAACAATCAAATACTCTTCTGTATCAGGCAGTGCTTGCTAGAGAAACAGATATAACACAAGACATATAAATATATAAGAGTGTATAAGATTGGCGTACAATGGCCGCCCACAGAGTCAGGTGTGGAAGAGTCCAGAGGGTCTGTCTGCACACCGAGACCGAAGTGTTCAGTCGAAGGTCTGGAGCTGACTGCAGTGTCCCGGGGGAGTCCGTATCAGGAGGCCGATGGGTCTTCGATGGAAGGCTGCAGAGCCTATACCAGAAGGCTGAAGGATTCTCACCATAAGCTGAAGTATCTGTGCTGGAAGCCAGGAGATGACGTCCAAGGTGAAGGCGAAGACTGGAGCTCCTCAGAGGAGACAGAGACCGACCCAGCCTTCCAGACTTCCCCTTTATACCATCCAGCCCATGAGCCACCCTAGGGCGTGGAGTTGCTGAGCTGATTTGGTTAAGCCTTTCTCGACCACACTGCTCAAGCTGGCACAATCACTCAACCATCACATCGTCTTAACTCAAGTTACTTGGAAAGGTATCTTGATTTGATATCTTCAAATAAAATGATGGCAAAACGGGAAATAAAATGGTTTCACTTCATATTAGCACTTAGTCATTTGTGCAGCTTATTGCATTAATATGACTCAGGAAAATCACAGCATTCTGGGTTCTTCCCAACTAACCCTGACCTACTACTGCACGGAAACTAGAGCGTGCTGGGTGCTGGACCTCGATCTTGGACTACCAACCTCCACACCTGCACGAAAAACAGCACTGTTGCTTGATCCACTTACTAGGTGGCATTCATGCAGTGTGAGCAAACTATTCAGAATGTCAGGGAGAAGCAGAGTTCTTCAGGACACGGTTGGGAATGAGCCCGAAGATATAGCGCTAGAGAAGCCGCTGAACACCACCAGAGGTGTAAGTGATGGATCCCAGCCCAGCTAAATGAGGCTGAAAAGGGTTCTGAAATTAAGCAGGCTTCGGACATTGTAAAATGCATGCAGAAAAAACAAAAAACAAAAAAACAAAAAACGAAAAAACAAACCAGTCCAGCCGACTGAACATCTCATTCTTTTTGACCATTCCTTTTATGTGAGTGAGCCCCGCACGCATCATGCCCACTTTAAAATGAGGTTTGTATTACCAGCTTCAAATGTTCTTTACTAAGGATAACTTTATGTGTTCGAAATGTATTTCTTCCAGTCTGTCATTTAAACAAAATAATTGTTTATCATGTCTTTTGTAATGTGGAAGTCTTAAACTTTTCTGAAGTTAAATTTGTCAAATTTCCTCTTGTTTTAAAAAGTCTTCCTTATTCAAGGACTATTCAGATATCTTCCAGTACTCTTTGCTATTTTTATAATTTTGCTCCTCCATTATATTTTGATTTTCAAGCCTTCTTGAATTTTACTTATTTATTTACATCATCATCATCATCATCATCATCATTATTATTATTATTATTATTATTGGAGTTGAGACAGGGTCTTGCTATATAGTTCAGGCTGGTCTTGAACTCACTCTGTAGCCCAGGCTGGCCTAGCGATCCTCCTGCCTCAGCCTCCTGAGTGCTGGGATTACAGGCATGCGCCGCTATGCCTGGCCTTGAATTTATTTTTGTGAACAGCGAGACCTGAGATTATATTTATCCCAGTGACACAACTCTTGGTGACCACTTCATTTATGAAATTATACACCTCCCCCAACCCATGAAAATACCCTTTCAATATAACCCAGGTTTCTATAACCACTGTGCCCCAGATCTGTTTCCATACTTTTGTTCTGTCTTGGTGATCTGTACCCTACACCATCCTGCTTTATTGAATGTCATTTAGATTGATTTAATATCTGACAGACAAATCTCACCCCCTCTTGGAAAGCATTTTTTAATTTCTAAAAATGTTGGCAATTTAAAAACTTTAGTTGTTCTATAGCTTTTCAAAATTTTCATTTTGTCCTGGCTAAGGAATCTGGAATTTGGAGCAGAGTTGTGTTACGTGCCCACTTCAATAAGGGACACCCTGGAACAGTGTCCATGCTGTACACTCTGCCCGAAGACTTGAGACCCTCCTGGAAGTTAGTCTGCCCTTGGTGGGACAGGCCGGAAGTTCAGACCCACATCCTCCCTGAGTTGCTTCTGGGCTCCATCCTCTGGGAAGGGGGCTGTGGGTACCGCCATGGTTCCGGGTTGGACCATGAGTCCAGGGGCCTTGGGGGAGACTCACAGGCCCCATTCTGCAGCCTAAAGAAGCAAGTAGCTTTCACAGGTCAGCACAAAGGCAGTTTAGGAGATGCACACCATTCATGAGCTTCTCCAATCCAAGGATTTCAACAATAAAGGAATAAATATAACAGCGTGAAAAGGTCGTAATCTTTCAAATGACTCAATGATTTTTCTTCCAAATTGGTGTCCTTTGACTTAGTAAACACAAACCTCTTTAAAATTTACTCCAAAGTGTGATATCTCTCCTAAATAAGGTTTAAAAAAGGGCATTTTATCTCGTTCAACTGGAACCAAGATCATTAACTTTCACTTGGAAAATGTGTGCCTAGCTATGCACAGCCTCTCATCTCCACCTGTCTGCTGTGGTGGCCGTCCTCCGGGGGGCCTGGGTCTGTGCGGCCCATCCCCAGACATCTCCTGCACCTGTGTCAGGGCCTCTGGGTTGGGGCCCGGTGGCTGAGAGGCGGGCCTGTGACTGTTCAGCCAAGATGAGGCCACACTGTTTTCTAAGGCGGCTGTGGAGCTCACACCCTGGCCGCAGCAGGCGGAAGTCCTGTTGATCTATGCTCTCTGAGGCTGCAGCTGATGGTGCGGACTGGCAGCTTCTGGGCCTCTTCTGTGGTAGCCCTCTGACTAACGAGGCTCAACACACATTTGTCTGTCACACGGAGTGCTTGCTTCTGTCCCAGGCCCATTTTTTCATGAGGTTCTTGCGCTTTTTTTTTTGGTGCCAGGGATGGAACTCGGGTCCTTGCCCTTGCACAGCAGGCGGCGAAACCACTGAGCTAAATCCCCAGCCTCTTGTGCTTTTCATACCAACCCGTGCTAGCTGTTCATGTATTCTCAACACAAAGCTGCTTCCCTTTGGATGCATTACCGGGTCCTGGAGTGCAGCCTGTCTCGGTTTCACTTAGCAGAGTGTCAGTCCATGAACCAGAGCCTCAAATTTCAACAGGGTCAGGGTTATACATATTTTACAGCTAATATTCTTTGGTCTCAGTATATTCTTTTCAGCCAAAATATCTTAAAAGAGGCTCTGTCCCTTCTCCTGAGAATTTTAGTTGTTTGTTGCGAAAGCTGAGTTCTCTGCCTCTGGCTCCTTTGCCGCAGGCCATGAGGCAGGGCTCTGACTCCATCTTCCTGCATTTCAGTGGCTTCCACTGCATTCACCAAACAGTCTCCCCCGCACTGACCCCTAACCGCCACCTCTGTCCTGCCCCAGAGCTCCACACACGCATGCAGGAGAGGCTGCTCCGGGCTCTCCCCGCCATGCGTGCTCCGCCCCACAGTCACCTGGCTCTGCTTCCATGGCTCCTGAAGGCTGAACACGCTTCGCTCTCACCCAGGGAGGGCCCTGGCCATCCGGTGTTGCTGGCACCAGCCCGTCCTTCCTGTCCAGTCCTCCCCATCAGCCCAAGCCCCCACTCTGGCCTCCCAGACGCCCCCCAGCCCCTGCTGCTGAGCTGGCTCTGCACTTCTCCGTTGTCCCTCTCCTTGACTCCCTCCTTGCCTGTCTCCAGGTCTCCAGCGCTGGCTGCTCTCCACTCTCCCCATTGCTGTGCTGCAGGCCCCGGGAATCTCAGAGGGCTGCAGACAGGCGTGTTCCATCTGCCCTGTGCACCTGGAAGGTGTGTCAGCTCTGCACTTTACAGTGTTCTTCTTGAGTCACTTTTGGTAGTTTGTGTGTTTCGTTTTCTCTCTGGGACGCAGTTGTTGCTGTGCAGCCATGTACCTTGCCCCGCTGGTCCTGGTGCTTCTGCAGCATCGGCAGCAAGGCCCCGTGTCTGACTTCTGGTCTCAGTGGTTGAGTCAAGCTCCAGGGTTGCCTATTTTGCTGATCATTTCAAATAACCAACTTTTGGTTTCATGGAGTTCATCTATTGCTTTATTGTTTTTTATTTCATTTATCTCTGCTCTGATTTTGTTATTCTGTTCCTTCTAGGTTTGGGTTTAGTTTGCTTTTCTTTTTCTTCTCTCAAGTGTACAGTTAGGTTATTGATCTTAGCTCTGTGTCAGTAAACACCTCAAAGTGCTGATATGTTGTTTTCATTTCCATTCATGCCACGGTATTTTGTAATTTTTCTTGTGAATTCTTTTTTCACCCACTGATTGTTTAAGAATGTGTTGTTTAATTTCTATATAGATGTGAATTATCCTTTTTTCCTTCTGTTAGCAATTTTCAGTTTCATTCCACTGTGATTAAAGAGAGGGCACTTTGTATAATGTCAGTTTTTAAAAGTTTACTAAGACTCTTCTCGTAGTGTTGTGGTTTCACATGGGTCCAGCGTGAGGTGCCCGAGTTCCCTTGAGGAGAACGTGGGTTCTGCTGCTGGGTGGAGCATTCTGTGTTCGTCTGTTCAGTCTGATTATCTATGGTGCGGTTCAAAGTTGCAATTTTCTTTCTGAAATCTGTTTCACTGCTCTATCTGTTATTGAAAGTGGAATAGTGAAGTTTCTCACTCTTACTGTACAACTATTTCTCCCTTTCACTCTGTTCACTTTTGCCTCATCTATTTGGGAGCTGTGTCTTTAGGTTTGTCAATGTTTGTAATTTTTACAAAGTTCTTGCTGGATTGAACTTTTTATCAACATACAATATCTTTCTCTGTGTCTTATAATCTTTTGTTTTTCACTTGAAATCTGACCATAATGCAGTCACTCCAACCTCTTCTGGCTACAATTGGCATGCACTATCTTTCTATTCTTCCAACTCTTTGAGACTTCATATCGAAAGCGAATTTCTTATAGAGAATATAGAATAGATAATGTTTTTTGTCCACTCTGCAAATCTCATTTTTAGAGGGATTCATATACATTTAAAGTAATTACTGATAAGAAATTACGTATTTCCACCATTTAGCTTTTTGTTTTCTGATTGTGTTTTCATCCTTTGATTCTCCCATTACTGGCTTTTTCAATTTGATTGAGTGTTTATGGGGTGCCATTTGATTCCCTCGTCTTTCTTTTTCTGTATATTTTCTAGTTATCTTTTTAGGGTTTACCTTGGAGATTACAATTAATATTGTAAACTTACCGCAATCTAGTTCGGGGAACTCCAGCTTAGCTTCAGTGGGGCAAGCGTGCTCAGCTCCTACGCATTTCTATCCTTCCTTTTCTTTTTTAGTGGCAAGGTTACATTCATTAAAGGTAAGGGGAAAACAGCTCTGCAAAGTGAGTTTGGCAAGTAAAAGTAGGCCAGGGGCTCACCTTGCAGCATGAGGACAGCCACCATGGGAGAGAGAAGAGTGGGCCTGTCCCTCTTGTCCTGTAGGGCACTGTCGTGGGTTACATTTTATATCTCGTGTGCTCCTTAACAGAATTATTATTGCAGCGTTTATCTTTTACATTGTGTAAGAAAAAAGAGAAGTTTCAAACCAGAAGCATAATACTTGTAACATTGCTTTCCGTTTGTATTCACCAACATTCTTCATTTCTTCTTAAGGCTACAAGTTATCTCTCCCATCTCTTGCCTAAAGAATTCCATTAGCATTTCTGATAATGAACTTCCTCAGCTTTTGATTATCTGAAAATGTCTTAAATTTCCTCTTCATTCTTTTTTTTTTTTTTTTTTGGCACCAGGGATCGAACTTGGGACCTTGCGCTTTTGAGGCAGGCAGCGGCACCACTGAGCTAAATCCCTGGCCCTTCCTCTTCATTCTTGAAGGGTAGATTTCTCAGATATGGAGTTCTTGGTCAAAGGGTTGTTTCTGTTTCTGTTTCCTTTTCAAGGCTTTGAGGGTGTTGTCCCTTGCCTTTGAGGCTCCCCGGTTTCTGACCAGAAATCTGAGTGAGGATTTTTTGTTTGGGATCAGTCCCTGTGGCACTCACGTTCCTGCTGCTTTCAAAACACTCTCGTGGGCTAGGTCTGGGTAATCTAGCTGTCATGCTTTTTAGATCTCTCTGAATAATTTTCTTGGAATTTGCTGACTCTTAGATGTGAAGATCCTTGTCTCTCATCAGACTTTTTTTTTTTTTTTTTTTTGGTACCAGGGATCAAACTCGGGTCCTTGCACTTTCGAGGCAGGTGGTGGAACCACTGAGCTAAATCCCCGGCATGTCTCTCATCAGAGTTGGAAAATTTTCGGCATCGTTCTTTACACATTTTCAGTGTCTTTTCCTTTCTCTGTTCCTAGCAAGACTGCTGGGATGTGTTGGTCCCTTGGCTCTGTTCCCTTCCTTCATTCTCCCCGCCCCCCGCCTCCCCCGCCGCGATGAGATGGGGTGATTTCAGTTGTCTTCAGGTTAAGTGATGCTTTCTTCTGCTCAAATTTGCTGGGCTCATCCAGGGGACTTTCCCTTTAAGGTTAGCGTCAGGGTCCTGAGTTTCTACCTATTCCTTTTCTTCATCCTGTCTGTGTTACCTTCTCATTTGTTCATACCTCATTTTTCTAATTTCCTTTATTTCTTTGTCCATGACTTCCTTCCACTTGTTGAGCACATTGAAGGCAGCTAATTTCATGTCTTTGCCTAGCAATTCAGATGTCTGAGTTGCCTCAGGGAGGGTTTCTACCAAAGTCCTTTTCTTCTGTGAATGGACCATATTTCTTGTTACTTTGTGTGATTTGTCATAGTTTGTTGCGGACTGGATACTCTGAGGATTATAATGTGGTAACTAGGTGGACACAGTGGTGCATGCTTATAATCCCAGCGCTTTGGGAGGCTAAGTAGGAGGATCTAAGTTTAAGCCTAACTTGAGCAATTTAGCCTCTTACTGAGACCCTGTTTCAAAATAAAAAGGGGTGTGTGTGTGTGTGTGTGTGTGTGTGTGTGTGTGTGCGCGTGCAGAGAATCTCCATTACCGTAAAAAAAAAAAGCAGGTGGTAACTCTCAAAACAGGATTCTTCTACTCCACAGAGAGCGCAGCTTTTTACTTCTTGGAAGCTAGAGCCATCTGTTTGTGACTTTTCCAAACTATTTTTGCAAAATACTGATTACTTGGAACTGGAGTTCTCTCCCATGAGCTCTTTGGTTAGGCAATGATCTGGCAAAGATCTCCTTAAAGGTCTGGCTACAAAGGGGGGGCCTGTCACCCCAGGCCCTCCCACAGGCCCGTCAGGTGGGAGCCCCACTGCCAGGCTGCAGCACCACTGGGGTAACCACGGCGCACACCGGGTTTCCCAGAGAGCACCCTGCACATCAGCCAGCTGCCTGGGAACGCGGGCTTCTCTGAACAGGAGAGAGGCTGGGGGTGGCAGGTGCTGGCAGTTCCTGTGCACTCTGCCTGGGCAGAGAGTGGCTGCCTCTCTCTCCTTCATGCTCCTCGGGCTCGAGTTCCACATGCTGAGGCAGCATGAGGGTCTCGCTTCGAAGGGGCCACCTGAGGCACAGACTGCATGTGGTCCCGTGCTTCCTGCACCTGTGCAGCACATTACAGCTTCCTGTCAGTTTATGTTGAGAATGTCCCCAGATGTGTCCTGTGCTCAAGGTGGGCTTGCAAGGCCACTGGGGCATGGGATGCTGGGCTCAGCGGTGGATGGATCCCTTGCTGAGCTCACAGAGGACTGCTGTCGTGAATGGGATCTGAGTGGAAGAGAGGTCCCTGGGTGTGACGCGAAACCCTGTTGCTCCCTCCCCAGACAGGAGGAGAGGCGGCATCAGCAAGTGCAGTCACACCACATCCCCAGCCCGCAGGAGAAAGGCTTAGTGGGAAGTGACGGCCCCTCCCTGCTCACCCTGGAAGTGTCACCTGGCTGACTCGTTCTACATCCTGTGTCCCACTGTGTCCCCCTCCTGCAGATCCTGAGGAAAGGGGAGACATGTCAGCCTGTAAAGAAGATGGTGTCGCACCTGCAGCCTCAGCTTCTGGGGAGAAAATGCGATTATGCCGTGGTACGGTCTACCTGAGTTTGATTCTCTAGAGAGCTAAATATTTTCTTTTTAAAAAAAACACCAATGGAAAGTCTGGGCCATTTCTTTGCTCTTAATGCCAGAGTAACTCCAAAGTGCCACTGACAATGTCCATCTCCAAACATGGCCTGGTGCAGAAGGCTGTGGAAATATTGGTGGTCGTTGTATTTCCAGGCAGTCCACAATGTGTAGGTCGTAGGATGCACATGCTTACACTCATCTTTAAATCTGTGCTCAGAATTCTTTTCCCCAGTTATACTGATCTAAGTAAGATCTTTCACAAGCTACGAACTCCTGCAATTCTAAGATCGTTTTTGGTTAAAAGGCCCTGGCCAAACCTACCCTGCTCTCTGTTGACACACAGACCCGTGGGCTCGCACGAGCACTTGTTGTGATGCAACACAACAGACTGTCCATCCTGGGCTCAGGGAAAATTCCACTCTCAGGGGCAGAAGGATTTGCCCTCACAGGCAGGGCACATGTGGATTGGAGACCCACCTGCCATGCTTCCCTGGAACACAGCAGGCCGGCCCCCAGGGGTTGGGAAGCATGCGAATGCCATGAGTGTCCCGGCCCTCCCTGTGCTGTGACCCTGCTTCTGAGGCACAGCAGACACCAGCTGGATCAGCGATGCCTCATCTGCTGCTCAGGAGCAAGGTTCGGGCGCTCACTTCCTACCAGCAGCAGCCACCTTGGGTCCGGGCCCCAGAGCCTTCATGGTCAGTGCCTCATCTCACTTCACAGCCTGATCTTGAGCAGATGTGACTGGACCCAGAGGGAAAACGTGCAGTGCAAATTCCAAGAACTGGGATGTGGAGAAAGAGCAGATCCAGAAAGCCACTCCCTAGACACCCGGATCTCATCTGAGGTGCACAGGATGGGGTCTCAGGAGCCAGAGCCAAAATCATAAGTAGAAAAGTCGCAGATGAGAGCAGACCAGCCAGGGCTGAAGCGGGCTGAACGCGATCAGGAAAGACAGAGCATGGTGGCAGTGTGTGGGGTGGACGTGGAGCACCTGGGCCTCTTGAGCACTGTCCTGCTCACCAGGCTATGCTGTCCTCCTGTGTGGCCAGCAGAGGGGCTGTGGACATGACTGGTGAGGTCAGGGTGCTCTGGAGACGGCCCACTGTGGACAGCAGCAACCCTCAGCCTTGGACAGCTGACAGTGGTTGTGCAGACGCCTTGGTGCAGTGTCACTGGCCATGCACGAAGCACTTCTTGAGTGTATTTTTTATCAATATTCCCTGCACTTCCTGTCTTCAGAAAGGGGGTGGTGGCTAAGAGCCATTTGGTTGCTACATAGCCTCAGATTTAAGATATATTTTAAAGATTGTGAAATACAGACATAGGGCAGAAATGAGAAGGGGGCAGTCAGAGCCCTCGGGGTTGGTGACAGGGGACGCCAGGACACGTGTGCTGTCCCTATGAATCCCTGAGCTGTCCACAAACTGGTGAGACAAAGTTCTCAGGCCAGGAGCTGTCAGAAGCCCTGTGGGCACCACAACAACCCTCCGGGAGCAGCAATGTCCTGGACACCAGCTCTACAAGCGGAGGAGGGCAGGGTCTTCAGACTCCTAGAGCAGTGCTGGGTGCTCACGCTCCTGAGGCGGGTGAGGGTAGCCCCTGACGTGGCCAGTAACCACAGAAATTACCCAGAAGCCTTCGCCCCCCACAGCCGGGTGCACTGCCCAGGCAGAGGAGTGTGTGCTGTAGTCACTCAAGACCGCAGGGGACGGTGTGGCCCGAGAGCCTACTGCCAGCTGCTGGAGGAGGCCCAACCTGGTGCCAGATGGCCTCCCAAGACACTGTCAGGGCGTGCGGAGGGTGAGCACATCTCGGGGTCTCCGAGGTGCAGCTCTGGAGCAGGGCCAGTGCCTGGGGCCGGTGTGGGCTCTCTGCTGGTTAGTTCAGGGGTGACATTTCTCCAGGACTCAGTTTCCAAACCTCTGCAGCTGCACTCAAGCAACCCTGAAGCGACCCTGTGAGGTCATTACTGGTGCTGACGGCAGGAGTTTAATTTTAGAGGAAAGTCTGGAATGTTCTATAGGAAATTGTAAAAGTTTTGACAGCAATAAATGTGAAGCCAGTCCCAGCGAGTCCTCTTCCTCCCTTAGGCACAGGATGAGCCCTGGCAGGGGCCTGGTGGAGGCTGCAGAGGGCTGGACTAAGGGCTGGCCGTCGGTCCAGGCATCACAGGGAGGGAGCAGTAGTGTCTACCCCAGCCGGCCCGAGGCCCGAGGCCATGTGTCCTCCTCTTCCTCCTCCTGCTGCTGCTCACTTCCTGTTCCTCTCCCCCTCCTGCTCGACCTCCTACTTCTCTTTCTCCCCCTCCTCCTCTCCCGCCGCTGAGGCAGCACCTGACCAACAGGCCCCAGGTTGTCTATGGCAGGTCTGTCCACGTAGGGTGAACACCAAGAGACGAAACCTGCCAGAGCCTGCCAGTGGTGAAGGCCATGGAGACGACATGGGCCCTGAACCACACCCCCCACCCCACCCCCGTGATGGCTTGAAATGGGCTGAGGTCTGTCCTGGCATCGGGGACAATCTCAGGAAATTCTCGTCTCTCAGACGGGGTCCCTGTCTGGACCCCGTCCACCTCCTCCTCTTCCAGGCAGGACCCAGCCCTGCACCCTCCTCGGCCTGCAGTTCCAGTGAATGTAGGTGGACCAGGAGCTGGCACCCAGGGCCTCGGCCACTTTCAGCCACATTCCCCAAGGAACCTGCACTGGCCTCAGGACTGTGTGCCTTGCAGAATCAGCTGACTGCACACCAGATCCAGGCCGGGAGTGGCTCCCCAGGGACATAGGGCTGTGCCCCAAAGGCTCTCTGCCCTTGGTGTCTGGGACACCCTCAGTATAGTGCACCCCGGGAGGTCGGCTTACACCTTGGGTGGACCCATTCCCTCTGCACTGCCAATGCCAAGGCTGGGTCCTGCCTGGCAGCCCGGCTCCACCATGCCATTACATTCTGGCCTGGAGGAGGGTCCTGTCCCTCCCTGACACTTGTTGGTGTGATCAGCAGTGGCCTCCACAGAGGCTTCTGTCCGCCTGTCCTACCCACTGCAGCAGAACTCCACATGGAGTCTTGGAAGACCCAGGCCCCCACCCTCCCATCCCTGTCTGGGCTTGCAGTGTCCCTCAGGGCCCCGGAGAGCCTGGCCACCAAGACCTGGGAGATGTGACAGGACAGTGGTGAGGTCTGGACAGTCCTCCTGCTAGGAGAAAAGAGGGGTTCACGTGTCCCAGGAGTCATTTGCTGCAAGTAGCTCCAGGCAGGCAGGCCCTAGCTTGCCAGGAGGCTATGTCCCAGGCTGTCCCCTCCCACATCTTCCTCCTGGAGGGCTGGTGAGGCCACCCCCAGCTGTGTGTCCTCCGAGGCCCCCAGCCCAGCCACAGTGAGAGGCTGCACTCAGGCTCTGGGGCTCTGAGTGAGTGATGGGTGTACAGGCCACCCTGTCTGAGGGGCATTATTAGCACTGGGAAAGGACAGTGCCTGTCTCACTGGACAGCAGTGTGGACACGTGCCCTCTGACACTGGCCAGTCTGCACAACTCGAGCGGAACCGAGACAGCCCAGATCCTGCTCAGGGAATCAAGTACTGCAGGGCAGAGCCACCTGACAGGGCCAACTGGCCAGGTGGCCTTTTCCAAACTGGGATCTAACTTTCTGGACTTGAGGTGGCCTGGTGCCTTGCTCGAGGTGATTCATCAGCACTGTGGAAGTAACAGGCCTGTGCCCACAGGTCACTCATAGCCAGTAATGGCCCTCCTGGACTGCCCAGCTCCATGGGGGAGCCTGGGCCAGAGCCAGCCAGCTCCACACCGCTGCGTCCACAGCAGAGATCCAGCCCTGGTGTCCTCCTTTCTCCTGTCTGGGGCTGCTCAGGCCTCCCTGGCAACACGGACAAGGGGGTCCCTCTCCTGCCCAGCCCTCCTCTCCTCCTGGGGGACCTTGCATGATTCCCCTCCTGAAGCCACATGGACCTCCCCCTGAGGTTTTATTGGCAAAGAGTGCAATTTGACACCTGCTTTGGGGTCCCCCTGGCTGCAGCTCACACACTGCAGGAACCTTCCAGCGAGAAGCATTTCCAGTGCCGCGTGCACAGTGTTGATCATTTCCACTGCCTGGGGCTCTGTGGCTGCGCCCCTCGCTGATCCTCAATCCAAACAAAACCTCAGGCCCACAGAGGGCCGGTCAGCGCTGCCCTTTTCAAGTCTCCTGAGTCCTCTGCCTCTAACTGGGCACCTTTCAGGACAGCAGGAATTAGAAGAAACCTTTGGCCACTTTTGAGCAGAAGGAACCAGAAGGTCTGAGAGGAAGCAGAGCAGGAGAGGGACCATCCTGGAGAGGAGCAAGCTGTCTCCAAGGGCACAGCTGCGACCAGCCCAACCTGGCCGTGGTGTCAGAACCACACCCCGGAAGAGGCTGGCCTGTCACACGCCCAGCACCCCAACACTCCTGCTGCTGTCGCTGTCCTCTAACCTGGCTAGAGTCTCGGGGGAAGCAGAGCTCGGACTCACAGCAGCTTGGAGCCCGGAAAGAGCAGGGGTTGGAGGCCTGCAGCCAGGGCACAAGGACAGGGCCCGGGAGGGGGGCTGCGGCCAGAAGAGTGAACACAGGGACCTGAACGAGACCGGTGGTGGTCTCGGGGACTCTGCTTCTTGGCTGCGTCACACTAGAAAAGCTGGAAGCGACCCTCTAGGGGGTGCTGCGAGCCAGCGTCCCGGGCGATGCCTCGTCCCGAGGGTCGAGGACCACCCCGCAGCTGGCGTGCCCTCCCCACCAGGCGCTGCGGGCGGAGCCGGGCCAGGTGTCCCGGATGATCCCGGAGCCGCAGCACGGGGACAGAGCGCGAAGCCCTTAGCAGGGGTGGTGTGGCCCTGCAACCGCTCCCCGGTCCCGCCCCGCGCCCCCCCCCCCCCGGGCCAGGTGCGACCCGAGCTCCTGCCCCGCTGGGCTCCCGGCCCGCCTGGTTCCCACGCTCCGCGCGGCCGCGCCCTGCGCCGAGCGGACTCGGGCCCCGGGCCTGTGAGGGCGGCCTTGTAAGGAAGGCCGCGGAGCGCGCGGGGCGGGGCCAGGGCGGGGCTAGGGGCCCAGCAGGGCGGGGCAGGCTGGCCGGAGTGGGCAGGGATTGGGGCCTGGGCGGGGCGGGGTGGGGCTGCGGGGGTCTTGAAGCGAACCCGAGAGGCGGGATGGGGCGGGGCCGAATGCCCGGGGGCGGGCCTGAGCCGGGTGGGCGGGGCCGGGCGGAGGCGGAGGAGCGTTCGGTCCGGTCGGGCGCGCGGCCGAGTCGGAGGCGCCTCCGCAGTCTCTGGTTTCCGAGGTAAGCGGCTGGGCGCGGCCCGGCGGGTGAGGACGGGCTCAGGTCGGCCACCCGGAGCTCTCGGCCGGCTGGTCCCTGCCGCTCCTCGGCCTTCGGATGCGCGGGGCCGCGGTGGGGACTGGTCGCGACCCCCGGTGGTCCATCGGCCGTGTGCCGGCGCGGAGGGGCGAGGCCGCCGAGCTGCAGCCCGGGCCCCGGCCCCGGCCCCGGCCCGGTGTCGTCTCCTTCGGTAACCCTCCAGGCGCCGGGGTCGGGGCGGGAGGCGCGCGCAGCTGTCATCGCCGCAGGTCGCGCAGGTGACCGCGACGCCTGAGCCACCCGTCGGGAGCGCGCTGTCCGCGCCTCGAGCGGTCCAGTCGCCTGACCCGGAGGCCCGCGAGGCCGGAGGTGCGATCCAGGGGCCCCGGGAAATCCTTGGTTGGGAGCGGGAGGTGGGGGTCAGGCAGAGTGTGGAGGAGCCCAATGCCGTTGTTTGGTCCTTTTCCTGAATCTCTTGGGAAATGTACCTCGGGGAAATATAAGGCGCCCGTCCCCGGGGAGGTTGGGGAGCAATCGGGAGCTGCAGATCTCCCTGCGCGTCCTCCTGGTCCCCGGATGCTGAGAAGAAGCAGCTCCTGGGAGAGGCTGCCAACTTCGCCGGCCTATTTATAGCAGCCGATGCTGGTGAGAAGGCCAGGAGGAGACGGGGGCCCTCGAGCACCCTGGGGTGAGCCCAGTGCCCTCACCCAGCCAGCCCAGAGTGGACCTGCCCTCTCCCACTGTCCAGCCAGAGCTGTTTCCAGGAAGGAAGGGTGGGGCTGCCCGGTGCATCTGGGGCTCAGGCAGGTCCCCCACCCCCCTCCTTGAGGGGATCAGTGTCCTCCTTGTGGGCGCGGCCACCACACCCAGGCCTCTGCATCCCTCAGCCCTGCGACTGCATCTCTCTCCCAGGCATCCTGCCTGAGGCACCCCCGCCCCCAGCATCCTCCACCCAGGGAACCCTCTCACCTCCCCTCAGCGTCCCCCCATCTCAGCTGACTACACCCTTCAGGGAGGGAGTCTCTTCTGGTCAGACCCTGGGAATGGCTTTGATGGGCTTTGCTGTGGTCAGCAGCCCCTGGAACCCCATTCCCCACGGGAAGCTGGCTTGCTGCTTTCAGGGAAAAGCCCTGTAGACACGTACAGTGGCTGTCCCCAAATCTCACTTCTCAATCAAGATTTAAGGTGCCTGGGTCCACATCCCTGCCTTAACTGAGCAACAACCTGCAGGAACTTGGTTGTGAGCTGTGATCTCCAAATGTCCAAACGCACAGCTTTATCTGGGGGAAGAAATAGAAAAGGTCTTTCCAAAAGTGAGGTGATGGCAGTGCTTGAGGAAGCGCATCTCCCCTTGCCTCCCCTGCCGGGCTCCTGCGACCCACCTACCCCGGACAGCTGTCGGAGAAAGCTTCCAAGGCCACCTCCTGGTGTCCGGTGGTCCAGGCCTCTGGCCCCTCCTCTGCCACCCCACGCATCTCTGTGGGAGTGGGGAGGGCCTAGCACACGGTCTCAGCTGTGAGATGTGCACTGGTGCGGGGGGATGTCATTCTGCTGTGCTCACTGATCCCAGCCACGGGGTCCTGTGAACATGGCTTTGGTTGCTCCCCAGTCAGGGGTGCCCTGGAGCACATGGCTGCACCTCCTTCTGGTACATCCAGAATTGGGGTTGTGGGGCCCCAGGTAATGAGTGTCTTCAGATTTAGTGCACAGGGCCCAGCAGCTTTCCCCGAGGCTGGACGTTTGTTTGCCTTCCCACCCTCCCTCTGCCTTTACAATTTGACCCCCTGGAAGGCACGAGCCACCACCTGATGCTGGGGTTTTCTGCATCTTCCTGACTCTGCCTTCTAGGCACTTGGCCATCCCTTCCTGTTGCGCTGTCTGTCCTTGTCCTATCCATCCGTGGAGGTGCTCAGCGTATTGGGCAGGCCAGCGTTTGTCATGTATAGCAAGTGTCTCCTACCCTGGAGTTTGCCTTTTCAGCCTCTTCACGCTGTTTTCGTGGACAGAAGTTCTCGGTTTTGATCCGGGGACCTTCAGGGAGAGTGAGTTTCCTTCCTGTGCTGGAGGTTGACCCCACTGCACGTGAGTGCAGCTGACAGAGTCCCCTTGAGGGCCCCGTGGTCCCGGGTCTTTCCTCACCTCTCTGTGTGTTCTTTTCGTCTGCCCCATAGTCTGTGCTTGGACAGCGGGTGTCATAGAAGACAAATGTCCTGTGGTTGCCTCCTGCTGAAAGCCCATCCTACTGGGGCTGAACTCAGGCCTGACCCCTGGAGAACACCCAGCCTTGCCCTGTCTGGCCTCTGGCCCCCTGTACCACCTCCCCATGGGCTTGGCTTCCTCTGTGCCCCTGGTGAGGCTGCCACCTCTCCTGGTTACCAGGCTGCATCAGAATCCAGAGGCCACTGACACAGGGACACACACTGAGTGCCTCAACACAACAGAACCCTTCTGCCTGGAGCCAGAAGGAGCCCTCCTGGTGTGTCTGTTGTCTCTGGCTTGTAGTCACACCACTCTGGTGTTCCTAGAACAGAACCCCTGAGGCAGGTGACATAAGAGCAGTGATGTAAAGAGCAGAAATGCCTCTCTCACAGTGCTGGAGGCTGGAAGCCTGGAACAGGGCCCTGCAAGGTTGCTGCCTGCTGCAGGCAGCTCTCTTCCAGGATGCACCTTGCTGCTGCATCCCTCAGGGATGGAAATCCTCATAGGAGCGCTGTCGGGCCCTATGTTGGGCTGCAGAACAGCAGCCCTTGTGGGGCTCAGGTCCCCAAAGCAGGTGGGCATCCTGGTGGGTCTGAGGAAACCAAGGGAGCTGTGCCACCTCCCACAGGACTCAGGAGCTTGGCCACACAGACACCCACACCAGGGACACTGTTGTCCTGGGCAGGCCAGGCCCATGGTCAGTCCTGACCCAGGGAGCAGCGGCAGCGGACGATCAGTGCCCCTCCCACCCGTTCCCAGCCCTGCCTGCTCCTGGGTCCAGGGTGAGGACGTGTGGACCTACGATGAGCAGTGCTTGCTCCCCCCTGCCCTCCACTGCCGGGCACAGGGAGCAGCATGGGGTTTGGCTTCATTCTTGGGCCCCTCTGAAGGGCAGCAGGGTGGCCTTGGGGACCTGTCTGGACCAGCGGTCCGAGCTGACTTCCACCCACCTGAGCAGGCTGTTAAAGCCGCTGGGTCTCGGCTTCTGGGACTTGCTCTGTGCCCAAGTGCACAGGACCCCAGTATTGATTATGCCCAAAGCAGCTGTAGAGAGGGACGCCCAAGGGGCGCCCAGGCAGAAAAAGCCGGCCTTGTGCTAGCCTGGGACGAGTGGCACTCACATCGAATGTCCAGGGAGGAGCGGGCAAGTGGCCACATCATGATGAAATCAACAATGGCCAAAGGGCTGTGCTGTGCTCGAGTGGGCTTGAACTGAAGAGCCCCTTCGTTGGGGCAGCACGGCCTGGTGCCCGGGCTCTGAGGCGCCCCATCAGAGCCTGGGCTCAGGGTCTCACATGACTCCGGGGTGGCCTCCCCATGTGAGCAGATGGGAAGGAAGGGCTCTAGGGACACTGTCTGATTGTTCTCCCTCAGCACATGGTTCTCTCCCAGCCTTCAGGGTGCTGTGGCCTCCCCAGGTGCTGTTCCCTGGCATCCCCAGCCATGAGGGCCTTGGAACCCAGCACCCGGCCAGTGGTCACAGGAGTCTCTGAGAAGCTGAGCATCCCTGGGGGTCTGTGGCACTGCGCTTCCCCTGTGCCCCGCCCTCACCTGTCACATCAGCGTTCTGGCACCAGGCTGCCCTGGAGCCGGGCACTCGAGAGAGGGTGGTCCCTGTGTGTGTTGGGAGGCTCAGAAGAGGTGCCTCTCCCCCTTCCTTCCTCAGCCCAGTGGCTCGCACCTCCAGGCAGGGTGACTTACTGACTGCCCTTTGGAGCAATGTCAAGCCCAGCTGCAGGCTTCCTGACCTCCTGCAGGCAGTGTGGCCTGAGCCAAGTGCCTCTGGCACAGGTGCGACGTTACCAGTCGTCCCTGCACAGGCCAAGGGTACAGGAGCAGGGGTACAGGGACTTGAAGGGGCCGGAGCCACTAGCCCTGTCCAGAGCTCCTCACTGCCCCAAAAGCCTGCTGAGGGGCCCAAGGTGGACAGGTGAGGACTGGTCTGGGGCCTGCAGGGGTAGGGGTGAGGCGGCTCCCCAAAGCCCCCTGCCACCGGTGTCCAGAGCCCTTCCCCCAAGGGCCCACCCAGCAAGCGTGGGGTCTTCACTCCCGGAAGCAGGTGGCAATGGCAGGTGCCCCTCTGCCTGAGCCCACGTGACCCTGGAAGCCACAGTGCAGGGCCTGGCGTGGGCTCCAGCACCTCAAGGAGGGACAGCGCCACTCTGCACCCCAGGTCACCTAATCCCAGCCTCTGCAGCTGTCAGCAGGATTCTCCCAGGTGCAGTGCTGGCTCCTGCCATCAGAGACAGAGGCCTCTGGGCGCCCTCAGGAGGTCTAGGATCAGGGTCCCCATGCACCTGCTGACACCCTGGCCATTTCTCAAGGGATGTTCTGGCTTCAGGTGCCTAGTGGCAGCGGGTATGGTCACAGAGCACCTTTCTCTGCCAGGGCAGTTGCTGGGCGATGAGGGTGGGGTCAGGGTCGCCGGCACGTGCAAGGACAGGGATCTGATGAGGCCCTTGGCTAGCGTGGGCTCCTCCAGTGGAGGCCCCAGGGTGGGTGGGAGCCTCCACCTGGTCTGATCCCGCATTGCCTGGGCGCACTTGGACACAGGGACAGGCTCCCAGGGAGAGTAGACTGGAGCCTCAGGGTCCTGCAGCTGCAGGGAGGGGTGGCGGCCTCTGGCGCTGCAGGGGCCCCTTGGGAGGTGCTGGGTGTGAGAGCCTACCTGGCCGAGGGTCCCTGCAGCCTCTCCTCCGGAGAGCGGCTGTAATTCCACCTGCCCTGGCCTCCCCTGCCCTCCCCTGCAGATGCAAATCTGGTAACCCGGCCTGTCCCACACCCAGGGGATCGGTGACCGGTGTTGTCCTCCTTACCGCAAGGGGAGGCGGCTGTGCTGAGCCTCTGAGCCCTGGCCTGGGCTGATGCTGGCGCTGCCCCTCCCTGTCACCTGCTCTCCTCTTTGCCACCTAAGCCTCGTGGCGGCTGGGGGAGGAGGGGCTTGCCGGCAGGGGACTTGGTGGAGGCAGGGCTGGGACGAGGTCTGGCAGTCCCTGCGGTACATCCCTGAAGTTGGGCTGAAAGGAGCAGGGTTCGGGTGCCCTGCAGAGACACAGTACACACCCAGGGGGCGAAGCGCAGGCCTGGGGCGGTGGGCGGGCTGCAGGGAGCAGGTGGGAAGGTGAGATGTGCAGGCACTGTCCAGGGCTCACGTCCTCTTCCACTCCCTCTACATTCAGCCACGCCCTCTGCCCTGCCCGATGTCACTGTCACCCGTGTCCCTTGCTCGGTCCTCAGGTTCCAGCGGGTGGCAGAGGGGGCGCTGATTGTCCCTGTGGGATGCTGGGTGTCTGCCCCCTGGTGCAGCTCTGCCCTGGCTCTTGGTCCTCCTCTGCCCTGGCCTGGTCCTCGTTACAGGGTGACCTCTGCTTGTGCCCCACTGATCTACAAAGGCCCACGTGTGGGGACCTGGCCGTCAGGACCTGCTTGGTGACAGAGCCTCCTCTGAGTGGTTCTGGCTGCTCTGCGGACTTGGTGCCATCATGGGTTCAGCAAGAGCCACATCCTGTGGCCCCTTGATGACAGAGGTGGCATTTGGCTGCTCTGGTGGGGGCGGGGAGGGGTCTGTGAATCTCGGAGCCGGAGGCAGGCACGGCACCGCCCCCACAGACCTCTGTGCCTGCCCATGTCAGGGAGCCCTGACCACGTGCCTGAGCCACCTGGTGCCCATGGAGGGGACATTCACGTGGCCCCGAGCTCCCGAGCCCTTCGGGGGGACACAGCCCCTCAGCCTTCTCAGCCCCAGGGGTGTCCCCTGCTGCCCTGCGTGGTCCAGAGCACCACGACTCTCCCTGAGCCCTGGCACACACGGGTCCCTTGCCTAGGCACGGGGAGCCACATGTGCCAGGTTCCTGGGCTCCCCTCCTCAATGTCCTCAGGGCCACCCCACCCCGCCCTGGCCATGGCTCAGCCCTGAGTGAGGTAGCAGATGTCATGGGAAGCAGCTGAACTGTGGCCAGTGGGGACGTGCCCAGCTCAGACCCAAGCTTCTAGCCTGGGCCCCTGGGCAGCAGCCAGCAGGTTGACACTGCCTCCCGGGATCTGGCTCCGAGGGGCCCTGGAACCTGCAGAGACCTGCCTGTCCCCGACAGGCCACTTCCTGGCACTTGCTGCCATCGGCACCGTGAGCCTCCCCTTCTGTGGCCGGCCAGCCAGGGACGGGCCCTTAAGAAGCCGAGTGACTCTTTCTTTCTTCTCTCCTCCCTAGCATCATGGCCGACGGCAAGGCCAAGCCTGCCAAAGCCACCAGCAGGACACTCCCCAAGTCCCCAGGGGACCCTGCCAGAGACAAGGCAGCCAAGGGGCTGTCACAGGAGTCGGAGGCTGCCAACGAGGGGGCGGCTGCAGCCCCAGCACTCAGCGCCTTGGAGGAGGCCTTCCGGCGTTTTGCGGTGCACGGGGACACACGTGCCACAGGGCGGGAGATGCATGGCAAGAACTGGTCCAAGCTGTGCCGGGACTGCCATGTGATCGACGGGAAGAGCGTGACGGTCACCGACGTGGACATCGTCTTCAGCAAGACCAAGTAAGTGTGTGGAGAGGGCCCGGCGTGCACTTCAGCTCCCGTCGCCCGGGTCGAGGCCAGGAGCAGCGCCCCCGAGCCCCTGTGCCCTGGGCTGGGTGCCAACTGTCGAGCCCGACCGCGGGTCAGCGAGCAGTTGCTGGACCTGAGCGAGAGCTGCTCTGACGGGTGTTCCCTGCCCATGTGTCAGAGGTGGTGAGGGCCCGGCCCTCTACCCCATTGCCTCTCGCCCTCTGCAGCCCTTGCTGCTCCTCTCTCAGCTTTGGACTTGAAAGGACAGAGCACAGAGCAGCCACGCACACACCGGTAGCCCCTGCAGTCGTAGCATTATGCCCTGCTTGCTCTGTGTGCATGCACACGTGTCCCTGCGTCATGCGTGCATTTTGCATGTGTCATGGGTGCACACATTGTGTCCCTGCACCTGGGTTCATGTGCACATGCCTTTTCCCCTGCATATCGGGAAGCGTGCTGAGGTAGCGCAAGCGTGTCATTTCCTCGGGCTTCTCTGAGCACCAGGACATCCTCCTCCTGTCACCATTCCCGGGCCAGCCTCCCTGTGTGGAGATGGCTCCACTTCAGCTTGGTTCTGCCGGCTGCTACTGGTGTGCCCGTGACTGCTGCCTTCCCTCCCAGCGGCCGTGGGCTTCTCAGGGGCTGGGTTGTCATCAAGACCCTGTGTCCTGCCGGGCCTCTCCTCCAGCCGTGATGGGTGGCACGGTCTTTATGGCTTCCTGTCACCACTCTGCTGGTGAAAGTCAGGTCTCCCGGGTGTAGAGGTGACCGGGGAGGTAGCGGTGGGGCCGGGTGAGGACAACTTGCGATTGGGTAGCTGGGCTGGACTGGCTGTGAACCTGCCCAGGCCAGTCCCCAGTCGTGGCCCTCCCCAGGGGCTGCGTACTGCTGAGCCAGAACCCCTTCGGTTCCCTGGGGCCCTGGCTGGAGGCCCCTAGACCTCTGGGTGTCCCCTGACCCCTATGAGGAGGCCCCGTGGATGGATGAGCCCTGCTGTGTGTGGTCCTTGCTCTGTCCCCAGCCATCTCTGCCATCTGGTGCTGTCTCTTAGAGTTCAGTTGCTTGGGGCCAGAATGTGGCTCGGGGTCAGGGTGTGGGGCCCTTTCCCACCACAGAGGCCGCAGGGCTGAGCCCTGCCCTTCAGACCTCCCTCTGCCCTGGCTTGCACGTCCCTGCCCCTGGGGTCTTAGGGGCTCTGCCAGTACCAGCCCTGCTGGACAGGGGTTGGCTGGAGACCCCACACCGTCTGGCACATGGCCCTGGGCTTCTCCTAGCTCAGGGGTGGTGAACCTAAGGCACGAGTGCCACAGCTGGCTTTTTCTTATCATTGGAAGCTCTGAAAGCTTCGCCATCACTGTCCTTGCTCCTTCCCTCCTGCTCCATCCACAGCCACTCCGAGCAGGCCCAGTGTCACCTCACCGAGCAGGGACAGATCTCTTGGGCCCAGGTGTGCATCTGGGGGCTCAGGCAGCCAGGGCCTCGGCACTGCTGATGGTGGTAGCCCCTTTGTGGACCAACCTGGGGGCTCGATGCTTGCTGTCTCCAGACTCCTTGGTGACTGACACATGACTTAGGGGACAGGCCTGCCTGTGAGCCTGGGCCAAGGGGAGGCCATGTTCTCAGGCTTGTCATGGTGTAGGTCTGGGGAACAGACTAGCCCGGCTGTTCCTGCTGTCCCCTGGTGTGAAATGTGCAGCCTCCAGTAGCTCCTGGCCTTGTGTGTGGGCCTGAGTGAACATTCCAGGCAGGGACGGGCAGGTCCTGTGACCGGGCCTTTCTGGTGGGCTGGCCAGCTATGGGTGAGGGCCAGTTATAGCTTGGGCCTGAATGGTAGGGCCCAGAGCCCCTGCGTGGTGGCTGGTGGCTTCCCAGCAGCTGGCCGTGGTGTCTAAGTGGAGAGGCCACATGCTCCACTTCCTGGCCTGTCCTCACCTGACCAGTGTTAGTCCCCAGGGGCAGACAGCCTGAGGCTCAGCCCTTGAGAATGTGCCTAGAAGGGCGGGTGGGAGCCTGGCAGAAGTGGCCTGTGCAGGCCGGGCCCCTGGAATGCCACAGCTGTGCGTGTGCACATGTGGGATGCGTGTGGGGCTTTCTTTCTGCTCTCTCCTTATAGGTGGCAGCCAGTGTGCTCATGATTCTCTTGGAGGACCTGTGTCCTTCCCACCCTAGGGGTGCTGGCCCCCCAAGAGTTGAGTCCCGTTTCAAGGGCTTCGGCTCTTAGACACATAGGGGCTGAGGTGTGGCCCACTTCCCACTGTGGAGCCAGGCTCTGGGGGTGCAGGCCGGAGAGTGGCAGCTGCAGCCCTAGCCAGGGCCCAACCTGGGTTCAAGGTCGTAATGCAGTCAGGGCAGCCAGGCTGTGCCTTGCTGGGCCTGGTGCCCAGTGGGCTGTGGGCACGTGGGAGAGGTGTCCAGCTGGGCAGCCCTGGGTCAGTGTCGATGCAGTGGCCAAGATGAGGATCCTGGGCGAGGGCATCTGGCCGAGGGCCCTCAGGACTCTGAGCTCTGCCTGGGGTGGCCACCTGCACCTCCCACGCCCTTGGCCTGGCCTCCGAAAACCTGGATTACTGGGTCCCTGTGAGCCCTCCCCCAGGAGGCCCCAGCTCTGACAAGGGTCCCCTGACCTGGCTCCTTATGACTCATTCCTCCCAAAGGGTCCCTTTTCTGGGGAGGGTTTCCTGACCCCAAGGTATGCAGGACCAAGAGACCCCAAACATATAACCTGTCCCCAAGAGGGATAGTGTCCCTAGGACTCTGGGGACTGTGGCCCCAGGAAGGTCTTGGGCCATGGGGAATGATGACCCTGCCAGGGCCTTGGGGTCCCACAGGAAGGGCTGGGAGCTCAGGGCAACCGGCCACCACGAAGTTCCCTTGATTTCTGGGGAATGGGGCCATGATGGTCACTGGTCTTGCACCTTGAGGAGTGGGTGTCCACAGTCCTGAGGACGAGGCCTCACTGCCTTGGGGGAGTTGAGGGCCGTGAGGAAGTCACCTAGATACTGCCAGGAAGTTGCCGACACTGACAGCACTGGGGAGAAAAAGTACAACTATTTCTGTTTTCGGGGCAGGTTGCCATGGCTCTGTGGGCGTGGGGCCAGCTGGGGTATCTGCAAGCCTTTGTTTAGGTCCTTGTCGCCATGGCAGCGCTTGTTTGTTTTGATGTTACTATGTGTTAAATTTTAAACAAATTTCTTGCAGCTCTATACCTCGTTTTATGGAAGACTATTGTTAACCTAGACTGCCCCCTCCTTGCAGGGGCTGGAGGGCCACTCCAGAGGTTCATGGGGGCCTGGGTGGGGCCCATGGAGACCGCAGGGCCACGGATAGCATGCGAATGTGCATGTGTGCACCTGTGTGTCTGTGCAGACGTGTGTGTGCGTCTCTGGGGGGGGCACATGGGGACCTGGGCTGAGCTTGTGCCACCCACGCCTCCTGGCTTGACCGAAGACACCAGGTGGAGAGGCCTTGCCGGGAGTGGCAGCCTCCGGGCCCAGGCGCGTCTGCTGGGCCTCCAGCATCCTCTGCGGTGAGGTGGCTGCTCCGGTTTTCTGTCGACACCTGGCACCCTGTGGGGCCGCCAGGAGTGGGCGGCCAAATGATCACAGGTTAGAAGGAATGGCACGCTGGCAGCCACTGGCAGAGAGTGCAGTCCGTGCCCGGGCAGCCGGCAGGACCCAAAGGGAACTGACAGCTGGGGAACCTCAGTGTGGAAGCTGCTGCAGCCAACACGGCCTTCCACGCCCAGAGTGGAGCAGCACAGAGGCCTGGAGGCCCCGCCAGCACGTGACTGGGCCAGCCTTGGGAGGGGCAGGTACTGTGCGTGAAGCTACCTGTACACGTCTCCAAACGCCAGGTGTCAGGGACCATGGCCAGGCCCTAGGGAGCAGTGTCCACCCAGCCTTGCCCCACTGTGACACCCACTGTGCCCTCTGGTGAGGGGCTCCAGAGCCCAGCACAGCCCCCTGGGACATTGGCATGGTACCAGCAAGGCTGTGGTCCTACATCTGCAGTGCCCTCTCGTGGCCACAGATGACCGTGCAGGGCAGCCACTGCTTCAGCCTGAAGGGAGACCTGGGGGTTCTGGCCTCCACTGGGCGCCAGACAGGCCACATGGAGCATCTCTGGCTGGGGAGTCAGTGGGCTGGAGCCCCTGTGGCCTTGTGGTCAAGGCCTCCCCAGTTCTCGTGACCCTGCAGTGGCCAGGCCTCTCCAACCATCTGTGTGCAGACTCAAACACCAGGGAGTCGTCCGCATGACCTCAGGTGTGTGTCCGTGGTTCAACTCCTGCCCAGGCTAGTGTAGCAGGTGGACAGAGGCAGCTGACCCCCGGGCCACCCAGGAGAGGTGACCCTGACCCTGGCCCCTGTGAAAACGAAGGAACAAGGGGATGACACATTAGGAGGAGCCCTAAGGATAGGCCTGCCCCTCAGGCGGAGTAAGCAATGCTGTGGCCCCACGTGTCCCTCCATGCAGGCTGGTGATGGCTGGAGACCATACCTTTGGGCCTCGGGTGGCCACCACACAGCCCCCGAGCAGTGCCTGGGACCCAGCGGGGCATGGCTGCTCGCTGCTCAGCTTCTTGGCCCCGGCCCGGGGACGTCCCCCATCAGCTGTGCTGAGGATTGCTGGTTCCCTGAGATGGAGACCCTCTAGGCCCTGTATTTTCTGAGTGCTCGGGCTGGTCTGGTTATTGGGCTGCAAGGTGCCAGGGCCTTGGACCCAGCCCCACCCCAGTGTCAGCCCTGTCCTGGTAGGGTCCCCAAGCTACAGACAGGGCTTACTGGGCAGGAGGCAGAGGTGATGACTCCGATGGACCACTGGACCTCCTGACATGGGTCAGCGGTGACAGCCCCAGGCCCCTCAGAAGGGCTTCCCACAAGGCATATCCCCACCATCCTGGGATTCGCGCTTGGTGCAGTCTTGCTCTCCGCCCTCAGGAGCCCCAGCTCTGCCCTCTGGAGGCCACTTCTGCAGGCTCCCATCTCTCCCAAGTCATCCCCCATCTCTGCCTCTGGACACTGGGTCCCTTTGCCAGATGCCCATAGGCAGGCTGGGGGCGGCCTTGGTGGGTGACCCTGGGCCCTGCCTCTGTCCTGGGGTCTGTACTGGGCTCGGAGGGCCCCCGCCAGGCCCCATGTACTCCAAGAGCCCAAGCAGGCCTCATGCTGGCCCAAGGAAGCAGGGCCTGGAGAGCAAGCACAGGCTGTATGTGTGAGGCTACATCCTGTGGGGAGCTGGGTGGCAGAGCCCAGAGTCAGGGTGGGGAGGCCGGAGCCCTGGGTATGCCTCTGGTCCCGAGGGCACTGTAGAAAGGTCTGATGGCAGGAGAGCCTGCAGCAGATCACATGTCTCCAGGAAGAGAGAGGCATTGTCATTCTAGAACTTGCTGGGGACTGCTTTGGGCAGGAGCGCCTGTCCCCTGCGGGGAGCTCTCCATGAGCCAGGCTGACACTGGGGCTCCCTCTCCCCAGCAGCACAGAGGGACTTGTGGGAGCACAGGCTGAAGAGGACTCGGTGCTAGATGCCTGCTCTGAATGTGACCTCGGATGGGGGAGCCCCTGCCTGGGCCCTACCCCCTGGCGGTGCCTGGCGCAGAGGCTGTCCAGAGAGCTGTGTGTCCCGAGAGGGTCACCAGGCTGGCATCCGCGTCTGCCTGGGCCAGCCCAAGAGCAGGAGACAAGAGGTCTTTGATGGCCCAGGACAGTGTGTCCCCGGGGACCTTAGATAAACACCCGCCCAGGGCCCAGAGAGGAAGAAAAGACTGTCACCTCCAGGCACCGCTGGGCTGCAGGGCCAGCTGCCCCAGTGGCTGCCCACCCAGTGGTCACAGGGAGCAGCTGGTGTGTGTCGGGGCTCAGGGCCAAAGAGTTGGACCCACCCCGACACTGCACGTCTGCCCCATCACAGATGGCTCTAGAGTGTTCCAGGGCACATACTGCACTGTGAGACCTGGTACCCCCCTGGACTCTGGCCCAAGTGTGAGCCCTCTATGGTCCTCCCAGGCCCATGGATCTCCCCGGGGGCCTTACCCTCCAGCCCCTTTCTTCCTGGCTACGGGATGTTTGCTAAGAATGTCCCAGGTCTTCAGGACATGAGTGAATCCTGTAGCTGCTGGTGAACATGCAGGGCTGCTGGGGACCGCATGGTGGCATCTTCATGTCTGGTCCCCAGCCCAGCCAGTTGAGGTCCATTGCGTTGTGCACACCACTGGTTTGTCCTTGGGTTGCTGAGTGGTCTCATAGAACCCAACCTTTATCCAGCCACAGTTGAAGGGCATCTAGGTTGTTTTCAGGTTTGACAGGAGTAAAATCAAGACAACATTCAGGTGTGGGGGTTATGTGAGCGCATCAGCCTTCATTTGTCATGAGAACCCAGGAATGGGGCTGCAGGGTCCTCCGAAGTGCTCTGGGATGGTGCATGCAGGCTGTGTGTCCTCAGCTTGGGCAGGGCCGGTTCCTTGATGGTTCTGACCACCCGGTGTCAGATGATGGGCTGCCTCCACATGTGCACCTCTGCCTCCTGCATGTCTTCTCTGGAGAAGTGAATGAATGTCTGGGAACTGCCCATTGTTTACCCTGGGCTTTTTCTTTTAGATACAAGGTCTATCTTTTTAATCAGGTTTGTGTTTTGCAAATACTGTCTCCCAATCTGTGGCTTGCCTTTTCTTCCTAATGCTGTTTGAAGAGCATGGTTTTAAAATTTTGGTAGTTTGATTCACCCATTTTCTTTCATTATAGAAGTGTCTTGATGTCATTTTTGAAGAAACCTCTGTCCAACTCAAGGGCACAAAGGTTTTCTCCTAGGTGTCCTTCCAGAAGCTGGCCAAGGCCCCACAGGAAGGACTGGGATCTGTTCCGGGTTAATTCTGCAAGCAGGGTAGACTGTGGACAGTGGGGGGGGGTGTCGGTGTGCAGGGACCCCAGTTGTCCTGCTGTTTGCTGAGGCAGTCCTTTCTCCTCTGCTTGCCTCTACACCTTTGCAGATCAGCTGGCCACACGGTGGAGCCGCTGCTGGACTCGGGGCCTCGGCAGTCCCGTCTTGTTGGTGCGGCTCCACAGCATGTTTCAGAAGCCCATAGCGGCAGTCCTCTGGCTCTGCTCTTGGACCTGTCACTCTGGCTGTGCGAGGTCCTCTGCCCAAGGGTGCCTGTGTGAACCCCTGTAGGGCTCTGTGCTGCTGGGCCCGAGTATGGGCTGGGAGGCAGCCCTCCTCAGCCCACCCTGACGAGCCCCAGTGCCCAGTGCTGTGTAGAGCCTTTGCAGACGGAGTCTCATCCCCGTCGCCTTGTGTCGAGACAGCAAACACCTCTCCAGGTGGATTAGCTGGGGTCAAAGCAGAAAACTCTTAAAAGTAAGACTACAGAAGATAAAGAACAACTTCAGTTTCTTTTGAAATTGCCTGTGACCTCCAGAAGGTGGCGTCTGCGCAGCCCAGGGATGCGTTGCATGATGTGTGGCAGCCAGGTGCACGTGCAGGCTGGCAGCGCCCACTCAGGCTGCCCCTGCCTCGGTGACCTGGTCCGGCAGGGCTCTGGGGGGGCAGGTGTGGGCTGGGGAGGCGGCCCCTCCCGATCCTGCCCCGTGGTAACCTGACCTCAGGCTCCTCTCCCACGTTTTCTCTCTGCACTCATGTGGAGGCAGAACTGCCAGCCCCAGACCAGGATTGTTCTGGCATCTGGTGGCTCACAAGATCACGTGTCCTCAAAGCTCTTTCCCCGAAATTTGCCGTTGCTGGTCACCCATGGCCACTGCCTGCTGGGTCACTGTGGAGCAAAGCGTGGGGCAGGATGCTGGCTATGCTGTGAGCCAGTTCCCTGGGCCTCTGCCATTGGTTTGCGGGCTGCCGCCCACAGGGGGAAGTCCTGCCGCACCATCACCTTTGAGCAGTTCCAGGAGGCGCTCGAGGAGCTGGCTACAAAGCGCTTCAAGGACAAGAGCAAAGAGGACGCTGTGCGCGAGGTGCACCAGCTCATCGAGGGCCGGTCACCAGTCATCTCGGGGGTCACGGTGAGTGCAGGGGGCTGGGGGTGGGGAAGGGCCTGGAGGGTAGGGTGGGGCCTGGTTGTCCTCACTGTCCCTACCCTGGGGAGGCCACAGGCAGTCCCTGGAGGTCAGCACTGCACAAACAGGGTTGGCAGCACTGGCAGATGTGCCAGGCCACGAGCTGAGGGCTGACCGGGCCAGGAGAGGCAGGGGGCTGGACACGCAGCTAGGCAGGCTCACATCCTCGTTCACTCTCCCCATCCTAAGGAGTGGCAGGTGGTGGCACCCCGCACCCCGCCTCTGCAGTGGGCTCTTGGCAACTCTCTTGCAGAAAGCCGTGTCCTCACCCACCGTGTCGAGGCTCACAGACACAACCAAGTTCACTGGCTCCCACAAGGAGCGCTTTGACCCATCTGGCAAGGGCAAGGGCAAGGCCGGCCGCGTGGACCTGGTGGATGAGTCGGGCTACGTGCCCGGCTACAAGCACGCAGGCACCTACAACCAGAAGGTGCAGGGGGCCAAGTAGCCCTGCACCGCTGCCGTGGACACTGCAGGTGCCAGCTGGGGACTCAGACCTGTCACACTTCATTACATTCCTGTGCTCACCAGGCAGAACTCAGAGGGAGCGGAGGCCAGGCGACTGCCGGGGGGGCCACCCTGCACTTCTCTGACCTGACCCTTCCCGATCCACCTGCAGTTTCCAAACTGTTTCCCAGGATCTTGCCTCACTGGCCACCTGGCTTGCAGGTGAAAGGGGTTGTGGGAGCTGGCCAGTGTGGGACGAGTGGGCAGGCCCTCCCAGAGGCCGTGCTGACCCCAGCAGGCAGACACTGTCCAGGAGCCTCCAGGGCAGCAGGAGCCGATTAACGGACAGCGCAGATCAGACTGAGCCCACAGGATGTGGGTGTGTCTGCGCCTGGCCCAGCCTGCACTGACGGACGCCACAGGGCCCTCTGTGCTTCCTGAGCAGAGGGTTCAGCCGGGTCTCCTGGCACCCGTGAGCAGCAACCATGCAGGTATACAGTGGTGTGTGCTCTCACACACACATACATGTGCCCGGGGACCAGGTCCGTGCCAAGGGACAAGGGGAGGCTCCTTGGTTGACCAGGACAGTTTTCTGTTTGCTTTTCTAAGGGACAAGAAACGGTGCCCACATGCCTGTTCTCACGTTTGTCAGGGAGATTCACTGTCTCGCTGCTGTGACCTGCCTGCTTGTCCCCATCTCCCCAGGTGGGGAGACACAGTGCTGAATCACTCGTGCAGGGGGCAGAGCTGCACCTGTCACAGCCTGCCCTGCCTACTGAACTCCTTGGCCTCCCTCAGCCCCTGCCTGTGCCCTCTGGAAGTCAGTGTCCCTGGCCTGTTTCACACCACCTACAGGGTAGCACGCCAGGCTGCAGGACCGGCCCAGTGAGGACGCCTGTGCCCACTCACCTTCCCGTACAGAGCAAGGGCAGCTCGAGCAGCCTGCCTCCACTGCTGCACCTGCACGATGGCCAGCTGGTCCTCGCTCCTAAGGAGGACGTGGTGCGGGCCACCCGGTGACAGCAGCCATGGCCTGTGGGGCTCTTGGCCCGTGGGGCTGTGGCCTTGGAGAAGGCCCACATGGCCTCAGAAATGCCTCACAGGAGTTGGTCCACCCTCAGCTGGTCTCACTCCACCCCGGCCGATGGCTGCTCAAGGTAGGCACCATCTTCCTGGTCACGGGGCTGTCCCACAGCACAGGCAGCAGCAGGCCCTTCCTCACTGCCACAGCATGCGACACGCCTTCTGGCCCGAATGCGCTTGGTCACAAGTGCAGCTCCACAGAAGTCTGCCCATCAGCCCACTGAGGGAAGCAGGGTCCTAGGGCACAGGCCCCTCCAGAAAGGGCCTATCCGGAAAGCGGATGGCCCTGCACAGGCAGGCAGCCTCCCTGGGAGCCTGGGAGTTCACGGTGCCTGACACAGAAGACCAAGGAGTCGTGGCTCTCAGGCAGGTGCCAGCTTTCTGGGCTGGGGAGAGACAGGTGGGGCACAGACCCAACCCAGGCTGTATGCCTTGCTGACCCAGGCTGGGCTTCCGTGTGGAAGCTGCAGGCAAAAATGATGCATGGGAAACATCTGAAATAGCTCTGAAGGTGCAGTGTTTAATCTCATCACAACCCCCCCAAACCCCTGGGTTCAAACGCCAGTGACTTCATTAGTGGCCGCGAACAGGGCCCCAGTGCACTCTACCCCACACCCCGATGGCGCCTGCCCTCTCTGGCACCATGGTCCTCACAAGGCCCACTGTGGCCAGCGTCTCAGTCTGAGGCTTCAGTTCTCCTTTTCTTCTGCCTGTCCACCCTCCAGTTCCCTCCAACACAGCCGAGTCATACAGGCCTGACATGAATCCTAGGGTCAGGGCAGTGTTGGCAGCCCCATGCTTTGCACCAGGTGTGGATGCACCCCTAGAAGCCTCTCTCCTGCTCGGTGGGTTGTCAAGGATCTCCACATGAGGACCCAGACCACATCAAGGGCTGCTGTCCTGGCAGCACAGTAGAAAGTCAGATCTAAGCAAAAAGAACACATGTGCCCATCCTGAGGGCACCCACCACCCTCATGGGGAGGAGGTCCTACTAGCCTGGTCACCTAATGCACTCATAAAGCTGAGTGGCCAGTCCACAGGTCCTGGGCCCATCTCAGACCCCTGAGGTGAGCTCCTTGACAAGAAAGGACTCTTCACTTCTAGAGAATTTCCAGAATTTATTCCTGCTGACTGTGACAGACAGACCTCTTGGTTTTATGATGAAAATCAAGTTACTCTGCCTTGGTGGTCCTCCCATCCCAGCCCAGAGCCCAAGTGCCCTTGGGCTCCTGGAAGGAAAGCCCCTAGCCCAGGCTCTCCCGCCACATGACCCTCGGGTGGCATCAGGTGCATGTGTCAGTCTCCCTATGTCCCGTCCCTGTCCCCAGTAGCTCCCAAGGTTTCCTCAGACACATGCATAGGTGAGGACAGCATCCTTCTCCAGTCAGTTTCAAAGTGTAGCTCTGAAAACACACACTCCATCTCCATCACTTAGCAAGGAAGTGGTAGTAAAAATTAAATTGTGAAGACTTAGTGGTCACCATACTGTCAGTTTAAATAGTAGGACTCATCATGGCATCTCTGTGTATCTGCTGAACAGAACATCTGCATGGACTCCCAACTCCACTACACAAACAGACACATGCATCTTCCTCAGTCCGTGACTATTACCAACACACAGGCAGGGTGTGTGTTGCATGTTTATGTCATACCAGTCAGCTTCTAACATGGTTCAAGAGTTAAATGCCTGTAAGAGAAACCACACAGCATGCAATCTGACACAGGAACATGTTCCATCAGGAGGTGACACCTCAGAGCAGGGACCCGTTCCGTCAGGGAGAACATTCAAGAGACGGACGGTTCTTTCAGGTGACACTCAGGAGACAGGGATAGGTTCTGTCAGGAGGTGACACTTCAGAGCAGGGACAGACTCTGTGGAGACAACACCCAGGAGTCAGGGACAGATTATAGGGGTTGAGGGAACAATGTAGATGGTGTCTAAACATCAAAGGAGGAGGAGGTTGGAAAGTACTGGAGAATATGATCCTAGCAGAATATTTATTAATGCTATAGTATAAGCAACTAGTTAGTGGTCAATAACTATGAAAATCAAAGCTCAAATTACATGTTTAAGATACACCAAAAATTTATATTTATACTGGAGTATTTTTACGCCTTTTAATATCCTTAGTCTTCTGTTTGGGGCAGGTGAGTCACACAGATACAGGTGAGTCTGGAAAGGCACGTGTAATGGTTCCACTTGTGTTTCCTGCCCCCTACCCCTTCCTGTCTGCTGCCTAGCCCTGAGTCCCAATGGCTGATGGGTCAGGGTGGGCATGGGCAGCTCACTCCTCCCACCCTCAGTGGTCCTGGGCTGCTAGAGCTGCTGACTGTTTTTACGAATAAAGTTTTACTGGCACATGGCCACAGCCGTGTGTTTATGATTGTCCATGGCTGCTTTGGCACCGCGACTGGAACAGGGAGGGGCTGAGACAGATGTCATGGCCCAGACACTGACAGTGTTTACCATC
This sequence comes from Heterocephalus glaber, assembly GCF_000247695.1. Next base: position 356,672 of record NW_004624751.1, on the reverse strand, counting down.
TGCCCCTTTATAGGGAAAATGTGCCTGCCTCTCTGGCTCACTTCCTCCCACAGAATCCTATAAGAGCAGGCTGCTCCCCGGTTCTGCAGCACACACCACGTGGGAACGCCTTGTCATCTGTTCAATACAAGGGTGACAATTTAGCTGTACTGTGAAGTTATTATTAGGCTACACTGTCTTTCAAACACTGAACCACAACTACTTTCTTCCTCTTACTACTGAGCACTCTGAACTCCAGTGGTTCAGGGTTGTGGCCTTGTTCAGAGGCATGTGACAGGGAGTCATGACAGGCATTTTGAGATGCTTAAGTTAACTCACTCACTCTTGTTTAGACCTCTTAAAAACTAAACCAAGCCAAACAATAAAGGAAACTTGCACAACTTAAACTTGAAAGGGATAATATACTACTAGTTTGTACTAAGTTTTTTTCAAGAAAGGGAAACAAATTTATATATATATATGCAATATATTTTTACACTATTTTATTAATGTTAGGGAGTACTGAGCACATCACTTTAGCGGTGTGTTGGGTAATGTTGATGTATTGGGTGTTCTGACTCAGAAAAGGCACTTCTGCAGATGTCTAAGCCACACTTACCAGGAATGTCTATGGGGTCTGATGGTCCCACTGTCCCTCCCGTAGAGCACAAAGCATTGTGTCACCTGTTGGACTTGCTGTCACGGCCTGGCTTGTAAACCATTAGTGAAACAGCTCTGTCTGTGTGCTTGCTGTTAACATTGTGTGTCAAATTGGTAAAGTGATGAATAAAGATGTTAAAACATGGATTGCTCTGTTTTCCTCAAAGTACAAGTATATGCAGTCTGCACTAGCTGTCACAGCCTTGGGCCAGTTGGGCCTTGACACCCACAGGCACAGCACAAAAACAACACAGGACCCCACAAGGGACCGCAGGTCGAGCAAGAGCCTCTGGTCACCTGCCTCCTGGGCTTCCTGGCTTACACAGGAGCGCTGCTGACCAACAGGAGGGCTGGTGACAGCCATCTGTGGGGTTTGAGACAGTGCAGCTCTGGGGAGGGGTCAGATTCAAGGACAGGATCATGTGTGAACTGTGCCTCAAGCACCACAGTTGCCCAAACACAGGTGTGCATCAGCAGCAGGCTGCCAAAAAAAAAAAAAATCAATGCCAGTCTGACTACCAGACCAAGAAGCTGTTTTCCAAAAGAGGATAAAACAGACGCAAGAGGCATGTACCGCCCAGCTTACGTCATATGACCTGGCACCGATACGTGACACCCTCAGGAAACCATAAGCTGCTGCTCCCATGAAAGTTACGGCAATTGCTATTACAGCAAGCGGTTGCATGGTGCTTACTATGTGTCTGATGCTGCCCTAGAATTTCATTCACATCTACTTGCTCAGGAAACCAAGTTTCAGTAAATCTGTGAAATGCAAAGGGTCAAGAAAAGCCCGGTATCCCAAATGTGGGACGGAAGGATGTGCCCAGTGTAGAATCGGCAGGAAAGGAGGCGGGGTCAGAGTTGAGAGAGATATCGGGATCTTGTCTGTGGACAGGGCTGGGATAATTGGACTCCTCTGAGGAAAGCACTGTGATCAGATCCCTAACCTTCACAGCATACACGAAAATCCACTCTAGGTAGAATATATGCAAAAATCCAAAATAAACAAAAATAGAAAATTTTCTGGAAGTCAACAGCAGGCTATCTTCATAACTCTGAAGATACAGGAAAAACAAGCTCAGTGCCTTAAATGTTCCTAATAATCAACATAGATGACTCTGTGACCTCAAATAATGGGGACTCCTCCTCACCAGCAGTCAGGCAGCTCTGCAGCAGACTCCACAGGGAATCCCCTAGTCACTAATCCTGACACCGTACCCCTGGAGCTGGAGGGAGCCTTAGAATGGATGGGTTGAGAGCCCGTCCCCAAGGACATTCCTCCACCTGCAGATGCGAGCAGCAAGGCCCAGGCGCTCCTTCCCATTTCTTATCAACCCACTATAATTTGGGGTTCCCATGAACCTTTCTTTCTGGGCTCAGTTACGTTGCTTAAAAAGCTCACAGAACACACTCAGGAAAGGTTCACACTTACGAGTTTATCACAAAGCATGCGTAAAGGGTGCAACTGAAGAGCTGAACAGGGCGATGTATGAGGAGGTGTGGGGCTCCCAGACACGCTCCGGACACTACTCTCCGGCAGCCTCCCCACGTTCAGCTCTCCAGAAGCCCCCGAGCTCAGCCCTTCTCAATTTTTGTGGAAGCCTCATTATGCAGACGAGGGTGACTCTATCACTAGCCACCGGTGATCAATTTAACTGTCTGACCGCCCCACCCCGAGACCGGGGTGATGGTGCAGCTGAAATCCTGGGATCCTTCTTTGGTCTTTCCCTGCGCTACCTAGGCCAACAGTACACTAACTAGCACACAAAGGACCCAATCACTACTGAGACTCTAAGGGTTTTAGGAGCAGTATGTCAGAAAACTGGACAAAGATCAAATATGTATTTCACAGCATCACAATGACCATGAAAAGGGAGTTTTGCTTCTTTTTTAATTAGGATCCAAAATGCTTCAGTCATAAAGAAAAATACTGATACATTGAACCCTATTAAAGTTTGCAATTCCTCTTAAGAAAGACTATTAAAATATGAGAAGCAGCACTATTTAGAAAGCACACGGCTCAGAATTACAGGTTGAGTGAGTGTTCCTTATCTAAAATGCTTGGGACCAGAAGTGTTTCAGATTCAGATTCTGGAATATTTACATAGACTTACGGGTTGAGTATCTCTAGTGTAATTTTTTTTTTACAGTGCTAGGCTTGGAACCCAGCACCTTATGCACGCCAGGTAAGGGGTTTACAATGAACTTTCATAGGATGCTCAACCTATAAATAACTCCTGCAAATAAATAAAAGATAAACCTCCCAACAGAAAAATGGACAAGTTTGAACATTTACTGGACAAAAAAAAAATCTGGATGACCAATAAACACATGCAAAGGTGCTCAGTGTGAAGAGGCAGGTTAAAACCACAAGGTCGTGTATCACACACCTTCCAGGACGAAGAGGTCACAGACTGGAAATGCAGAAACATGAAGCAACACCTCAGGCACTATGAATGTGGGCAGGCCAGCAGGGCAGCTCTGTAAACAGTCGGGAATAACCCAGCAAAGCCACCAAGGGTGCATCTAAGGGTTACAGGGAACAGGAGCACAAAAGAATAACCCTAAAGAACCAAGGGGACTATTAGGACCAAATATATGTAATTACTGATAATAAAAAGTCACTGCACAGGCTTACACCACGTGAGGCACGTGGAAGGAAAGCTAAGTGACACACAACCAGAGTGACACACCGAGACAGCAAAGACTGGGGAAACCAAATGAGTTTAGAGACCTAGGGGCAATGTCCTGGTCTAGAGTCAATGGAGATCTAAGAGGAGGGGAGAGGCAGACACTGGCCAGATGAGAAATCTGAAGAAACTGAGACCCAAAACTCCAGATCTGATGGGAATATGAACTCATGGGTCCAAGAAGCTCAGTAAAACCCAAACGTAATAAACATGAAGAAATGGCACAATGGTCACTGCCTACTAGGTAATAATGGATTAAAACTACACTCTTAATACTTTTAAATAGTCTGACGGAAGAAGCCCACCCCACTGTGCCAACACTAAAGTCAGGGACATGATTTTCGGCTAAGTTAGAGAAACTGGTGCTGTCGGACACAACCACGTCTACACATGACCACGACAGGGACACAGCCATGACAGGGAGGAACAGGGCAGGAAGAGCTGAGGGAGAGGTGCTCACTCCCAGCTTCCACTCCCAGCGCCAGGACGCTAACACATGAGCAGATCACCATCTTCTGAGGCCGGGTCGTTCTCACTAAATCAAACCTTGTTTTAAAAAATCATCTTGTTTTACCAATCAAAGCAAAGATTACATATGTGACAAGTTTCCAAACTAAAAACCTAGTTTTCCGTGCTATTATGACAATTTTCAGATATACACTATAAAGAAGAGGCAGGGTTTGGGCAGGTATTTTTACTATCATATGTTAATAAAGGAAAACAGTATTTAAAAAGATTTCTCGTCTTTTTTGTTGTTTTTTTGAGACAGGGTCTATGTAGTTCAGCTGGCCTTGAACTCATGGTGATTCTCCTGGCTCAGCCTCCCGAGTACACCACCGTGCCCAGCCTGCTCACATCTTCTCAGTGTTACTTTTATTAAGTCCTGGAACTTATTCTTGCTCGTCTACCACCGTGTACAGCTTATTTTATTTATTTATTTATTTATTTTTTGGTACCAGGGATCAAACTCTGGACCTTGCGCTTTCTAGGCAGGCGCCAGAACCACTGAGCTAAATTCCCGGCCCATATAGCTCATTTTATAAATGAATGCAATGAGAAACTTAAAATTTATAAAGAGCCACTTAAAAATTAACTTTTCAGAATGTATCATTCATTGATAAGGACTGCCACACAAGAAATTATTACTTTAATTGGCATACACAGTACATCACGTGGGGAAGAAAAGTGCTATGGTGCCTTCATCTCAGGCTATTCTGATGACAAAGCAATATAGTCTGTCTGTCTCAAAACAGGGGAAGGCCTGGGGTCCACCCTGTCATTTTAGGGTGCTTCAGAGAGCCGAGCTACAGCCCCTGAACGTGTCTCAATGAGGAAAATGTAACTAAAAACACAAAGAACAAGTCTCATCAGCGAACAGAGAGGCACAAAAGTGCACGCACGGCACTGTGTTGGCGGCAGAGGAGGTGCCGGGCTTTGGGCAGGATCAGCAGGACTGGCGGCCCCCCAGGCTGGCGCTGTGGGGTGGGAACAGGGCTGTGGTCTTCTTGAGCTCCTGGAAGCTCCAGCGCATCTGCTCCACCTCTGCCCTGTGCTGGGCCCTTTCCCTGCTCAGCTCCTGCAGGAGGTGCTCGCTGGTGCTGAGCAGGGAGCTGGAAACCACAGGGAGGTGATCGCTAGACTCCTTCCCACACCGAAGCAGCACTGCCCTCTTACCGCCCCACCCTGGTCAGGATCTCTCAGCGTCCAGGGACACCAGGTCCACTGCCCAGGGCCTCATCACCTCTACCACTGCCGGCTGCCTGTCTGCTCAGCCCTTCCCCACAGAGGCACAGGTGGGCCTGCCTGAGCCTCTGCCCAAGTGAGAGCAGATGAATGAGCTGAAGGAGCAATGGGTGGACACATGGGGCCCCCACACTGGTCCTGCGTGGCTCCTGGAGAAGAGGATGGTAACTTTTGTGGCCAGCAAAACAACTAATTCTAGAAGGAATCCAGACAGTAGTGTTTCTAATTCCCAATCACAGGTAGCAACATGGATGTGTAACAGTGCCATAGAAAAGTCCCCTCTCTCTACTCCTGTTTTTGTGGAGACAGGGTATCACTGTGTAGTCCAGGCTGGACTTGAACTATGTAGCCCAGGCTGGTCTCAAACTCCTGGTGATCCTCCTGCCTCGGCCCCCCAAGTGCTGGGATTATAGGTGTGTGCCACCATCCCTGGCCTCTTCTCTACACTCTTCACCACCTTCCCTGGAGAAGGGCTTCCTAAGTGCTGCTGTGTTTTCCCCACTCTTTGCTTCCAGTGTGCCTGCTCACTGAGTCAGCAGTGACAAAGGACATTTAGGACAGCACTAGTTTAGACCATGCAGGCTACACTGACTTCTGCCATTTCACCACAAAGATGGCCACACCACAGACCAATCCACTGTGTAGGCACTGGACCTGTTTGCTTGGATCACAGAAATACTTGGACAGAGTCAGCATGAACCCCAGAGGCCAAGGCCATATCCCACTGCATTTAGAAGCTCTGCACCCTGTCCTGCCCACATGTGGGCTACAGCCTGACTGCTAAGGCCTCCCTGCTCTGTCAGAGATGCCCAGGGACTCCAGGGAGAGGTCAGCCTGCCACTGCCCTGCCTCTGAGATGGCTGGTTCTTCTGTTCTCCCCACCCAGTCTCAGCTCAACCTCCTCTCCTTCCCTCCCCAGTAACTTAAGCCTGTGGTGGGGCCATGTGGGTTAGGGCCTGTATCAATCCCTAGAGAGTCAGTGTGGATTGTGACCAGACTACTCCTGAACATAAGGATGGGTGGTCGCCTCAGCGAAGGAAAAAGGAGAAAAGAGAATGCGAGGGAGGAGAGTGAAGGGACAGGCAGAGGTGAGAACACTGCTGAGCCCAGGGAGCCCAGGCTCACGTGCTACATCCCCAAGGCACGGTGTGACAGCTCTCCCTGCTTAGCAACTTGCCTCTCTGCCCAAGGCCAACTTCCTCTCCATACCCAGCCCCCACCTGCTTTCCAGCACATATTTTTCTGAATAAAAGCTGAGGCTCTGTCTGGATTGTCCCAAGACCCCCAAACACAGGCAGGGAGTAAAGATGGGATCTCCATGTTTCTAAGTGGACAGCCACAAACTGCACAGGACCATGGCCCAGGGAAACTGGACACTGTGCTGCATGTCACCATTACTCATGTGCCTCTTACCTCTCATCTCCCCTGGCCACGCCTCCTGCTCACACTTCACAGAGTGCTGTAGCATAAAGGGCCTCACTTTTCGCCAGGAGGGGGACATTCATGGAAGTTCCAAGTCCACATGGAGACACATGTGGGTCTCGGACACCAAGCACTGAGACAAATGCCAACTGCACCTCTGCCTGCCTAGGATGACCTAGGCCAGCTCCACCCTCCACGCCCCCACCCCTTCCTTGGCTCCCGGGCCGGCCCCGTGGGCACCTGTGGCTCTCCTGTAGCATCTGAGTGAGCTCCTGAATCTTGTCATAGTGCTTGAGGTGCTGCTTTAGTTCCACAACCTCACCAGACAGTTGCTTGACACTCGTCTGAAGTCCTAAAGGAGGAAAAAAAGTGGCACTGTTTAGTGAAACTCATTTCTATATTTTCAGCAATGCTAGTTTAAACTGGACCTGGGTCACAAGAAAAAGAATATGGCTTGGAAAAGGTCCACTTTCATAAGGGATCCAAAGATGGGGGTGGATATAGGTGCTGAGGCCCCATCGCTAGCTTCCTCTGAGAGGTGGAAGTGGTAGCAGGGCAGGGCCCCTGAAGAGCCCCATCCCCAGGTGGAGAGGAGTTATGAGTGTGTACCTCCTGTACTGGATCTGCCTGCTGGAGAGTGTCTCTCCTATCAGGAAGCAAACCATGCCTGAGGGGATCTGTGGCTTGGGGAGGAGCATTCAGAAGCCCGTGGTGGCCACATGTTTCTGATGAGCGTCCTCTGATTTGGTACTCATCAGTGACAGAGCCTGTGTTTGGTTTCTTTCTACATAGTTCCTGCCTTTCTTGGTTTCAACTCGAGAAGGAAAGAGACATATCATTTACTGGCTCCCTAAAATCCAAATGCAGGATAAAAAGAAATCCACCTTTAGATACGAGACTGTATAACACACATCATCAGAGATGAGCTAGCCAGAGAGGGCAAGTCAAGGCAAAGGATAACCAACAAACCCAACAGCAACTGAGGGCAAACACAGTGTGCTCAGGCAAGGTAACATGCTTTGGGATCTGTCTACTCAAATTCCTCCTCAAGGGCATGAACAGGAGGTATTCTGGGAAAGGGCAGTGACAGCATCTCCCAGAAGCCTCATGTTTGTCAAACACCAAGAGTGAGTAGATCAGAAACCAGAACCCCATGAACAAGGGATAAGGGAGCCTTACAACCGTAAACACAGGAGCCTTGGGACAGGCCCAGCAGCCCCAGGTCATAAACAGTGTCTGCATCTGTGAGAAGCAGAGGTTGGCGGTGGGCACCGACAAATCTGAGGGGAGAGAGCCCCCAAGTACCCTGATTTCCTGGGTCAGCAAGAGAATGCTGGTAGATATAGAAGGGGTTCCATCCCTCCAGTGAGGTGAGACTAGGGGGTCTCACGCAGACTGGAGGGCTGACTGGCTAGCTCCTTCTAGAACAAGGCTCACACTGCAGAGAAAGGCTGGTGCAGAGAAGTCCGACAGTGCAAGGGCATCAAGAGAGGGCTGGGGAGGAAACAGGGCCTGAAAAATCCCCAAAAGGAGGAGGTCACATTTTGGATCTGTAGTCAGAAAAGCTACACTAACCCTGTCGTCTTCTAGAACAAATGTCGTATAAAATGAAAAGGAAAGTACTGCCATCAAGTCTGACAGGCACTATAAGAACATAAGACACTGACAGCCAGGCCACAGGGGAACCCATCATATCAGAACAAGGAAGGACAAACAGGAATTAGAGCAGTCTGAGTCCAAATCAGAAAACTCAGGACAGAATTAGCAATAAAGAAAAGGAATTACACTAGAAATGAAGGCTAAGATAGAAGGAACCCAACCACGAGTAAATGTAAGCAATGTCTCCAGAAACAGAAAGTTTAAAGGGGAAAAAATTTACATTTACAAAAGGAAAATGAATATAAAGAACTCCTACCACTCAATAAAACACCCCAATAAAAGTAAGTGGGCAAGAGGTCCAAGCAGATACCCTGCCCAAGACAGACCCGGTGGCATGCCCCATCTATGGTCCTTCCTGCTGCAAAGGCCACGGCAAGGGGCACTTCCTTCCTGTCCTTTAAAGCCCCCCTGAGAGACATGAGGAGAGGATGCATACTGTCTATCCCCACGAAGTACAAACTGACCCAGAGACACTGCCATGGAAACATAAGACAGCATTACCAATGATTCTTTTCAGTTGGAACCCCAAATACTAAATGCACGCCTCTTAAAATGGCAAAACAGAACTAAAGTAAATGAAGAGCAGAAAGGCAAATTATCTGGACCTGGAGGAAACAGTGACCAGAGAACCAACCTCAGAGTGCCACTCAGGGTCAGGAACACAGCCAGAGCATGCTCCCCTGCGGCAGGACCAGGACGCCTCCCCAGTTCCTCAGCACCACACCAATGGAGGACACACACAAGGTTCTAGGAGCCAAAGGAAACTGTAAGCAGTGCCCTCCACACACCTGCCCTGCTGGCCCTTGGGAAGCTGTTCCCCTATGCTCTGCCAACATGGCCATCAACATAAGGACCAACGAGGCAGGGGCACCCATCCTGCTCGGACAGTACCTGCTGCCTCCCCTTCCTGGCGAGAATGATTTAGAATGCGGTCTCCACATGCACATCTAAAGTCAACTCTCAACAAGCACCGTTACCAAATAAACGAGAAACTCACCAGAGATCTGCACATTTAACGCAGCTGACATTTCTCCATTTTTTACTTCTTTTTTTCATGTTAAACAACAGAGATTTTAAACTATTATTCTCCTCCAAAGATCTATCTAAATGTTGTCTCAAGATATCCTAAGGGCACAGAAAACAGACTTAAATAGACAAGTCAAATTCAGTAAAATAAATATATTAAAAGGAATTAAAACTCTTTGATGACCAGCACTTTCTTTTTTATATAATTCTAAATGACAATGAGAAAAAAGCACCCCCTTCCTGAGCAATGCAACTTCCTTCTAGGAGGGAGGGGAACCCATATTCCAGATCCTTGAGACATACAAGGCTACCTTCCCAGTGACCCTCAGGTCTTGTGCAGGAGGAACAGCAGGTGGTGACTTGTGGGTCCTCCCTCTCCAAAAGCCCTCAGCCTTTGTCCACAGTGAGAGTCCCTCCTGTGCCTCGGGTCCTCGGTGACAGGTGGCTATCCAAGGTGGACCAGGGCTCCCACAGATTTGCAGTCTCACCTGCCCATCCCAGGTACCTGCAGGCACAGCCAGCCAGCTGGCCTGGGACTCCACGGAACCCCACCTTGCATCTTTCAATGCCTCCTGCAATGAGGCCAATGCCCAGGCTCTTCCTTCCCTGTGCACTCTGAGGCCACACAGAAAGCTGTCAGTGGCTGGCTATGTCTAGCTCCCAGCTCCTGGCTACAGTCCAGGCTGGTGAGCACAGGTGGCAAGGGACAGAATGTGCCCACCTTGGGCAGTGCCACTAACTTGGAGGCCACCCTAGGCACACAAGGTTAGTAGCAGAGCCTCCACCTTCGCTGCTGCCTGGCCCTCTGCAGGCACACACACCAGAGCCAGCACTGCACAGCGAGCACTCGGGCTTGGCGATGAGCCCACACGCCGCTCCTCTCAACACTCCCAGCTGTCCCTAGGTGGTGCCACCACATGGGCTCCTGAACACCCTGGCTGGTTGCTTCTTCCTATAGCTGGGCCACACAGGAGTGGACTTGGAGAAGACATAGGAGCAGGGCTTGGTCACTTGCTCAGACAGGGAACTCTGGCCTGCACTTGTCCTGGAACTGAGACCGCTCTCTGAGACAGTGCTGGTCCAACTGCATAAGAAGGCGAGGGACCAGGCACCACAGAGACCACACCTCTGTGCATGAACTCTACATGACAGCAGCACCAAGCTGACTCAGGCTCCATGGGTCTGGATATACTGGTTCTGATCTGATAAGATTCCCAGTGTGTACCAACCTGATAGTCATTGTGGGCAGTGTCCTCACTGCAGGCAGAGCCATGTCCCCAGGCTGACACTGTCACACACAGTCCACATTTTGCCCCAGGCTGTGGTCCAGGCATACTGGACTCTGTCCCTTTCTAGATGAAAAGGCCCATGTGCATGCAGGAGACTCACGGTGTGTGCAAGGGCCAGAGGCTCTCTATAGAACTGCATTGTTTTTCTTTTTTCTCTAAAAATGAAACTTCACATGGGATCTCTCACAAGGATTCTCATAGAGGATTTAGCACAGGTCAGTAATTCTAGCACTCTGGGAGGCTGAGGCAGGAGGATCGCAAGTTTAACTTAGTAAGACTCTCTCAAAAGTTTTTTAAAAAGGCTGGGGATATAGCTCAGCATGAAGGGCCTGGGTTCAATCCCCAGTACCACATAAATAAATAATTATTTGCCCACCAATTTCAGATCCCTGTCCAAGAAATCCTTCGGTGTTTTCAGCCTGTTTTAAAATGAGGCCAGTGATCCAGGGGGCCAGATGGGCAGCTGCTGCAGTGGTGGAAACCCCTGTGGGCCCTCCTCCATGGCCAGAGGCAGGGATGTCCCCACACTGTGGAGCACCGAGGCCTCCTAGGAGGTGAGACAGTAGCCCCGGGCAGGGGCCCTGCTCAGCGACTTTCAGCAGCCCTCCGACTGATCATGTGCTGGTCCCAGATGTGCACCTTGGAGTGCAGCTCTGCACACCCATCAAGAGCTGGCCCAGTGGGTCAGTGTTGTACCTGGTGGGCCTAGCAGCAGCTCTGCAACCCAACCCCCACTCTGAGACAAAGCCCACACGTATGGATGTTGACAAAAGAGAACACCCCTGATACTTTCAAACACCACAGGACCTTCTAAGGGTCCCATCCAGCTCTGGTTGCCTTTGGACGCCACCTGGTGGGAGATGGTTGATCAGATCACACAGGGCAACCTGCTGCTGGCTAGCACCAGGATCCCCTAGCTAAGTGCAAGCTCACGTATCAGGACTGGGACAAATATGCTGCCTTGAGCATGGTTTCATCCCCCAGCCCCCATCTCTCCCATGTAGACCTTGTGAGAAGAGAGAGCAACCAGTGGGCAGAGCTGGGACTGTCACCCCCAATTTACTCCACCCATGGTCTGGATATGCTGCAGTCAGGCAGCACTCCTGAGGTGTCATGGCCCTGGAGGGATTGGAGGGGGCACAGGCAGCAGCCTGAGAACAGCCAGGGCCAGTGACAGTTTGCAAAGTCACACGTCTACCTTCACCCCATTGCAGAACAGTCCCAGAACGTGTGGAAACAGTGTCAGGCTCGCTCACCATCTCCTGCTGGGTGCTGCTGAGCTCTGCTGTCCCCTCATCCATGGTCTCGGTGTACTGCTGGTGCTGCTCAGCAAGCTGCCTGTGCAGAGACTGATTTTCAAGGGCCAGGCAGCTGACTTCTACATCCCCAGGTGTGACACTGCCCTGAGCTACTGCCAACTCTTGGACAGATGACAGAACATGCCTTGCCTGGGCTAGGAGGAAAATGAATTCTATTACATACTTACCAATGAAGGATGGACTACAAACAAGACATGTCCAACACCTGGGTATATGCCTGGAAAACACTGGGGCACACAGGGACAAAGGCTATCAGTGCCTCCAAGTCATGTTGTTCAGGCTTCCCTACATGCCACCAAGGTGGGGGGGGAGAAGAACAGAAAAAAGGAGACCCTGATATGAAGCCCGCACCTCTGGGCAGCCACGTCTAGAATGGTGTGGGGGTGCTGGACACTCCATGATGGGCAGCAGCCCTGGTGACACAAATAAGACTCTAGCCCAACATGAGGGTTAGAGATTTGGGGTCAGGATCAGGGGGCTGTAGCTCTTTAGGGGTTCCTGATTCAGGAGGGGCTGAAGGGCCACAACACTGAGTGGACAGGGGACTCAGATCATTGTCCAGGGTCTGCCACTGGTGAGTGAACTCCTCGGGGACACTAGCACACAGCCCAGGCTACAGAAGAAAAGAGAAGGCAGCTGCAGGGCTTTAAGTGCAAACCTGATGATAGAGCCCCTAGTGTGAACCTACAGCAAGTCTGGTCTGTAGGAGGGACTCGGGCCCTGTCTAGGAAGGTAATGCTGTGGTGGGCCCACAGCATTACCCTGTGACCTATATACAACCAAACCCACCCAGCAGACTGGGAGAAGACCATAGCCAGTTTCCAGCCCTCCAAACCCCTGTATGAAGACAGCACACATACAGCCTTGGACTATGGATGGCACTTCGCTGAGAGCTTGGCTATCCTGCTGGAGCAGAGACCACATCATCCTCACAGGAGCATGTTAATGTCCAAATGCTGAGACAACTCACCTGATTCTAAACACCTGGCAGATTAGAAGCATCTGCCGAGATGCTGCCGGGAGGGTAGAACCACCTTAGCTCAGGACTCACCTAGGAACGTCTCATTCCTATGCAGGGACCTGCAGCCACTCCAGTGCTTATCTACCAGGTGGAGGAGCGCCTCCAGGAGCACCACCTCCAGAGGAGCCCTCCTCCCCAGCGGAGCTGCCAAGTGTGATGCGGGAGGTGGCTGTGATGGAGACAAAGTCATGAAACCAGCTTTCAGTCCATGAGATGACTGGTCACTGCAAAGATGAGCTCTCTTAACACTAGCATGCCTGCAGGCCCAAAACACACCTCCTGCCATGGAGGGGACCTGGCCCCAGGAGGGGCACCTCACAGCCAGCTGTGAAGCTGACAGCTGCCGGGCACCATCTTGGCCAGCGTTAAGGACAGCCAAGTGCAGCCCCGACAGGGGCTCAGAGCAACGAGGGCGTGGCCAACACTATGCCTCCCTTGTTTCCACCTCCTGTCCAACTCAAGGCTGACTAGGAAAAGTGAGACCTGCCCCTGACCACCCAGAAGTCCTGCCATGAGCATCTCCAGCTCTCAGACCTGGAGCCCCCATTTCCACTAGGAAGCGTCGCCATGCCTCAGTCTGCCTCCAGGGCTCTGCCCAACACAAGGATGGCGCCCGACGCCTGCTCCAGGGACTCTGGGTCCACGGCTTCCTCTGCTCACCTGGGTGGCCCTTGCTCATGTCTCAAAGCCTCCAATGGTACGGCAATGTTGTCCACAGGACTTCTAGGTTCCTCTGAGGGTGGAAAAACTCGCAATACCTAATGAGGATGAGCCCCCTGGAAAACCACCTGATATACTTCCTCTTCCACATGACAGAGTCACTGTGGCTCCAGATGGTCATGATGGCTCATTCCAACTTAGAAGATCCACATAAACAAGTGAGATAAAAACACCTGCAATGTGTGGCTATGCCTCCACCCCAAGAATGGAGTACTGCAAGGGATATGGTGGAGCTCAGGAGCAAATGCTAAGGAAAACTAAGCTAAGCAGCGGCTTCATTGTGGGGTCAGGTCAGTACTGAAAGGTACAAGGTGGCCCCACAAAGACCTAATGACCACTCCACTCTATTGCCTGGTCAAGGAAGCAAGGCACTGGCCACCAACACCGAGGCCCCAAGCTCACCACTCTGGAGTTGCTCAGGCTGTGAAATGTCTGCTCTTCAGCCTCCAACACCCTGGAGAGAGAAAAGGCTCTCTGGCTCCGGCCTCCTGAGCTGTCCTGCATGGTCAGACTCTCCCTGAGGCTGCAGGGCCCACCAGCCCTCTCCGGATGGCTCAAGCACTCCTGGTCTGACAGCTCCTGGAACCTCCCACCAGGCATCCTGCACTTCCTGTACCTTTCAGGAATAGGTGAAGGATTCAACACCTTTTGTGATGACAAACTTGGCTTCTGAGAAGAGGAAGAGTGCTCAATATCTGTGGAGTCTGTAATACAGAGATAACAGAGGTACTTAGAGAACTGTACATATAAGTAAATATACAGAGACAAGAAAAATGTCACAGCTGTAGTCAACCCTGTGGAGAACGTCTGCTCAGAAAGACCCTCCATGCCATGACCTGGGTGGATGCTGGTACAGGGGTGTAGGCTGTGGACACAGCAGGCCTCAGGTTCCCCATGTTGCAGGGGCAGCTCCCCACAGGGCTGGTGTGGAGCCAGCTGCTCGGGGAAGCGCATGCTGGAGCCAGCTCTCCTCTTATCATGACCCCTCCTCACGGGGTCCCCACACTGGTGCTGGATGGGTGCAGGGCTCAGCAGGTGTCTGGACTCTATTTTGTTAAAAATATTTTTAGGGTTTTATTTCATTAATATTGTATTTTTATGTTTATGAAAATGTATAACATCTATAAGCATACTTTCTGTAAACTGATTAAGATGCCTGAGGGGGCTAATTGTGAAGCAGCTAACACTGCAGTGAATCCCAGGCAGTTCTGCAGGTGGGCCGAGGGCTGATAAGACCCCTATGCTCACCAGAGAGTGACAAGTGGCAGTGCAAGAGAAAGATACAATCCATAAAACAGAATACAGAATAAGCAGAGTAGTCAACTGCTTTTGAACAGTATGCCAAGGTAATTAAATGAGAAACAGTCCTTTCAATGAATGGTAGAACAAACAGATCTGCTAGAAGGGGAGCAGGGGAGTCCTGGGCCATTAACTAACACCATACATAAAAACTAGCTCCAGAAAGATAGCCTCTTTAATAAATGGTGTTGGAAAAACTGGATTTCAACTTGCCAAAGATTAAAACTAGACCCATATCTGTCACCATGCACTAAACTAAAATCAAAGTGGATTAAAGATCTAAATATTAAAACAGAAACACTAAACTTGCTGGAAGATAAGTTAGGTATAACTCTTGAAGACACTGGCACAGGAAACAACCTTATCAACAAAACCTCAGTAGCATGGGAACTTGCACAAAGAATCAACAACTGAGATCTCTTTTAATTAAAAAGCTTCTGCACTGCAAGAGAAACCACCAACAGAGCTAAGCAACAATCTACAATGTGGGAAAAAATGTTTACTAGCTGTTCCTCAGACAAAGGTCTACTATCTAGAATATATAAAGAACTAAAAAAATTCAGACACCCCCCCCCAAATATAAAGACCCAATTCAAAACTGGGCATCTGAAATGAACAGATATTTCTCAAAGAAGTAAAAGCAGCAAATAAACATAAAAAATGTTCAACATCACTGGTCATTCTAGAGATGCAGATGAAAACAACACTGAGATTCCACCTCACCCCACAAAGAATGGCTGCTATCAAGAAATCAACCAATAACAAATGCTGGCGGGGGTGTGGGGAGAAAGGAACCCTTCTCCATTGTTGGTGGGAGTGCAGACTGATGCAACCACTGTGGAAGTCAGTATGGAGACACCTCAAAGAACTAGGGCTAGAGGTCCCATTTGACCCAGCTATTCCCCTGCTGGGGATCTTCCCAAAAGAATTAAAAGAATCATACCACAGCGATATATGTGCACCCATGTACAGTGAAAGCTTGGAAACAGCCCAAGTGCCCATCAACCGGAGACTGGATAAAGAAGATGTGGTTTTTTAATAAAATGGAGTACTACTCAGCCATAAAGAAAGAGAAACTAGAGACATTTATAGCTAAATGGATGCATATCGAGGCCATACTCTTAAGTGAAATAAATAGGGACACACATGTGTAAATACCGATTAGTTTCTCTAGTGTGAGAAACTGAAAGTGTAAATAAGGATTAAAATGATTAAAATGAATAAATGATAATTTGAAATAGGAAAAGGTCCAAAGGTGTAGGGGTGGTGGGAGGGGAAGGGGAAAGGAAAGAAGGGAAAGGAAAAATTATGAGAAAAGACAAAAAATGGAAACGAAATCTATGTAAATAGGGAAGGGTGGAGGGGGTGAAGGGTGCACAGGGAATGGGGAAAAAAATAAGAACCAAGATACATCATGTGCAGGTACAAGCACCCAGTGATAAATGTAAACGTACTGTATACCTAAAATGTACCAATAAAAGAATTTAAGAAAAAAATAAAATAAATAAATAAAATAAAAAGATAATCCATTGGAAGCAGAAAGCTGACTTTGGTCTTCAAAGTAGTTTAAAGATGAAATGTGATGTGTAAGAAATCTAGCTCGCAGTAAACACCAATAAACAATACAACATTTATGTATCATTGTAAGTGTACAGTTTATAAGTATTTCATGCATAGTTACAAAATATATTACATTTACTGTAAATATACTTTCTACTGATTTTGCAGCAATAAATTTTCTTTTAAGAAACAAACCTAAAACTTACCTCTAGACTAACCAAAGAGTTGTGTGAAAGATCTAAAGACTTTAGACTTGTAAAATGCATCAGAGAACTGCCTAGGTGAGTAATCTTCTCTTGGTATGTTCCAGGAATAGATAAGGACTGAAGTTCAGCTAAAAATAGACAATTAAAAGATTTTAATCCTTCTGAAATTGAAAATAAATATGTAACAAAAGTCTAAATTATTAGTTTTTAGAAATGCAACAGATATGAAGATTATTTGGCCAAACTGCTGTTGGGCTGTTGAACCTTTTCCTAAACCCACTTGTGTACTTCCTTGCAAAATTCCATGTTATCAAAGAACTCTCTTAAGACACATCAGCAAGGACCCCACCCTTGATACCCACTCACCCTCAACACCTGACCAAGTTCCTCACTCTCCACCATCCTGGCCTGTCTTCAGAAAAAAACTCCCTCTGATTCCTTGTTTCCTCTTAATAATTTACCACCCACTGACTGCCCCCACCATCCTGGCTTGGCTACAAATACCCACATTGTATTCAGAGTTGAACCCAATCCCTCTCCCACTGCAAAATCCCACTGCAGCAGTCCTTATACCTATCCAAATGGTCCAGAACAATCTCCTCTAACTCTTCTTTAATAAATGCTACTGAATGTTTTTCTTGACACACAAATATAAAAAGATTGAAAGGCATAAAATGTTAACACATTTAATCCATTTGGATAACTCCCTTCATTTTTCTTCTTGTACATTTCTGTATTTTCCATGTTTTCTTATAAGATATTGTATAATAAGATATCTTATAATAAGATATTCATAATCTGAAAGAAAGTCACTTAGCAAGTTTAAGCCCATCCTCTGCAACTTAGTGACTTCTCAAAATAAAAAATAAAAAAGGGTTGGGAAGGTAGCTCAGTGCAAAGGCCCTGGGTTTTAATCTCCAGTACTGTTAATAATAATACAAAGTTTGAATATCAACATTAAAGAAGAGGGACTGCATCTAAAGTTTCAGCTTATCTTTTCTCCAATTTGACTCTAGCCCATCCCCTCCTTCTTCCTACTTGGCTGCTTTCCTCTGAGCCCCCTTCCCAGACCATCCTCCTCCGGCTCTGCTTGTTCTCTTAATTAACTGCTCCGCTCCAGCCCTTCATGGTCCCTCCACACAGGGACCACAGTCTGAGATCACCCGCCCTCAGACATCAAATGCTTGGCACACCACCCTGCCTCTGCAAGGCATACTCAATGCCATTACAAAACGTTTCTTTAAAATCAAAAAGACAGTTTGGGTCTGAATAAGCAAACACTTTCCCAGGAACATTTATATGCTAAAATAATTAAGTTTACAACATGGTTTAAGGACTTTCAGTTCCTGATGGATTGCACTTTGTAACTCCCAATTTAATACCTGGTACCCTGGACAGAAATGCACAAGACAAGCATGGACTTGGAGGGAGGGACAAAGACCGACTGTCCAGGGATCGCAGTCCTCTGGAAATGACTGACCATGTGTGTGCACATGTGCATGTCTCCTGTACATCCCAAACTAAGCACCCAAAACTCCAGAAACACCAGACACAGACCTAGCCTGCTCTCTGTGGTCAGAGGCCTAGGAGAGGCCTGGCAGGACAGACTCAGACATTAGTGCTACTCCAGCTGACACAGAGGCCCATGTCAGTAGACCTGACTTCTGTCCCAGGGCGGCATAGCAAGGGCTTCTGTCTCTAGAGCGTGGCTGCCAGCTCAGCAATAAGGCCACACACGTAGCAGGTGCCAGCAGTGAGTGAAGAGATTCAAATAGGAAGTAGGGACTCACAGTTCACAAAATGTTCACAGTATGAAAAATGACCTTGAACCAGAAAAATCTCTATTTGAATTAAAAAACATAATCGACAGACACAAATAAGATTACAGGGAAACCAGAACTGACCTAACAAGGAGTTTAAAATAATTGTCATAAAATTACTTCAACAAGCAATTCTGAACATTCCTAAAACAAATGAAAACACAGTCTTGGCAAACAAACAGAAGATATAAAGAAAACTGGAGGGCCGGGGATTTAGCTCAGTGGTTCTGGCGCCTGCCTCGCAAGCGCAAGGTCCTGAGTTTGATCCCCGGTACCAAAAAAACCCCCCAAAAAACAAAGAAAACTGGAGATTATAGAGGGAAATGATTCTAAAAGAGTGAACACAAAGACGAACTGACTGAAACTGTCTAGTCTAGCCAACACAGGAAAAACAGACTATAAAAATAAGCAGAACTTCTGAGACTTGTGAAAAAAAGACCCAATATTCATTCATAATATTCACAGCATTCTAACTGAAGCTTCGAAGTGAAGAAAAAGACTGGATAGCAAAAGAATACTTAAATTTGAAAAACCAATGGCTGTAAAATTCCAAATCTGACCAAAAAAAAAAAAAATCCAAGAAGCTTAGAAAATCCAAAAAGGATAAACCCCAAAATGCCATACCCAGACACACCAGAATCAAACTTCTGAAAATTAAAGACAAGAATCTTGAAAGCAACCATGTAGAAAAGACATATTTCCTTTAGTGGAAACAACTTAAGTGACAGTGGATTACTCTTTAGACACCATGGAGTTCTGAGTGGAGTTTTTCAAGTACCAAAAGAACTTTCTACCCAAAAATCCACATCTCCTGAAAACAGCACTCAGGATTTAAGGTAAATTAGTTTCAGACGAAGAAAAACTTATGAGAACTTGTCACCAGGAGATCTGCCCTAAGATAATTGCTTTAAAAAGTTCCTCAAACATGAAGGAAAGAAAATAGAAGGAAATCTCAAACATCAGGGCTCAAGAAAGAATCACAGAAGAGGTAAATGTAGGCAAATGTCTCTGGCTTAGTTACTTAAAATGTTAGGTGGTTGTAAAAAAAATCGTATCACTAATGTGGTTCTCAAGGTATGTAAAGGGACTATTCAAGCCTAAATTTTAAGATGGGGATGGTAAAGAAACTTCAGTGGTGCTAAAGTTTTACTTTTCACTTGAACATGGTAAGATGTCCACACAAGTAAACTGTGTTCAATTACATATTTATACTGTAATGTGTAACCATGAAGAAAACCATACAAAAAGACATACTCTGAAACAGAGAAGTCAAAATGGGACACTAAAAATATTCAAGTAAACCACAAAAAGGCAGGAAAAGAGGAACAAAAAAAAAGGAAAATAAAAAACTACTATAGTGGCACATTTAAGTTCTGGTATAGTAACAATTACAATAAATGTAAACAGTCCAAAAATATTACTAAGAGACAGAGACAAACAGTGGATAAAAATAATGAACCAAGAAACTCATTTTAAATATGATGACAAGGCAAGTAAAAATTTAAAGTAACTAGATGGGAAAACATTTGCCATGCAAATGCTGATCAAAGCTGAAGAATCAGGCTGGAACTTAGTGGTAGAGAGCTTGCATGCATGAAGCCAACCCCCTGGATTCAGTCTCCAATACCACCAAAAATAAGTAAAGACAGAATACCTACACAATTATCAAAGAAAGTCTTAGTTACTTTTTCAATGCTGGGACAAAATACCTGGCACCAACAAGTTAACGGAGGGAAGGTTTATTTTAGCTCACGGTTTGTAGAGGTTTGTCTATAGTTGGCTGGTTCATAGCAGAGTAGCATGGCAGAGCGACACGGCAGAGAAACAGTTCATACTGTGGCAGGCAGGAGGCAGAAAGGAGCCTTCCTTCCTTCATTCCCTTTTTATTCCACTCAGGTTACAAGCCTACTGATTGGTGCCACTTACACCCAAGTAAGTGGGTCTTCTGTCTTCAGCAAATCCATCCAGCCATACTCAGAACTATGCTAATCCAATTAGGGGACTAATTTGGTCATCATAGCCATAATCCACTATCACACACCCATGATCCAGTCACTCCGAAAAGCCCGACCTATGAGCACATGAGGCTTTGGGGTAATATCTAGATACAAGCCAAAACATTCTGCCCTTGGTCCCCAAAAGACATATACATATTCCTTTAAGCAAAATGCATTTAGTCCATCTCTAAGAATTCCCAAAATCCTAACACTTTCAGCATTGCTGAAAGGTCCAAGTTCAAATTCTCCTCTGAGATTTAGGGCAAACTCAGCTGTGAGTCCCTGTAAAAATGAAAAGTTAAACCCTCCCAACATACAATGGCACAAGATAAACATTTCCATTCCAAAAGGTACAAATAGGAGAACAAAAAACAATGGGACCAAAACAAGACCAAAATCCAGTAGGGCAAACATTAAATCTCATAGTTTCATCCCCAGCATCTGGGGTAAGATATGAACTCCAAAAGACTTGAGTGGCCCTGCCCCTACGGCACCGCCGGTGGTTGCAGCTCTCATGGCTTCTCTCTTGGGCTGGCTTTGCTCACTCTTTGCAGCTTTCCTCAGATGATTCACATTCCCTGCTTCTTCATTTTTTGGGGGGCGGGGCTCCACTGCACCTTCAGCTTCATGCTCACAGCTTCACAGAAGCACACTGCCTGGCCTTCCAGGCCTTTTGAAATTTGGGTGGAAGCCTTCCTGACCCCACAACTTGTGTATTCTGCATGTGCCTAAAACCAGCACCATGTGGATGATGCCAGGATCTGCTGCCACCTGAAGCAGTAGCCAGGCTTCCTTTTCTCTTGGCTATAGAGGTGGAGTGCCTAGATTCCTGAGCACTGTGAACTCAACCCCAAGAAACAAATTCTCTAGGTTGCCACCATTCTGGAACATGGTGCTCTGGGGTTCTCTTTTCAAAGCAAAGTCATCAACCTTTGCAAGTTTGAGGCTGCAAAAGGTAGAGTCCTGCTGGTTCTTGTGATGCACTCAGGCCATCTTTTCTATTGTCCAGTTCCAAAGATCTTGGCTGCTTAATGCCAATCCTTTTAGCAACCAAGTTCTCCTCTACTCCATCTTTGCAGTAGGCAACTTTACTGGGGCTTTCTTTCTGGCCAAACTCAAAACTTTTTAAATAATTCTGCTGGGCCCTTTGCTCTTGATTCCCAAGGTAGAGCTGGCTAAAAGCCATACCACTGCAACATTACACTGCCTTGCCATTTCTTTTGCTAGATTAACTAGTCCACTGGCCTTACTCTCAGTCTCCTGCAATGTCTCTGGACATGAGTAAAAATGTAGACAAATTTTCTGCCAGAACATAACACACATGTTCTGGAATCCAACTGCCAAGACAGTCCTTGTTTCCAACTGATATCTTTTGAGCCTGGTCTTTTCCAGCTGCACTGCAGTCAACATTCTGGTCTTCTAAGCTCTAACCAGAATCTTCCATCAGGCTCTGTTCACAGCATTCTCGAGCTGCTTCTCCAGTTAGCATCTCCAAACCTTTGCAAACTCTTCTCATAAGCCAGTTCCAAGGGCTTGTGAACCACAAGGCCATGCAGCATCACAGTAATAACCCCACTTCTGGTACCAAAATCTGTTCATTACTTTCTCATTGCTGGGGCAAAATATACAACACCCACAAGTTGAAAGAGGAAAGATTTATTTTAGCTCACAGTTTGTAGAGGTTCCAGTCCATAGCTGGTTCCAAGGCAGGGTGGCATAGTAGAGGGACGTGGCAGAGGAGAAATAGTTCATGGTATGGCAGGCAAGAGGCAAGAAGCAGCCTACCTTCTTTCATTCTCTTTTTTGTCCATTCAGGCTAAAAGCCTCTTGGTTGGTGCCACCCACACCCAAGGGTGGGTCTTCCCATTATCCATACCCAAAACTATGCTAAATCAATCAATGGATTAATCCAGCATCAAAAACTCTCAATCCAATATTACACACCCATGATCCAGTCACTACCAAAAGCCCCATCTATGAGCACACAAGGCTTTGAGAGAATATCTAGATACAAGCCATAACAATGCCTCAACAAAGAAAATTAGGGACAAAAAGGACCATATCATATGCTAAAGAGTCAATTCACAAAAAAGATAGAAACAATCCTAAATGTGTAAGCACCAAACAACAGAGCTTCAAATCACATGAAAAGAGATAGCAGACCTACTAGACAGAAAATCCTCCTGCTTGAACAGACCACACCATTAGCCCATGGATCTAGCTGACATCAGCACTTTACATGTTCTCTTCAAGGACATGGGTAACATTCACCATACAGACCAGATACTGTGGCACTCAACAAACCTGCACAAATTTAAAGAAATTAAAATCAGAGTACTGTATATTCTATGACCATAATGGAATTACACTAGAGTCAATAACAGAAAGATAACAGGAAAATCCCCAAACATGTGAAACTTTATAAAAACACACTCCTAAATAATCCATAGCTCAAAGAAGTCACAGAGGAAATTTTAAAAACATTAAACTGAATGAAAATGAAAATAGGACATTAACAAAACTCGGGGCTGCAGCTAACAGTGCGTAGAGGGAAATTTATAGCACTAAAATATTTAAGAAAGTCTCAAATCAATATTTTATATTTTTGCCTCTAGAATCTGGAAAAAGAGCAACATACATGCAAAGCAACCAAAAAGAAGGACTAATAAAGAGAAATGATTTAAACCAGAAACACACTGGAGAAGAGCCAACCCCAAAGCTGCTCTTCCACCAACATTTAGCCAGGTGTGGTGGCACAAACCTGTAAGCCCAGCACTCTGGGTGGCTTAGACAATCCCAGCCCGGGCAACTTAGTGATTTAGTGAGATCCTGTCTCAAAATAAAAAATAAAGGGGCTGGGATACAGCTCAGCCTAAAGGTTTGGGGTTCAATTTCCCAGTGTTGCAACAACAAAAAAAATCAACATCCATAAATTTCTAGCAAGACTTAAAAAGAGGACAAATTAACAATATCACGCATGAAAGGCTACTGATAGACTCCAGTCATTACAGGGCAGTAAATACATGATATAAACAACTCTACATTTAACAACTTACATAAAATGAACCGATTCTGCAATAACCCCAGATGATACTGACAATATAAAAAATGTTCTAAAACCACCAGAGAGATAAACAGAAATCTCCACGCCCATATGGCTTTGCTAAAACAATTCCATGAACCCTTCAATGAATTCGCACAAGTTCTAGGCAGGTGCTGGTGGCACACGCCTGTGGAAGATCGCCAGGAGTTGGAGGCCAGCCTGGGCTCCACAGCGAGTCCAAGGCCGGCCTGAACTAGACAGTGCGATCTCGTTTCAAAATTTTTTTAAAAAATTAGCACAAGTTCTACAGAACCTCTTGTCAAAGAGATCATGATGCCTAAAACAGCCCCCAAAGAAAACTTCCTATCTCCATGCTTCGTGATCAGACACGAATATCCTCAGCAGAACAGGAGCAAGCGGAGTCTGTGAAGACCCGGAAGACGCCTGGCGCGCCCGCGGGGCGGGCACTCCCACCCTCGGATCCCGGCTCCCAAGCCAGAAACCCGGGGCGGCCCCGCCCTGCCCCGCGCCCCTCCCGTGGGCCCTGTCGGCCCAGTCGGCGCCTCGCTGGTCCATCCGCGACCGCTGAGAGTGACGGCGTCAGCACCTCAGGGCGCGGACAGCCAATGCGGCCGCCTCGGAGAAGCCCGGTGCCAGTCCCCGCCCGCAGCGCACCCAGGTCGTGGTGAGGCCCCAGGCCGCTGCGCTCCCCAAGCGTCTCCTCACGCAGCACCAGCCGAGAACCCGGCGCGGGCGCCATCGTTCAAACTCGTCGTCCACATGCCGCGCCTGCGCAGGTGGCGGCCGGGGCGGGGCCGGGGGAGGCCCTGTGGGCGGGGGCCGACTGAGGTGGGCGTGGTCGCGGCGCACGAGTGGGTGGGGCAGGCCGAGGTGGGCGGCCGCTTGCTGGGCCAGGCCCGCCTTCGCCTTCGGAAGTGCCCTGGCGAGGAAGCCCGAGAGGGCGTGGAGACCCGAGTTCCCACCCCTTCTACCCTGCGGACGACCTCGTTCGGCCAGGACATCCAGGTGTCCTTGTGTCCCACCGTATCTGGTGTGTGAGTCTAGGGCCTCAGAGCCCCCCGCCCCGCCTGTTCCTTTTCTTAGGGGCCCCACGGCTCACGCCGGAGATGAGCGTGGAGTCGAGTAGTCGGCGGGGATGCTTTACCTAGGGGGTGTTCCCAGGCGAGGGAGCTTCAGACCTGACCTACCGGCGGGTCCGGCTGTGGGGCCTCCATGCGGGCAGCAGGAGGTGGTCACTGCTGTCCCCTCCTACCTGGGAGCTGCTTCAGAGGGGACCAGAGAGTCTTCTGCTCATCCAAGGAGAGATGCCAGGTGGGGTCCTTGGGGCCCCCAAGTGAGACAGGCACTGATGGGCAAGGCCGCTGAACCCTGATGTTGGGGATAGCCAGAAAAGAAAAGTCCACTGTGCCCTTGGCTGTGACAGGTGTGGGGACTCAGAGGGCCAAGTCCATCTCTGCCCTGGTGTCCACCAGGTGGGACTTTGTGCATCCAGGAGACTGCAGATATCCTGGCTTTCAGAAGCAAACAAGGCAACAGAAGACCTCTGTGGCCACCACCCAAGAGGGGGCACCTCAGGGCAGGCACATGCCAGACTCGAAACGCGCTACCTCCTGCTTCTTTTTGCTAGGCCAGCTGAGGCAGGTCCCTGAGGCAAGTGGCCTGTTGCCAAGACACCAGAGGGGTCTGCCTGTTACTGTAATGGAAGTGGAAACAGCAACTGGAAGTAACCTCTGCTTACTAAAAGACTGCATCTTCATCACAGAGAAGGACAAAGATTAGCAATGTAGCCTGCAGAGGAGGCAGCTTTACACCCATCCTTTAACTGAGTTTTATGAGCCTGTATGCATTCTGCAATAACAAAGTTGTGCCGAACGTTGTCGTGCATGTACCTGTCACAAGATATTCTTTAACATCAATTATTAAACATCATTTGAAGTGGTCACATGAGATCATGAACCAGATTTACTTGTGCCATGTGATGCTGGACACTGTACCTGCTTCTGTCTGTTTATGGTGAAAATCTGACTGGATAATGTTCTACTTGGGGTGCTTTGGAGTGAGCCAGTATCATTGGAATTGATCCCATGAAAGCACAGAGCAAGGGAGGGACACACCGGGTGGAGGCAGGGGTTGGGTGCCCTGGCTGGCTGCATCCAGGACCGCCCCTCTGAGGGCCACCCTAGCAGAAGTGACACTGTCTACAGGCCAGTGGCTCTCTCCCAGCTTTGGGGGTCTGGGCCCAGCAGAGTTCACAGTGTAGTCTTTCTGTCAAGTTTGGGTTCAGTACGCCTCCGGAGCAGGCATGGGTGATTCTCCTGAGACAGGAAAACCGAGGCCCAGGCTCTCCACACTTCAGATGCCTCACTGCACCTCAGATGCCCACGTCATCCTGGGCCACCACTTGCTGGCTTTCCTCCTGGACCCTGCCCCTAGCACCCTTGCCCTCCAGAAGATGGCCTGGTTTCTTTGCTCAGCCCCACTGGCTCTCCTGCTGGGTTTCCTGAAGCTGGTGTTTGCCAGATGTGACACAGGTTGCCGAAAGCCTGCCTGGCGCAGTGGGGAACTGCCCCAGACCCACCAGCCCAGTGACCCTGGCAGGATGCAGGTGGGAGAGGCTCCCTGGACAGTACTTTCCCCACCTGGTGCCTCAACAGGTTTCCGGAACCTTGCAGGGAGGCCCCCGCTTCATCCTATGTGCAGTCTGTGTCTCCCCTGAAGAGCGCAGGCCACAGGAAGGAGGTGGGTGACCTGGGGATGTTCCAAGGCAGAAGTCCTGTGGGTGGGGCTGGCACCTGGGAGTCTCTGCCCTTCTCTCACCCATGAAGATCTGTGGCCACCAACGGGGTGTGGCTGAGGTGGAATGAGGGAGCTAAGAGGGCCTTTTGACCAGGTCAAGCCTCGAAGCACGGCCAGGGAGGCACAGTGGCCGCTGCTCTCTTACCTGTGTGCTCTTAGCATACATGCTCTGTGGTACACTCTGGGTTAGTGTCTGTTGTAGGTGGAAGCTGCCCCATGGCCTTGCCACCGAAACGTGGGACTACAGCAAGGCTCCACTGGGCTCCTGACGAGCAGGAGGTGCATAGCTCTCTCTCCCTCATACATGCGTGCCGGTGCACAGGCTCACACTCACTCATGTTCTAGCTCCTCGCACAGTCAAAAGCTCCCCCTCAGCCCCAGGACCAGGTGCAGAGGCCAGTGCCACTACCTGCTGGGGAAGACTCCCAGCTAAGTGGGAGAAAGCGCCAGTACTGACCGCCCCTTGCTGTGGCCGAAGCATTCCCATCCGATCCTGGGCTCTGTCGAGGTGCTTGGCCAGGCTGCCCCATTGGTGACATGTGACTGTAGGATGGTGAGGGCCCCAAGCCCATGGCGGGGGTTCCTTTTCCACTTGGGAAAGTCAGGGCAGAGCCCAAGGAGGGACAGAGCTGCAGCTGGGTTTGGGGTGGACAGAGGAGTGGGGAGCCAGGAGACGCCTGCAGCTAGCTCACACGAGAGCTCTGCCTGGGCCCCAGGCCAGCATCCGTGGCTTGTGTGCATACAGGACGGGCACCAGGAAGACAGACAGATGCTTGAAGCTTATGCTTGTGGCTTTCCGGCTGCAAAGCAGGGCATCCCACAGCCATACTTTGTCACTCCAGTGTTCAGTGTTGAGATCAGCACTTGGGATGGGACTGGGGCCTGGGCTGAGCCTGGACATGCAGGCACAGGCAGCATCCCGCAAATCACAGCAGCACTTTGCCTTCCAGAAGTCCACCGCCAGCTTGGCATTGTGTGTGGAAAGCTGCCGCGTGAGAGGTTTTGTGAAACCCAAACACACCCTGAATGGGGTGCTTGTGTCCCCTAAAGGCCACATGCCAAAGCCTTAACCCTAGGGGAGGGAAAGGAGGGGGGTCTCTGGCTTCGAGGTGGCAAGGTAGAGCTGCCCAAAGCTTGCTTCCTCTCCCTCTGCCAATGGGAAAGTAGGGAACACCCTCACTAGATCTGAGTCTCAGCTGCACCTGGATCTAGGGCACCAGCTCCAGAACCCTGAGGAAGGACATTTCCTGTTTAAGCTCCAGCTTGCGGCATGGTTATGGCAGCCTGAGCCAAGACGCCCACACCACCACAGTAAAACCCTGTAGAATCCCTGGCGTCTCAGAATATCGCCTTGTATGACTAGAGATTTGGTAGCTTGAAGAACCTTGAGAAGTTTATTCTGGGTTATCCTGGTAGGCCTGAGTGCCATCACGTGTGGATTGGCTTTTCTGTCACTGAGACACAACACCCAACACCCACTATGTAAAGGAGGAGAGGTTTACTTGGCTCATGGTTTCAAGGGATACAGTCCATGGTCAGCTGGTTCCAGGACATCATTAGCTCATGGTGGTCAGGAAGCAGAGGAGGGAACAGCCCCTGGGAAGAAGGGGCCAAGGACCAGAGAAAGTCCCCAAGGTTTCGCTTCCATAATCTACCCAGAGACACCCAGGAGTGTGTTCTACCAATCCCCTGGGCAGCTCCCAAGGCAATCAAGCTGACATTCCAACTTAACTGTCACAACCTCTGCCCTTGTAGGAGACAGAGAAAACACCAAGAGGAGTCAAGACAGGTGTAGCCAATCAGACAGAGCCCAGAGGCTCCTGGAGACACAGAAGCTAGAAGCATGAAGGATCCTCCCTGGAGCTGTGGAGGGCACATCCTCTGTTCACATCTGTTGGGTTTTGGGTCTCCAAGGCTAAGCAAGGATAGCTGTGTATTGTTTCACACCTATTGACCTAAATAATCAACAGAGATCCTCCAAAGACTAATATGTTCTGCACTGACCATTGCAAGGAGACACCCAGGGCATAGTCAAGGAGTTTGGGGCAAGACGAGGGGGACTGCACAGGTCATTTTGAAACAGAGTCCTTGCCTACCTGGGCCATACAGAGGCTGGACAGACACGTCCCTGCAAAAGTGTCTGTGGGCTGGGCAGCTGATGCGCATGGCATGGCTCTGAAGCCTTTATGGTGGTAGTCATGATCAGGCACACATGCATGAGTGACAGCTTTTACATCCACCTGGCTTTGTAAATTTATTTTTGTCAGCTTTGATACAAGTTCATTTTGCTTCTGACAACTTTCACACGTTCCAAGTTCAATAACATATGGCAAGAAGACCACAGAAGTCAACTTGGCCAGACCCTAACCAGAAACTGTTCTCAGATGCAACAGTCTCACCCAAAGTTCCAGACACGGCCGGGTTGGTCCTGATTTTATGTGCAAGGACTGTTGCTCTGTAGAGCTGTCCTCCAGCCTGACTGTATTGGAGCCCTAGGCTTATCTGTGGAGAAGGACTGACGGCTTCAAGTCCTGGTCCTCTGTTTCCCAGGAGCTGCCCCCAGCAGGTTCCTAGCACAGGGACACACAGGCCCTGCTCACCTGGCTGCCTGGCCCTTGTCTCTGGGGCCAGGAACTTCAGAGGGTGACTAGGGTCAGGATACAGTTGTCCTGAGAGGTGCCAAGCCCACAGAATACCCCACAGGTTCCAGGGCCCATGCCTTGGGGACATTCCAAGGACAGCTGACCTGCAGCCACCATCTTTGCTGAGCATAGGTTTTCTGGGGCAGGTGCATTGCGGGTGTTGTCTGGGCAGGAGTGAATAGAGCCAGGTCTCCTGCTTGGCTCTGACCCGCACCCCTTGCCAGACCCCTGGAAGCCTGGACAAGACCACACACCACAGCTGGCCAGCCCTGTTGGCTCACCCCATAGGGTTTCCTGTAGGGTCTTCTCCTGCTGGGGTTGTGTCACCCCAGGGGAGGACTGTACTGCCGTCTGAGGTTGTGTACTTACTTAACCTCACTTCCTGCAGAGGACTTTTTCCTAAGGCCCGTTTTCAATGTAGAGGAGCCAGAAGCAATATCCTTTTAAAATCCAATTAGCACACATTTTTGTTCATTAAATAAATGTGTTTGCTTGGCCCCAATTGATTTTTCAGATATGCAGAACAATGGGCTTGACGCACCTGTTTGGGCTCACAGCCTCCTTCCTCCTCAGGACCTTTGAAGTCTTGGGGGCAGCTGCACCTGGCCCTGGGTGGGGCAGGGACACACACCTGAACTCCCACCACCTCCTTGGGACCTTTGGAAGTTGGCTTTCAATCTGCCGCCATGTCCCTCTTCTTGGAATCCCATGGTAGGAGGCCAGCCAGGAGTGGCCAATGCACAGGCCCACTTCTATCGGCTCCTGGCCATGGTCCCAGCAGCCCTCGCATCCACCATCTTTGCCCCATGGCTGCCCTGTTCACTGGCCGCCATCTCTCTCAGCTTCCTGCACCTGTGGGAAGGCAGGGCCCACCCTGTCTGTCCACCAGCAGATGCCTGCTGTGTGCCCTGTGCTCTGCTCTGGGCGCTGGACAGGAAGTGAACTGAGGAGGGCAGAGGGCAGACAAGAGCCATGCCTTTCCAAGGCCGCAGTTTGTCAGCAAGGGCTGAGGAGTGGGGCCCGAGCAGAGGTGGGGAGTGGCCCACTCAGGCTGGGGCGTGTGCTAGCAGAGAAGAGCAGAGCACTGGGCCACAGATGGCACTCAGGCAGGAGGGAGCACTAACCAAATGCCAAGCATGCATTTGTTTTCTACCCTTTCTATCACTTCTTGCTCAAAACTGGTTTTCTGCTGGTTTCCATCAGGTCCCTTTTCTCACCTACTCTTCCCTGCATTTGGTGTTCCTCTGTTTTGTGTTTTTGAGATAGGATCTTGCTATGTAATCCACGCTGGCCTTGAACTCACTATGTAGCCTAGGCTGGCCTCAAACTCAAGGTGATCATCCTGCCTCAGCCTCCCAAATACTGGGATTACAGCCATGCACCACCACACCCAGCTTCTTCCTCCATTTTTGTAATGGCCAGCATGATGCCAAACCAGCTGGCAGCTATCGGGCATGAGGTAGTTTTAGTTTTTAAAAATTAAATACCATGTCTGGTACCATGTTTAAAATGTCAAACGGTTAATTTAATGTCCTTGAAAAGGAATATAAACATTTGGAGTGGAACTCTAAGGAAGTCAATTAGACAAATTACTAAAAAATTTTCAGTTCTTATAGGTAGAAATTTTGTTGTTTACACACTCGTACTTTGGTTCATTGTTTTTGGTGAAGTATTCATTGGATTTGTGTAAGTGGCTCATTTTCTAATTCCTGAAGTGAGCAGATTCTCCCGTGGAAAGAGTCTGCATTTCTGTGGGCAAACATCTCAGCAGGGAGCTGGCAAGTCCCCAGCTGCCCTGCACTGCCCAGCCCTGCCAGCGGGGGGCGCCTGTGTGAGTGAAAACCAGCGCCTTAGCCTCAGGTGCTCTATTTCCTTTCTCTCCTTTCTTTTGTGCTCTCAGGTGCGCAGTGGCACCACACTGTGGTTTTAATCTCCATTTCCCTCATGGCTGATCTCATGTTCTTTGATGAACATGCGGTTTCGGTCTTTTGCCCATTATTTT
Organism: Heterocephalus glaber; assembly: GCF_000247695.1. The sequence continues at coordinate 325,758 of NW_004624751.1, read as the reverse complement.
CTTATCGTGTTTTGTCAAGGGTGTCCATGTTCGCTTTCTTTGCAGCAGTGGAGAGTGGCACTCAGTTCTGGTCTCCCCGAGCTCACTGCTGGAGCATTAACACGAGGCAAGTGCCGTGTGCTCATCCTGTGTTCTGTGACCTTGAGAGGCATTGTTGTTGTTAATGCCTTGGCATTTCATACACACACAAGGGGCCCCTGCACACAGGCGGCTCCACTGCCTTCTTTGAACCTGCAGGACTGTGTCTTTCTCTGCTGGGTGGCAGTCGCGGGGCCCTCAGGCGCTGTTGGCAGTGAGTGGTGAGCACAGAAGCCGTCCCTCCCTCCCATCTCAGGGAGCGAGCACCTGGTGTCCCCTCTAAGGGTGATGGCAGGTCTCCGTAGGAGGTAAGCTTCCTCAGGTTAAGGAAGTTGCCTCCTGCGCCGGCTTTGCTGAGGCTGTGGGATCAGTAGTCCTGTCTCCTTGCATCGCTGGCCTTAGCTATTTGCATCTTCTCCTTCACTGGTCTGGTTAAATGTTTATCAATTCTATTGATCTTTGATTTTTTTCTATATTGTCTTTCTGTTTTTCATTGATTTCTCTTATCTGTTCTTTCTTGCTCCTTGTTTAATTTACTCTTTTAAAAAATGTTTTCTTAAGGTAGAAACTTAGGTTGATTTCAAATTTTCTTTTGTTTGTTTTGTTTTGTTGAAACATGGTCTCACTATGTAGTTCAGGCTGGCCTTGAACTCATTATGTAGCCCAAGCTGGCCTCAAACTGATTGCAATCCTCCTGCCTCAGCCTCCTGAGTGCTGGAATTATACCTGTGCACCACCATGCTCGGCTCTAATTGTTTTCTTTTGTTTTATTTATTTATTTATTATTTATTTTTTGGTACGGGGATCGAACTCGGGTCCTTCCGCTTGCGAGGCAGGCGGTGGAACCACTGAGCTAAATCCCCGTCCCTCTTTTGTTTTAAATATAAGCATTTATGCTTTTCTAATTAAATGCTTCTAATATACACAATTAATTGTATACATTTTCCTCTAAGCACTAACTGGTTTTGATAAGTTGGATTTTTATTTTCATTTGTTAGGTAATTTCTAGTCTTTTGGGACATCCTCCTCTCCCTGCCTCATCTAAAATAACTTCCACATTTAACTTCCACATATTTGAGGCTTCCAGGGTCGTTTTCTGCTACTCATTTCCAATCGACTTCCACTATGGGTTCTTGTTTCGGAGGTGTCAAGGTGTGTTTTATGAGCCCAGCAGGATCTTCCTGTGTCTGTCCCAGGGTGGTTAGGATGTGTGTTTTGGTGGAATGTCCACAGATGTCAGGTGTCCAGCTGGTTGGTGGTGCTGGTCACTGTGTGTGCCGATTCTCTGTCCACCTTGCTGTCAGTTGCCTGCAGGGCAGTTGTGATGGACTGAGTTGTCCTCAGTGTCTCTGTGTGGATGCCTTCATCACCAGAGTGACTGAATTTGGACACAGGGCCCCTAAGGAGGCAGTGGACACCATGCGTGTCATAAGGGTGGCCCTGACCAGATGGAACAGGTCCTCTTGGGAAGAGGACCTCCACACGAGAGCACTGAGGACAGGCTGTGTGAAGCACAGCGAGTGGACGGTGTCTGCAGCCCATGGAGAGAGGCCCCACCAGGACCAGCCCTGCTACCACCTCGACCTGGGGCTTCCAGGCTCCAGAACTGTGAGGACTCAGCTTTTGTGTTGGCTACTGTTTCCCTTCAGCCCGAAGCAGCTGCAGCTCTGTGCTAGGTGGCCCATGTGGAAGGCCGCGGGGTCCTCCTGTGAGCTGGCCTGTGGGTGATGCGCGGTGTCCCTCTGTGTTCCTCGGCCCTTCTGCCTCTCTAGTGACTGCTGCAATGAACCTTCTCTCACTTTTAATTTACCTATGTTTTAGATTTAAAGTGGGTTTTGCAGGCAGCATGTGGATGGCGCTACTTGCTTTTGTGCAGTTTTAATAATTTCTATCTTGCCACTGGTTTTGATCATTCACTGGTGACCAGTATTGACATATCTGAATCTAAGTCAGCTATTTGTTACGTTTTCTATTTTTTTTTCCTTATCTGCCTTTTTATGGACTTTTGGGATTTTCTTAGTATTTCATCAAATTGATTTATGAATTGGTTTTACTGAGTCTTTTTGTAGTTCCGTTAGCAGTGACTGTGAGGACGGTCACACACATTGTCTCCTCGCTCTGCCCTTCAGTGCACGTGGAGCTAGCATGTGGCCCTTCGAGCTGGCACAGGGGCCTGTCAGCACATGAGCCTCTTCTGCCACTGAGTGTCGTTGTGCACTGTCCTGCCACACAAGTGGAAAATTCCACCATCCAACGTCCTAAGGCTGCTTCCAACAGCCACATATTTTCAACATGCATCTACGTACTATCTACATTTTAAATATAGTGGTTTAAAAATAAAAGGATGAGCCAAGCAAGGTGGTGCACATTTATAATCCCAGCACTGGGGAAGCTGAGACAGGAGAATCGCTGCGAGTTCGAGGGCAGCCTGAGCTACATAGTGTGTTCAAGCCAGCCTGAGCTACAGAGAAAGACTCCACCTCAAAAAAATTAATAAAAATAAACAAATAAAAGGATGAAAATGATACATCGGGCAAACACCAATGAAATAAGCCCCAAATGGCTCTGTGAATGTCAAACAGAACAGAATTCAGAGCAAAGAAGTTTCCCAGGGGAAGAGCAGAGAAAAGTGGTTCCTGGTGCTCCCTGGACACTTTCTCCCTCCCATGCCTCCTCTCTTCTGGCACTCTGTCGCCTCTGATGTCCCCTCTGCCTGGAGACCTTCTCAACACCTTCTAAAGCAGGCGCAAGAGCAAAGGTTCTGTTCATGTTTGTGTTTCTTCACCGAGAGAGTCTTCACTTGCCTTTGTTTCTGACGGGTATATTTGCGCATTCTGACTTTCCAGTTCTCTGGCTCTGACTTTCAAACTTCCTCCAGGGAGCCTTGGTAGTGTCTGGGGAGGAAGTGCTGCCCCTGGGGCCTGGTTCCCACAGGGAGCGTATTGCTGCTTTCTGACTGCTTCTGGCACTGAGTTAAACAATGTGGACAGACACTCAGTTTCCACCATCACTCTGCTGAACACCTGTCTCCCACGCCTAACCCTCTCTGATGCATGTGGACCATGGCAGCATGCCAAACTATCAGTGTCCTTTGGGGGAAAGCAGAATGAGGTCCCGAGAAGACAGAAGAGGGAGCTGGCCGCATGGGGCTGTGCCCTACGGTTTGTCCAAGCCCAAATACCCGGCACCCTGACCTTGTTTGGAAACAGGGTCTCTGCACATTAAGTTAGGAAGAGGTCTCACTGGAGGGGACACGGCTGCCGTCCTTATGAGAAGAGGGACACACAGAGGGCAGACAGCCAGTGGACATGGGCCAGGCTGGCAGGGCTGCCATGGCTAGGAGAGCCAGGAACACTGGTGTAGGAATCAGGAAGGCTCTGCCCAGGGCCTTGGCAGACCACAGTCCTGCCGAAGCCTTGAGTGTGAAAGAAGCTACCCAGTTTGTTGTCATTTGCTGTGCAGCCCCGGGAGACTCACACATGGTCTTTTCTTCTGTATTTAGCCTCTTCTCCCACAAGTCTTGCAGGGTTCCTCCTGCCAAAAATGCACTGTCCCCCCTTGGTCACGAAGAGAAAGTTGCCCGTGGATTTAGGCATGGCCTCGATGCTGACACGGGGCAGAGTTCTCTGACCAGTGGGAACTGAGGACGCAAGGGCTCCTCTGCCCAGGGCTTGGGGGCCTTGGGCCTTGGGCTGAGGGATGGCCGGACGGTCTGCTCGTGGTTCCTGCTGACTCAAGGGAGGCACTGATTTTGGGTTTTACCCTGAGCACAAACACAGTGTGTGAGTCCCTGTCACATGGATGGCCCACAGATAAGGAGGGATTCTCACAGGACCACCCTCCGGGTTCCCCCAGACATAAACACGGGTGCTGCTTGTGGTTTCTGGTTCCAATCCCTCCTCGTGTCCTGGTGAGCCTCAAGCCCAGTTAACAACCCTTAGTGTAAATACTCTCTCTCTCTCTTTTTTTTTTTTTTTGGTACTGAGGATGGAACTCGGGACCTTGCGCTTTCAGGGCAGGAAGCAGAACCACTGAGCTATGTCCTTGGCCCTAAATACTCTCTTTTCAACGCTTGTGTGGTTTCTGACTGACCGTGCCACCATCTCTGACACATGAGTTTGGCTTGGTCACTGGAGACTGAAATGTTATGAAACTACAAAGACTGCGAGTCTTCACTCATTCTTTTAAAGAGCCTTTATCTTTAGGAGAATATTTTCTCTTACAAGCAAAGGCTGAGTTCTCTTCAAAGCTGTGTGAGGTGAAGTAGAGTGGGGATTAGAGACTCCTTCCGATCCGAGCCCTTGCCGCAGGCTGCCGGCCCCATGGCTTTCCAAGGACATGGATGCTACAGTGTCTCACATTAGCCCTAAAGCCAACCCCCACCAGCATCTCAGAGTGTTCCTGAGGTCTTAGAGCAGTAATGTTTTCCCATCTGGCCATGAATAGTAGCAGGACAATGGGCGCTGCAGGACAGAAGAGCACGTGCCAGGTGCACCGCCATCCTGGTCCAGGCAGGCTGAGGTGGCCCCTTTCACCTAGATGCTGCCACCACCAGTTCCATGGTGGAGGTGGGGGTGGGGCAGAGGAGGCTGTGAGAAGGATCCTGGGTATCTTTTCCTGGCGCCCAGTTGACCTGGTTAGAGAAAAATGAGTTTTATCTCAGTTTCCCTCCGTGGGATAAGACAGAAATGGAGGTTGATGGAAGGACCCTCTGGAAAGGCTGGGTTACGGGCCATGGGTTATGCGAGGCATTCTTCAGCCCCATCCATTCTCTTTCCTCACCTGCCTACAGCAGTCTGGGGCCAGGGTTTGAGACCTCTGGACCCTGGGTTGTTTCCCTGAAGGTTCTGATTCTGTTACCATCAAGGGTACGTTGAAAGCTCAGGGGAGGACCAGGTGGGTTAGCCAGGTGGCCCTGATGGGCAGCTAAAAACTAATGGCCAGAGACCACCAGAGCCTGCCAGAGACACCTCACTGACCTGTTAACTTACCTGTTGGCTTCCTGGGTTAATCCCGTGGTGAACTGGAGTATAAGAAGTCTGGTGGAGATCAGTGAGATGCCTGTGTGAAGGTTTAGAAATGGAAGACACTGAGCACCAGTGGAAACTTAAGATTCAGCACAGAAAGAGCATATTTGCAGGTGTCACGGGAGGCCCTTGGAGGGCCAGGTGAACGTGGAGCAATCTCTCAGAGACACACAAGAGACTGGATGGGATTCAGAGCCAGGCGGAGCTTATCGGAGGAGGAAATTCTGCTGCCAATTTAAGGATTATGTTAAAAGGATGTGATGTTTGTTCATGGGTTCAATTAACTCCTGTGTTTGTGCACACACTTCCCGGGAGGTCCCTTGGGCCCTGAGGCTTCCCAGTGGCCTTGAGCTTTGCCCACGATGCTCAGAGAAGCAAAAGCAACACTGGATGCGGCTCCAATGTCCAGTGTAGACTGCCCAGCCCCATGTCTGGCCCAAGGCATCCACATGGCCAAAAGGGTCTTCCTGGCATTAGAGAGCTCTGGCCCTATGGCAACAGCTGACAGGCAGACATGCTGCCTTGGACAGGAGGCCAGAGCACCCCAGGGAAAGGGTGGGAATGTCACTGGGTCAGACACCCTCCTCAAAGCTCCAGAGTGTGGAAGCTGGGCCAGGCCCCAGAGGATGAGTCTAAACCTCCTGTCACCCAGGGCTGTGGCTGGAGTACACGCCTGCTCGGCTGGCTCCTCAGCGGCAGCCACAGCACCTCCAGGCCCCTAGCCTTTTTGGCCAGAGCACGGGGTAGGATCGGCCGGTCTTTCCCAACTCAGAATGCAGTAAGGTATTTATTCCTTGGTCTGGTCTCATCCCTTCAATACACATTTCCCACCTCCACCTTGATATATTTCTCATTTTATTTATTTGTCTGTTTATTTTTGGTACCTTGGATCGAACTCAGGACCTTACACTTTCGAGGCAGGCGTCGGAACCACTGAGCTAAATCCCCAGCCCTAAGTAAAGTTTTTTAAATCCCCCAAACAGTTGCCTCCTGGTGATACTTTCCCGTGTAAGTCTTGGAACAACAGTGTTACTCCTTTTCTTCCTTCCATTATGTACTTCTGTGCACACCTGTTCAGTTTGAAAATCAGTTTCCAGTTCTAATCCACAGCAATCTATCATCGACCTCCCTCTTGGAGACAGAAGCCTCCTTCTCTGGCAGTAAGAAGCCTGTGTGCTCTCGCCGCGGGGCGTGTTTGACCAGCCCCCTCCAGGCCACCCCAGCCCTGGTGCCCACTCCCTGGAGGCCACATGCCTTGCCCATCGTGCGGTGGCTTCATCGCCCAGCACACCCTACTCTAGCCACTCGGTTGCCCATCCTGACGCCAGGGCCCTGGGGTCATTCTGAAGCCTAGGGGCCCCTTGAATACACCCTCATTCTAGACCCTAAGTGGTGCAACCCGGCAGTGCCGGCTGCATGGGGTGTGATCCAGGCTCTCATCCCACAGTGTTCCCAGCTGAGACAGAAACACCGATAAAGAACCAATTAAACTCTGCTTCCTCACAGGCTTTATTTTGTGTGACAGGCAGAGCCTAATCTCTGGGGTGGGTGGCCGCTTATCTCCCACACCAGGGAAGTGGACAAAGGCTTTGAACTCCTGCCGGAGAGGGGTGGCCTAGGATGGCCTGCAGGAGGCGGTGAGGCCCCAGCTGCCCAGGACAGGGTTAGCTGTGGTCAGCGAAGGGGAGGGGCCAGGTGTGGGTGGGAGGAGCTGGGAGGGCGGAGGGGCAGCCATGCCCACCCAGTCACCAGCGGCGGAGGCAGCTCCCCATGCAGGTGAGGTGCCCACCTCATCAGGAGCACACTCTGCATGCAGGCAGGAGCAGGCCTGCGTGCCGTCACGCCGCTGGCCTGGCCGATGTGCGCTGCCCATCCCCGCATGCTTGGGAGCAGCAGCCTGGGGCTGGAGGCCCCCAGCCCCCAGAACAGCAGTGGGCTCCAGGTGGTCAGTCTGCAGTGGCTCTCCGTGCAGGCCCCCTTCCTCACCACAGCATGGACACTGGTGGCCCTCCTGTCCCAGCTAGGTAAGCAGCCCCTGTCGGGTTGGGGCTTCTGTTCTCATCCACAGAGTGAGTTATGGCCTTGCCTATGCCCTGCTCGGGCAGCGGGGCTTTCCTGGTTCATCTCATGCGTCCTGGGCATCACAGTCTTCCAGTAGGCCCTGCTTTCCCACATGAAAGGCCATCAAGGCCCCTGGTCAGCAACCCTTCACCAGGGTCTGCGGGGGCTGGAACGTCCTCTCAGTTCCTGGTCCGTGGTTGGCCAGCAGGACAACAGGAGAGAGGCCATGCCCCGAGCTTGCTAGGTTTTTAAGGAGTCACTGAGATGAAATGCCCCCTGCACACACCACGATGCTGCCCCTGATCCTACAGCCACAGTTGGAGGAGGACCCGGTGCCTGGTTCCATCTATCTGTGCAAAAGGGGCTGGGGGCATGACCTTTGCATAGTGGTCAGCTGTCCCTTTGCAGCCCTTGGTACTGTTGTGTAGATTTCTATGCTGCCTTGGCAAAGATTCATGTCACACGCCCACAGCAGCACTAGACTGTAATGTGCACAGGGCAGGATGCACCCTGAAGGGCGAGGCAGATTGGGCTGTGGTGTCAAAGTGAGCTAGGAGCCCGCCTCCCAGGAGGGATCCATGAGGAGGAAGAACAAGGGTTGATGTTGGAGCCCAGCTCCAGCTGCCACCCTCCACAGGGGCTCACTGAACTCGGCGTGGGCCCTCGTGCCAGGAGCAAAGCCTGGTTTACTGGCTTGGCCACAGCAGTCTGTGTCCTTCCCATGGGACAGGGGTGGCTGAGCTGTAGGAACCGGCTGGATGGGCAATGAGGCATCACTTGCCATGTGAGCCTGCACAGAGCCCAAGGGCCTCAGTAGTGCGATTATCCCCACAACCTCGTGCAGGTAGAAAACGCCCCATGACCTTGTTCCTGCAGAGGACCTGGCTCATGGCAGTGGAGGGTGAGGACTGTCCTGGGGCCCTGGTTTACCGCTGACCCACAGGAAGGCAGGAGGCCCTGGAAGCTCCAAAGTCATCAGTCAAAATCAGGGGAACAAGAAAGGGCATTTCCCACACCAGAGCAGAAGAGCTCAGTCCTTAAATACAAATGAAATTTCCTTGTGAAGCTGAACTCAGCAGAGAATGTGGTAGAGCTTGGGGTGGGAGATTGTCCTCCATGCCGTCGTGCAGTGAACTTCTCCCCGCCAGCCCCTTCCTGCGCCCACCCAAACGCTCACAGCCATGCCGTGCGATGCCAGGCAGGTCTCGGGCAGCCCCCAGACCCAGAGCAGTTGGGGTCCAGGCTTCAGGTAAGGGCACTCAAGCTGTGATTAAGGAGGTGGCTCCTGGCCCAGGACACCCAAGGCAGGAAGACACAGGGTCCCAGGAGGGGTGCCAGGCAGGAGGACCCGGCCAGCCCAGCCTGTGACCTCTGGCTCCCAGAACAGACAGATGTCGGCAGGAGAGCAGAGCCCCATGGTGGTGGGCAGGGACAGCGCACCAGTGTCTGCAAGGCATGGGGCCTGGAGTCCCCTGAAAGGCAGTGCAGGGCCTCGGAAGCCGGCTTCACCTGTCCCCTGACTCATGGGCTGGAAGAGAAAAGTCCTGAGATGCTGGGCCTCCAGTCTGCTGTGGGACCTGGGGAGGGCCGGTGGGAAGCTGCAGGATGGGTCCCATGAGGGCTGGGACGATCCTGATGCAATCATGATGTGGACAGAAGCCTCCCACATTGGGGGAGCAAAGTCAGAAGTGAGGGGACCTGGAGAGACGCTGAGGCAGGGGAGGGAATCCCAGCATCCGCAGACAGGGCCATCACACAGGACGGTCGCCAGGGGCGGTGGGGTCACCAAGGGGCTGAACGTGGGCACAGTGCTGGGGCCACCTGGTTCCTGTGTCCCCGCTGCCACCCACTGCCAGCTCCATTACTCATTCACGCTCCTATTGGCTGACAGTCCGGTTGTGTCCAGTGTCTGCTTGCAGCCAATGCCACTGCAAGTACTTTCTTGTATCTCACGGTGTATGTGGGCACAGCTTTTTCTTGGCTGGTGGAGTGGGATGAATTGTGGCCCTCAAAACTTGTAGGCGGAGTCCTGACCTCAGACCTTGGGAATGGGGCAGTTTGGAAGCCAGGCCTTGAGAGGGGGCTGAATGAGGTCCCTGGGGCGAGTCCTCATCCGCTCCGACTGGGGTCCTTCGAGCAGAGCTCACAGAGAAACAAGACCCTGCAAGGACACTGGCTCTGGCCAGGCCCTCCCACCAGGGTGTGGAGCACCCCTCTTTGCAATTCTTCCACTGGGTCAGTACTTTAAGGCTTCAGATTTTCCCAGTGCTCTGAGTTATCCAGTGCCTTTGACAGTTTAGTACGCGATTACACAGGTACAGAAGCAGAGAGAGCAGGGACGACTCCTGCACAGTTGGCAGTTCACGTGGCATCTGGTCCCACTGAGTGCAGCGTGATTTTAGAGTACAGACAATATCGCTTGTCTAGTTGGTGCTTCTCTGCCAATTTCAGTTTCTGCTTCTGCCTGATGAATGCAATGCTCTTGTCTTATGACTGCGTCTTCCACTTCACAGCCGCCTCTGTCCCTTCATCCCTGCTGCTGCATCTGCTTCATGATGTAGTGCAAGGTGTCCTCCTGCTTTGTGCCACCCTGTCCAGGCTTCTTCATGTCCTCCTACCCTGCTCTCATCTGGGCTGTCTTCCTCTGCCTACAGAATACCCTGCCCCGTATTTGTGTGTAGGGCAGGGAGGTCGGCACCAGAAGCATCTCGATTTCATCTTCTCATCTGCAGGATATTTTCAGTAGGACAGGGTTCTGGGTTGGGGGTTTCTTTCCTCTTGCCAGTTTTCAGACGTCACTGGATTCTTCTCTGAAAGTCAGCTGTTAGCCTTGCTTTGCTCTTTTGGGGATGAAATTCCCCCAAAACTTGTAAATTTAGTGCAATTCCAGTCAGAATCCCAATGAGGCTTTTTAAATAGATATTAACCAAGTAGTCCTAAAATTTACAACCCTAAAGTACAAAGAAGAGCCAGGATAAAGGCAACGAAGAGCAAGGCTGGGGAGATGGCCCAGCAGACCAACACGGTTCCTGTAGAATCAACACAGCAGACCAACACGGTTACTGCAGAATCAACAGCACACAAGGTTGCATTGGCTTGGGAAAAGGCAAGTTAAAATATCACGTCCTCAATTCCAGCAAACAATTTGGATTATCTTTTTTATATTGAGTTGCAGAGTTTTGTTTTCCTGGACATACAGTAAATCTTTGATCAGCTTTTCAGGCTGTAAAGGCCTTCTTTAGGGGCTTTACCTTTCTTTCTTCTTTTTCATTTTCACAGTGCATTTTCTGGAAAGGAAACATTGGAAACTTGACACTAATTGACGTGTAACCTGTCCTTTCAGTCTTTAAATGTCCTCCCACGTGTCTTGCAGCTTGCCAGTCTCCCCCGAAGAGCTTTGCATTTGGTCCCTCAATTATAACCTAGTGGTGAAGCGTCTGAGATCTTGCACTCCGGACCTCGGCCCCCAGCCACCAGGACACAGGCATCGCAGGAGCCTTGCCCAGGCATCACAGACCTGAGTCTCCTGCCCTGCAAGGCCTGTCACTGGTGTACTCAGAGGCAGTCACCTCGAAGGGTGCAGGGCTCAGACCACCCCAGGAGGCCACCATGGATGGGGCACTTGTGTGTGAGCAAGTGTCTCGGGACCCTGCAGGTGACACCCCAGGTCCAGCATGAGGGGAGGGAGTGGGCACATGTCCCCACGGGCCTGGGCTCTCCGGGGCGAGCACACCCAGGCTCCCTGCCCCTGGGCTTCCGCCCTGCAGGGGAGAATCCTGCCCTGGGGTTGACATCAAGGACAGAAGGGTCCCCTCCCTATCATTTCCTTGAAACTAGATGAATGCCAACATCACAGGCACATCCTGTAACGTCAGAAGAGACTCCAAGGACCATCATCTTACTAATGGGAAAACTGAGGCCCAGTGCTCCCCAGACCCCAGTGAGGCAGCATGGGGCTCAAGGACAGGGCTCTGACCCCACGTTGTTTACAGATCCTCTTTTCCTTGGGGTCCTCTACACATGCGTATAGCATGATGTTTCATACATGCATACAGTGTGCCACACACCTCCCCTGCCCATCTGCCCACTTCTCAGCTTCTAGTACTCCTAATTGAGTTTTCTTAGTTGCTACATGTGAGAGAGAACGTGCTTACTTGACTTTCTGCATCTGACTTAGTTCACTTAACAATGTCCTTCAGCTCTATTCCGTTTGCTGAAAATGATGGCATTTCATTTCTTTTATGGCTGAATGATAATCCGCTGTGCATATGCACATTTTCTTTACCCATTCATCTGTTGACAGGCACCTCAGTTGACTCCATAATCTTGGCTGTTGTAAACAGAGCAGCAGTAAACATGGAGTGTAAGTGTCTTTGGGGTGCCAATTCCATTTCCTGAGGATACACTCAGGCAAGGGGTAGTTGGATCATGTGGAAGTTTTAATTTTAGTCTTTTGAGGAGCTTTCATGTGGTCCTCCATAATGGCTGTGCTAATTTACATTCCCACCCGTAGTAATGTTAGGAATTGCTTTTCTTTTGCATCCTAATCAGTAGCACTTTTATGCACCAATAATGAACTTGCTGAGAAAGATCATGAAAACAATCCCATTTCCACTGCCAGTAACTAAAATAAAATAAATAAGAATAAATATAACCAAGGAAATAAAAGCTTTCTACAGTGAAAATTACAGCACATGGATGAAAGTAGACACTGAAGTACACACACACACACATACACACACACGCATGAAGACCTTCCATCTTCCCATATTCATGGGTTGAAAAAACTAATACTGGTAAAATGTTCATACTACCCAAAGCAACTTACAGGTTTAATGTAATCCCCATTAAAATATCAGTTAATTCTTCACAGAATTAGAAACAAAGTCCTAAAATTCAAATGGAAGCAAAAGTCTCAGAATACAGTGACCTTAGCAAAAAGAACAAAGCTGGAGGCATTGCAATGCCTGCAAGCTATGGTAACCAAAGTGTCATGGAATTGGCATAAAATCAGACACAGATCAGTGGAACAAAGTAGAGATCCCAGACCTAAAGCCATACATCTATAGCAAATTCATTCTCAGAAAAGTGAAAAAAACATACGGTAGAGAAGGAGCAGCCTCTTTAATAAATAGTGCTGGGCAAACTGGATATTCACATGCAGAAGGTTAAAATGTGACCCTGTCTCTCAGCCTCAACAAAACCCAACGCAAAATAGATCAAACACCTAAATATAAGTCCTGAAACTAAAATTACTTGAAGAAAATGTAAGGGAAACAATTCAAGACATTGAAATGGCCCATGATTTCCTGAAGAGGACTCCAAAAGCACAGGTGGGGGTAAATAAATATTGACAAATGTATTACATCAAACTGAAAAGCTTCTACACGGGAAAGGAAACAATCAACAGACGGAAGAGATGCCTGCACAGTGGCAGACAAGTTCGGCCAGCTCTTCATCTGGCAGAGGCTGCTACCCAGAATACACAGGAGGCTCAACACACTAACAACTTACACAAGTAATCCAACTAAGAGACAGCAAGTGATCTAAACAGACACTTCTCAAAAGAAGAAATAGGATCGGCCAACAAATATTTGAAGAAATGCTCAAATCATTTGTCATCAGAGAAACACAAATCAAAAGTATGATGAGCTACCATCTCACCCGAGTGAGAATGACTATTAACAGAACAATAAAGATTCCTTTTCTGGAATCTCAGGATTGACTAGAGAACACGTTTCTTCAGAGAGTTGTTGTTGTAACCCCTTTGAAAGAAGTCATGAAAACAAAGACGACAATGTTCTTTAAAGAGAAGTTTGGAGAGAAGAACACATGGTTTCCAAGTTGAGGATTTGCGAAGGAATCACCTACCACGGGGGCCCCCACTAACTTCCTCCTCCCCAGGCCTGCATGGGGTGGGCCTGGCCTGGGCCTGGGCCTCCCCACAGAGACAGCCTGGCATTCCTGCCGCAGGAAGACACAGCACCAAGAAGAGAAAGCAGTGGCCATGGTGGGGAGCTGGAAGCTGCTGCAGGGTCCACCGCAGGCCAAGGAGCGGTGAAGTGAGCTATAGTAGGTTCCAAAACATTCCCGACAGAAAGAGTTTGCAGCTGTTAGACAGACAGATGCCAGCTAGAGACAAAGGTAGGCAGAGAGAGATAGGAACCCAGAGAGAGGATAGGTAGAAATGCATGACAGGCAGGAAGGTAGATGTCAGCTAGAAAGAGACATGGGAAGATATAGAAACCCAGAGAAAGACAGAGACAGACAGACATAAAAATAGAGGTGACAGGTAGGAGATAGATAAATGATGCTTAGAAAGATGGGAGAGTGTGCAGATGGACGCAGACAGGTGATAGATAATACCTGATAGATGGTAGATGGATGGGCAGACAGGGATAGACGACAGATGGACATAGACAATGACAGCTGTATCTCTCACATGCAAAACTTCCCAAGACATCTTGGAAAGTGCACATTGCAGAAAAATATGTCCCCCCATACACATATGGATGCCCGTGTCCACAAAGAGCAGATGGCAGCCTGTGGCCCCCAAGGACGGGGTCCTCCCTCTGTCAACTCTTCCACATGGAATTCCTTCTCTGCTTCTTTTTAAAGCCCAGGAGAGAGGCCATAAACCAAGCCAGTATTTTCCTGTTTCCAAGACTTGATGCCTGGAAAATGTTCACTCATTCTTGAAACGTTGACTGGGCCATGGAACAAGCCTAGATGAGAGGGCTGGACCCACCCTGAGCAGGGCCTGGAAGGTCAGACCCCTGCCTCGGTGCCCCAAGGTTATGCAGTGACCAGCGGGACCCAGTGCCCTGGCAAGGGTGCTCATTGTCCTAATGATTCCATTGAGAAGCCAGGAGCTGAGTCTTAACAAAGAAAACCACCAGACAAAGGACAGGAAAGGAAACACAGAGGGAGAGAGAACACAGACCACCGAGAACAGAGCAGACAGCAGCATGTGGCTACCAAGAATGTAGGCGTCCCCAGATAATGACACCCCAGCCCTGCCCAGACCTCAGCCCTGTCCCGACCTTGTCCCAGCCCCAGCAGAGTGAGGAAGAGGAAGAGAGGAGAAAGCAAGAGGGTAGTGGGAAGAACAATAGAACCCAGAGTTGGCTCTTTGGAAGGTGGACCACACACGAGCATGAAAAAAAGGGAAGACACAGATAATCACTGTCACCGGGGAACACAGTGGGTCCAGCAGAATTTAGGGTTAGAGACATGTTAGATACAGATATAGATATGTCTGTTAGCACACACCACACACACACACACACACACACACACACACACACACACACACACACACTTCCTAGCAACGCATAAGCCTTCAATTAAGAAGACATTTGGGGGCCGGGGATTTAGCTCAGTGGCACGGTGCTTGCCTCGCAAGCGCAAGGTCCTGAGTTCGATCCCCCGTACCAAAAAAAAAAAAAGACACTTGGAATCCCAATACTTCTATAGCCACCAAAGAGATGGGCTCAGCGTCAGAGCCCCTGTGCCCTCTACAAGGTCTGGCAGACTGGTTGCCGCTGCCTCTTCCCTGTGGTCACAGAACAGTGGACATTCGAGCAGTCAGAACTGCGTGCCAGCTATGGAGGATGTGGAGAGAGAAGGGAAGTGCCCACATGTATCTGGCCAGGGGCCTGGTTTGGGCCAGCTGGTGTCCGGGCAGGCTAGGGGTCTCATTTCAGGGCTGGGGTCCAGGCAGCAGGGGTCTCCTTCTGAGGGTGAGGTTGAGGTACAGTCACGGTCTGGGCAGTGCTGGGGTGTCGTTAGCCGGGATCCGGACAGGGTAGAGGCTGACTAGAGACGGGGAAGTCTGTGTGTACCCTTGGCAGGGCCGTGGTCACGGCTTGACCCCGCAGGTGTGTGTTGAGGTCAGTCGCAGTCCCAGCGCTGAGCGCTTTCCTGAAGCTTTGGCCACAGGGCAGCTGAGGAGGCAGTGGCTGGCCAGCAGGGGGCAGGCGGCACCGGCCAGAGCCACAGCAGTGTCTCTCCCTGCAGCAGAGGGCTCCACCGTCCTAATCACTCATTGTCCTGGGAAAGTGTGTGCTCATTTTGTCTTTTCCTCTTTTTAAACTTTATCAAACAAGGACAAGAGGTCAGAATCCATCCAGAACCTCCCAGGAGGGGGCAATGCAGGGGTCACAACCCCTCAGCCCATCCCCCACCGTGGGGCAGAGGGCCCCCCCATCCTCACCAGGCTGCCAGTGGAGACATAGCCCAGCTCCAAGCCAAACTGGTGCCTGCCCAGTATCTTCCTCTCATGTCCAACATGTCCTGCTCCATGCCCATGTCTCTCGCATTCCTGGGTGGGGAGGTCATTTCAGGAGCAAGGACGCAGGTCAGTTGTAAAGGGAAAGGTCAAAGGGCTCCTGCCTCTGTCCTCCAAGTCCCTGTGTGGCTCCTGTGCCCCAAGGTGGACACATATCAGCCTCCCTGGGTCTCTGTCCTGAGGTGGAGGCCTCACCCAGGGCATCAGTACATGGCAGGACAGGAGGTAAAGCCCACTGTGAGCAGCTCAGGGGAGCCACTGGACCTCCTGCTTTTTGTCACAGGGCCCTGCCAGCTCTGAGGTCAGAGGTTTAGGGGGGATTCCAGATGCTCCTAGGACAGAGGCCTGGTGCACCCTCTGGAGTTGGTGGGTGCAGGCTGCTCTCCTGAAGAAGAGGATGCTCCTGGGGCCACACCCTCCAGGGGCTGCTGGCCCCTGACCTCCCAGGTGTGGCCCCACACACCTCTGGGGTCCTGTGCTAATTCTTGTCGGGAAGGCAGTGGCTTTGCCCAGGGCTGTGGATGCGGAAGCTGACTTCACAAAGGCCAAGGTCGCACAGCGGCAGCGCCCATGCCCAGGCCATTTGGACACTTGTCTGTGGTGACCTCCCCGGCACCCAGGCCTGGCTCACAGCTATGTCTTTCCTATTTATAGTTGTCTCATACTGTGTTGAGGATAATTTTATAACCGTCCTGAAATTCCCCTGGGAATAGGTAGGGGTGTGCACCCTAAATAAATAAAATGCTGTGTGATTTGGTGAAAGGTGAAGACTGTTTTATTCCCCCATCATAAAAGTGCTGCTGCAATCTGAGCGGAGCTTGAGAAGGGCCACCTCGTGGGGAGTTCGTGGACTCACCCAGCCCACCACGTCAGGTCCCAAGTACAGCGCTCAGCTGATTTGCACCGAGGCCCAGAGGAGCAGGAAAGGGCTAGAAACAGGAGAGGGAGGCACTGACTCCCATTCCCACATTTCTGACTCCTCCTTTGGGTGTCTGGCCAGCTCTGAGCTCGGCCCTTAAGGCAAATGCTCAGTGCAGACTGCCAAGGGCGGCATCTGCCTCTGCCCACAGTGCTGACTCCCTGGAGGCCATGTCGATGTCCACCTTGCCAGAGCCCAGCCGCTGGGCCTGTTCGTGCCCTGGCCAGCACAGCTCAGGGAAGGCTAGGCCCGTGCCCTCGGGCAGAACGAGCCGCGCCCAGGCTGTTGAGGGTGTCCGCACTGCCCTCCACGTTTTAATAAGAACTAATATAAAGTTTCTCACTCATCCATTCTTTATTTAACAGTTTT
The DNA here is from genome assembly GCF_000247695.1 of Heterocephalus glaber. The sequence continues at coordinate 309,014 of NW_004624751.1, read as the reverse complement.
ACTGGGTTGCAATTGACATACAATAAACTCCATAAAGTGTCAACTCGATGTTTTGATTTGGCTTCACCAGAGAAGCCACCGCCGTAAACACAGGGAACATTTTGGCTCCGACCCCTCCCTGGCCGTGGCCACCACACCTGCTGGTGGGCAGGGCGCTGACTTCTCTAACTATTATAGAAATGCAGGGTGCACCAGGGGTTTTTTCCTGCCTTGCCTGCCCTCATTGAACCATCATGTTGAGATCCCGCCAGGCCGTACGCCGCTTCTGCCCGAGCTCAGCCAAATCCCTCCCCAGCCCACACACCTGAGTGCTCCCCATCTTGGCTGGCCGATCATGCTGCCCCTCCAGCTCTCTGATTAGGATGGGCTGCACCTTTGTGTTTAAAGTGTGTCTCCAAGGGCGTGGAGAGTGGCCCTTGGTGTTTCCGATCTGATCACCTTTGCTTTCTGGTCGGGGTGTTTAGACCGCTGGTAGTTAGTGTGTCTGGGGATCAGCCTAGGCCTAAATAGTCCATTTTCCTATTTGCTTTCCGTTTGTCCCACCTGCCCTTTCTTCCCTTTTGGAGCTTTCCTAAGGTTCCTTTTCTCCCCTTTGGGTCTGACTGCACTCTTCTCTGTGCACACTGTGCTAATGTCACTCTTGGCTTCTGATGCATGTCTGGTTCATCCTGGTCTGCCCTCAAGCGGCAGCACAGTTAACCTTGCGACCCCGACTTCTCTCTCTTCTCTGGGCCTCTGAGTCCCTGTGGCATGCTCTTTCCAGAGGCTGTAGTCCCACAGTATGAAGTTACTTTCTTTCTACATCTTAGGGACCACTGTCCTACGCTGACTGGGTCCAATGTCTTAAAAATGTTTGTTTCAAATATTATTTCCGAGTTTGGGTTGGTGGTAACTCTGGTCCTTGTTACTTATCTTAGCTAGAAGGGGACCCAGCCAAAATAATGTGCTAAATAAAGTTTTTTAATAGCCCACTTTAATAAACAACTCATTTTCATTTGCTTGTGTACCATATGTTTGCACTGTTCATAATAAAGGCAGCTATAGGAAAGCAAGCTAACCAAAGTAAAACCTGCTTTGAATCGTCCTGTCCAGAGCTCTGTTGTGGCCAGATGGCATCTCTTCCCAGGTGGTTTTGTGCTTGTCTGTGTGTAATATTCCTCTCTGATTTAGTGACCACCACAGTATGCATATAAGGGTCCTGATTTTTTCCTAACATCACAAAGTGAGCGTTCATTGTGTCATTAAAATTCACAGTTATAGATTTGCTGGTCGCTAGGTCCTCACTTACTGGGCTCACACGCTGACCGTCTGGTCAGCAGAGCCGGAGTCAGGACTGGACCAGTGTGAAAGCAGGACTGAGACCAAGGGCCAGAGGCCCAGAGCAGACTCCGGTGTGTGGGGGCTGCCCCTCATGGAGGTGGCCTTGCAGGTCTGGGGGAGTGAGCACATCTCTACCCACAGCCACGTGACTGCCACTGGGTGCCTAGGAGCCCTGGCCTGGGCCGAGGTTCACTTCCTCTGTGGCATGAACAGCGTGCAGGATCACTAATGGGTCGCTAGACGACCTCTCTCCTCTGCCCAACAGACTCCACCCTCAGGGCTCGGCATGAGTCACCTCCTCCAGGAAGCTGCCCCTCACCCATGCCAGGTGCCTCCCTTTGGGTCCTTCGGGCTGCCCACAGCCTGGGAAGGCCCTGTATCAAGCTGCCATGTTCTTGGACCATGGGACTCTGACCTATTCCATTCATCTCTGGTCCCTAGCTCTGTCAAATCAGGATCCTGGTTGCTGCTGACTCTTAGCCTGGCCTGGGGACAGCAGCCTTTGCAGGGTCCTTAGAATGAGGGTCCCAGAATGAGGCCTAACCACAGAGACCTTAAGTGCATGACAGCATCTGGAACTCAAGCATCTCATGGAAAGTATGGGGCCGGGGATTTAGCTCAGTGGTTCTGCTGCCTGCCTCGCAAGCCTAAGGTCCCAAGTTCCATCCCCAGTACCAAAACCAAACAACAACAACCACAAAAAAACTGGAAAGTAGCACTTTCTCCTGAAAAGATGGTCCTGGCTGCTCAGGATCCGCTCACTGGTTCTGAACACAGTTGGCCCTTGTGTCCATATCCACAAGTTCCCGAACTCAGATCCACCAGCCTCAGGTCATTTGAAAACAAATTGTGTCTGTACTGAACATGGACAGGCATATTTCCTCATCATGATTCCCTGAACAATGGTCTAGCAACTATGTATGTAGTCTTCTGCACTGCACCGGGGCTCCTGAAGTCTAGAGATGATCTAAGGTGTACGGAGCCCGTGCGCAGGTCATATACAATACTCCAGGTGATACAGCAGGGATGTGGTGTTTGTGGATGCTAGTATCTGGGGGTCCCGGCTGGCTGAAGTTGGGGCTGAACTCGCCAGAAATGCCAAGAGCCCTGACTGCAGTAAGGTGTCTCTGTAAACTCTGTCAGGTGTCTCTGACTTCAGTAAGGTGTCTCTGTAAGGTGTCATCCCAGGTGGAGCACCGTGAGGCGCACTAAAGTCGGCAGAGAAGGCATCCGTACCCTGGCATAAATGGAAAATGCTCCAAGGGCACCAGGAAACAGCTCGTGGCTGGAGTGTGGCTGGTCCCCAGCTGGCTCTGCTCCAGCACCTATGTGTTCTGTTGAGTGAGATGGGGTTCATCTGCCATGCTTGGCAGATGCAGCCTGAGCCACAGAGCTGGGCCTTGTGGGACTGGGCCCTGGCATTGTCCAGCACCCAGCATGTCCAGCCCTCTTATCCATAAGAAGGCTCCCCAGGAGGCAGGATATTGGTTTAGCCTGACTGGTGAGCAGGTTGGCACCAGTGTGCACCTGGGCCTGCGCCCTGGGCAAAGAGCCAAACCAATTCCAGGGAACCCTGAGCCAGCAGCCCCAGTGGGCAGCAGTAAAAGTGGGTACCCAGGCCCAACCACTCCGTGGCCAGCCCTGGGGTTGTGCAGCTGACCTGAGTGTGCCCAGGCTGCTAATCCATGTCATCCAGACCCGCTGCACCTCCAGGAAGAGGCCATCTGCCCACAAGGGTCCAGGCCAAGACCTCATGAGGGGCCAGGCCCACTGCTGCCTTCCTACACTCCAGTGCCCTCTGTGGCTGTCCTGCTCATCAACCTACCCTCTCGCCAAGTCCTCCTCTGGCCTGCTGATGACTGACAGCGACCTCCAGCCACCCCTCACTGCTGAGCTGGGAACATGGAGGAGCCGGTGTGCTGAGAGAGAGGGGCCCTGCCTTGGGAGGATAAGGTACACGAGAGCCCCAGGTCAGCGGTCCAAACGTTCAGTCCCCAGAAAGACCCACACTCCAGTTAAAGGTCGCTGTCTCCTCTCCCCAGCCAGGCAGGTCCTGCAGCCCCTGGATCACCCTGGACAGCACCTCCTCCTTCTGAGCCCACCCTGGGGCTTCCTTCTGTCCGGCACAACTTTGGATACAAGACCCCCACCCGCGCCTGACTCTGGACAGGGGTAGAAGCAGGGTTCCTGCTCCCAGGGCTGGTGGAAGTGGAGACTTTGTCAGGAAGTCAGCGTGCTGTCCAAGAGGCAGGAATAACCGGGTGTCACAAAGTCCAACCCTGGCAATTCTGCGGGCTTTATGAGTAGGTGTGGCTGCCTCCTGCCTGCTCACCTCATCCTAAACTTACTTGGCTTTGGCCCTACACAGTGTCCCAGCCCAGAGGACGATCCTGAGTTCGAGAGCACCTGCTCTAGCGTCCAGTGGGGAAAAGGGCAGGGATGGGAAGGGCTGGCTAGGAAGACCCCGTGGGCTGGCCCAGGTGGCCCAGCGAGGGCTGTCTGTCACAGTGTGGCCCACAGCCAGCCACACCCAGGAGCTGGCCCTTCTGACCAGGCTCCCTAATGTCACTGTGGCCTTAAGCCTGACTCTCCTGATAAGCCCCGGCCCGCTGCTCAGCATCTTGATGGGAACAAAGTCACTTCCCCAGCCTCCTCCTCCTCCTCGGTACCTCCTCAACCACGGGGCTGGCATGGCAGGACCAGAGGCCAGAAGAGGATCCAGCCCCACAGGTGACGGGGCTATCGGCTTTGGCCCCCGGGGCTCCGGAAGCCCATGTGGGGCAGGGCTGGGCCCTGAGGCCCCACATTCCATTGCATGCATGGTCTCCACGGAAGGGAGAAGCCTGGCTTCCCTCAGTGCTACAGTAGAACTCCACCTTGCACCTCTATTTTGCCCTCCTTCCCCAGCCGTGGTGTCCAAATCCAGCAGCTCCACACAGATGAGGGAACCTTCCCTGACCATGGACCCTCCCTGACTGGGTCTTCATGTAACTGAGGATACCTCAGGGCATCCCTTGCCAGCTGAGCCACTAGAGTGGCTATTAGAAGACAAGCCTGCTCCTCCCTCCAGCTGTGGGGTTTGGGCACCACAAACCTGAGGAAACACACAGCAGCATCCTTAGGACGTGAGTGGCAGGAGCCAGCAGGACTGCAGGCATGGGTATCGCCCAGCATCTGGCCCGAGTGACGGCCCCATGGGTATGTGCCCTGCAGGCTATGTGATGGCTGGGACGGACTCGGGGAAGGGCTGGACAGGGCCTGGAGAGGTCACTTGCTAGAGCCTTGACCAAAGAGCCCTTGGGTGGCCATCACTGCCTGTATCCTGCCAAGGATACAGTCCCTTTAGTGGTGCTGAGCAGCTAGGAGGCCAGGATGTGGGACACACAGGGACTTCAGAGCGCCGGCACTGTTTGCTCACTGCCAGCCGTGCGATGTGCTAGGCTCGGAGGGCCGGAAACCGTGTCTGACCTCAGGTCAGCTGCAGGGTGCACCACCCTGCCTTCGACCTGTGTCAGTCATTTTAAAGCTGGTAAAATCTGAACGAGGTGAGGAAGTGGAAGTGAGGGACGCCGCCCTGGCCTAGGCTGCAGCTTCCTTCCCAACCCTTCACCTGCTCCCAGTGTCAACCCTGGCTGAAGATTACGGCAGATCTGACTTCCGGGTCTCCGTGAATTCCCGGCAGGAGTCCTGCTGGCGGGGAAGGCTGGCAGAGTGGTGTCCTTTGAGAACAGGTCTGGTTCCTGGAAGTTCTCTCTTTTTGGGGGGAGGGAGGTCCCTGGGAGCCTGCATGGGAAGTGGGGGCTGATTTTCTCAGTCTGTCCCAGACCCTCCTTCCCACATGCCCGCCCATGCAGGGCCCATGACCTTGTTCCTCATGTGCTCCTGGACCCACTGGCTGGGGTGGAGCCAGGAATGGTAGGCTGAGGCATGGCACAGCCAGAGGTGCCTCTCTCCTCCATTGGCAGGGCCAAGGCCCAGGATGGCGGCAGGAGGATGACCTGGTCCTCCTGTATAACCTCTCCGCCTCCCTTACCAGGTGGGACAAGAGTGAGCCAGCAGCCACCCAGAGCTCCTGAGGGGCTTTGTCCCCAGCGTCCTGGGAAGCCAGGGGCCCTGAAGAAGTCATGCTCCTGCCACCTCCTCCGAAGCCAGCTGCCTCTGGCCCCTCTGATGGATTCCTCACCCCGCTGTGGGTTCCAACCCAGCTCCATCCCCTGAGCACCTGTGCCCCTGCTTTTCTCATTCCGGAGCATAGGAGCCTCTGGTCCCTGAACCTGGTCACCCTCCACTGCCCACTGTCCCTTCTGTGTCGCTCAGTGAGACCACTCGAGGGCAGTGGGCCTGGCAGGACACCAAGTACCCTGCATTCTACACACACTGGCTTTGTGCTGAGGGTCCCCGCCCCACCCCCGGCCCCCAGCAACCACTACGGAGCCACATGTCCTGTCCTGGACTTCGCTCCTCAAAGGACCCTAGGGAAATGAGGTCTTCTGGTGACCTGGGCAGCATCTTCCCCAGGCCTCTATGCACCTGGCCACAGCCTCACTGGCCTGTCCGCTGTGGGGCCTGTGTCCTGCTGACCCTCCAGCCCTCCATACTGTCATGCACCATTGTCCCACGAAGCAGTTGGCTCCTCACACACCCATGAGCCCTCCCTCGTGCTGTCCATTGGCCTGAGCTCGGCCCACCTGGCACCTGCCTCTACTCCTGGCCAAGCTGCCCTACAGAACAGCAGGCTGCTGCAGTGCCCCAGGCCACCCCCGCAAGGTGCTCTGGGGGCCCAGGAGCAGCAAGGTCTCTTGAGGGGCTAGGGTCCACTCAGGCTTGTGACTGTACCCCAAGGCCCATGCTGCTCCACCTGCAGCAGGAGGGAGGGACAGCGGGCTTCCTGGTGAGAGGCAGGTACCTGGCAGGGGTGAGCAGACTTGGGGCCCTTCGCTCCTCTAGTGGAGAGACAAAGTCTGCTGTTGCTGTTCACCAAGCAAGTACGGTGAGGCCCCATGGACCCTCCTGGAGAGCCGCAGCCAGTGCTGTGCTCCCACTGGCAACACGGCCTGTGACTGTGCCCTCAGGTTCCCCCCAATAGTGCGCAGACACCATGAGGACCGAGTGGAGAGATGCCCTTGGCCCTGTGCTGGTGCCGTCTGCTCTCGCTGACACCAGGACCCCACTGTGTGGGGCAGTGTCGAGCTCCGCCCAGGCCTGGCCGCACCCCTCCAGGCCCCAGACCCTGGAGACCTGGCACAGGGGTCTTCACCCAGGCAGCCAGTGGACCGCTTATCTGGCCAGGCAGGCTGGGTGCTCGGGCCAGGAACTTTCTGTTCAGATGTCCCCACACTTCCTCCAAGCCAGGTAGTGTCAACCCAGCAGTGACAAGCGGGGACACTGGCCCGAGGCAGGTTCGGATACAGGGGATGAGGGCATCTGCCCTCCTCCAATCTCCACACTTGGTGTCCCTCCCCTGAGGCCCCTGGACACCATGGTGGTCACCTGGGCAGTGGGCTCCTCCTATCTTGGGTCAGCCAGCCTATCGGCTCCCACCCAAGCCCCAGGAGCCTCTGTAGCAGCCTGGGTCCCAGGAGCTATCCCATCAGGCCCTCGAGCCACAGCACCCCGCAGAGCCAGGGGTGGCTTGGTGCCAGTGGTCTCTCTGCTCCACCTTCTCTCCCAGGCCGGCTCTGCCAAGGGCCTGGCACTGTGGGCAGCGACTCTCTGCCACAGCAGGGCTGCCGTGCTTATGGCCACTATGCCTGGCAGCTCTGTTACATATAAGGGTGCTGGGATGACCACAGGAAGGAGGACCCCAGGCCTTCGTGCTGTGGCTGGAAGGCCAGGAGGACCAAGGGTGCCCTTCTGCAGGAGGAGAGGGCTGGGAAGGAGGTGGAGGGCTGAGGTCCCATCCCAGGCAGGGAAGCGGCAGCGTGGACCTTCTGGTGTCTCTGGCAGGTCAGGAAATGGCAAGTGGAGGTGGAGGTGGAGGTGCAGGCTGGATGGTGCTGGCTGGCAGGGAGGGGACAGCTGCAGGTGGCCGCTGAGGGACACAGGCCGGAGGCCCAGCGTGTCAGGGCTTCTCTACTCAGGCAGGGGATGGGCGTGGGCAGTGGAGACCCAGCCTGACCCTGAGTGGGGTCCCCTTGCTCCATGGCCCTCGGAGGGGGCTCCCTGAGAGTGGAGGGCCGGGTTGAGGAGGCCAGGTCTTCGGGGAGGGGCCCAGGAGAGTGGCCAGGCCTGGGAGGCCACTGTGGTGGCTGTGGTTGGAGCCCGCAGAGCCTTGTGCCATAAACATTAATTAGTGGAGTTAATGTATAATTCCAGGCCCTCAGTATCTCACCACGCCAGGGCTATTGTTCGATAAGGGTTTAATGAGGAGGAGAAGCACCGATAAGAGCCTCCTCTCCTTGGAGATGCCAAGGTCGCAGGGAGTGGGCTGGGGACCCCATGTGCACACAGGAGCCCTGCTGCAGGGGCCCTGGCACTCAGTGCTGCACCTGCCCCTCTAGGGGGAGGTGAGGTGGTGCTTCAGTCCGCATTTCCTTTTTTCTGGGTTTTTTTGGGTGTGTGGTTCTGGGATTGACCCAGGACCTTTGCAATGACCTAAACCCTTAGAACTCCCCCTTTTGGGCCGGGGCCTCGCTAAGTCACAAAGCTGCCAAGCTGGGCTCAGACTTGTGATCTTCCTGCCTTGGCCTCCCAGAGCGCTGTGATGAGCAGTGTCCACCTCCTGGGAGCTCCTCTGTTGTCGGAGAGTGGGGGTTAGCCTGCGCCTTTGACCACCAGGCTCCAGCGTGGCAAGAGCCCCCCTGCCCCACAGCAGTCTGCTCCTGGCTCATGGACAGCCAGCCCCCGAGAGGCAAGGCCGTGCTTCAAGCCACTGGCAAGAGGGCTGGGAGTTTTCTTCCTATGGGCAGTTGCGGCAGGGAGGGAGCAGAGGCAGGAATCTGCCCTGCCATAAACCAGGCCCTCCCAGCCCATCCTGGGAGTGCAGGAGATTCCAGGGCGCTTGGTGTTTAGGGGGCTGGGAGGCCAGGGCTCCGAGTGGGCGTGGACCTTCTGAGGGTGGAAAGGAACCGTCTCAGGTGAAGGACTGGGGTCTCTCCAGCCCTGTCCTCCACCCTCTTTGCTCCATGTGCACAGTGGCTTAGTGTCAAGCAGGAATCCTTGACCTCCTTCCTGGGGTCATAGGTAGAACCAGGGTGTGGTGCCCAGTCCCCTGCCGGGCACAGAGCCTCCAGATGAGGTCGGGCAGGAGGGAAGGGGAGGCTACGCCATCACAGGCCCATAGATGGTGCAAAGGAAGGGGCACCGGGTGCCACAGGGCCAGCTTGTTCCCAAGGGCCTGATCCAAGAACAAGGCCACAAGGCTCATGTCCCTGCCCCAGGGAACTCATGCCTGACATGAACATGCACCGGGCCAGCTGTTCTCCAACATCTGGTCCTTTAAAGGGCGGTGGCTGAGCCTCCCAGCCCTACCCTGCCGTCTCCTGGGCTCAGCAAAGCCTGCTGGAGACCAGGTGCCCCAGGCCAGCTTCCCACTGCCCACCCTCCTCCAGCCAACTACAGTCAGGATCTAGTGCCCTGCATCCCCCAATCCACACTGTGGCCGATGCCCAAGAGCCTGGAGCTCTGGGCACCCGTAGCGTTCATGGAAAGTGGCCAGGCTCTTCTGTGGTGACTTGGCATCACTTAGGAGAGGCTGCCTCTCCCTGCATGGCCGCCTCTCACCAGGCTTCAAGGGAGCCCCAGGCATTGGGTGGGTGAGCAAGCAGCCAGGCAGGCATGGAGGGAGCTGGATGTCCTATGTGGGTCTGGGGATGCTGCTCCAGGACACGGGTTGCTGGGTGCTCCACTCCACACATCCCTGCCCTGCTCCACAGGCACCCCCCGCCCCGTCACTCTGGGCTCTGGGGTCACTCAGGCCACCCTGGGCCTGTGGGCATGGGGTGCTGAGTCTGGGAAGATGATGAGATCGGTGAGTGGCTGGCTGCTAGCAGAATGCTGTCCCCTGGCCATCAGGTAAACAAACTGGTTTGCTGTTGGCACCGATACCTGCCCCAGCTGGCCTCAAGACCATGTAAGGGGTTGAGGGTGCTTTCCGGCTGAGGCCACAAATACAAAGGGCCTTTTCGTGCACCTGTGGACCCCCGGCCCCTGTCAGCAGCTAGCAAGGTTGTCATTCCCTGCCTGACAGACATGCGTGGTGGATCCCCCGCCCCACTCAGGCCCTCCTCTTAGTGAGCCATCTGCAGATTGGGAGGCAGCAGGGCTGGGGTGGGTGCAGGGCCACGGCCCTGGGCCAGCACCAAGGCCTTCAGCTTCCTTGCTTTAAAATGGGATTAGCAGCACCTGTGAGCTGGGTGGCCTGCTGCCTGCTGCGCACGTTCCCAGGGCTATCAGGTGAAGCCTGGGTGGAGACGCGCAGGGCTGAGCGGCCGGCTGCTATTTTTCTGGGTGTCTAACACCCAGTCTTTGGGTGGGGTAACTCAGAGGCAGAACAAAGAATACATTCAAGTGCAGGTGCCGTGCAGGGCGGCCCACGAGGCAGTCAGGGGCCCACGGTGGCCCAAGGGGGACTCAGTGACAGGTGCAGCTGGTCCTTCTGGAGGAGGAGGAGAAGCCCTGCCTGAGCTGGGAGGACAGCCGTGGGGCCCAGGATGTGGGGACACCCTCAGCAGGCGAGGGGTGTGGAGGCTTATGCCACCCTGCTGCACATGCTCTGGCACTTGGGGATGGGGAGGGAGGGCTGGGCTGGGCCGGGTGAGGAGCACTGTGCCAGGAGGAGCCGAGTGTGTGTGTGGGGGGGGCACTGCACACCCACATCTGAGTAAAACACCCTTGTGTTCACAGCAGCAGCATGAGGTTGGGTTTTGCAGATATTATTCCTGAAACCTAAACTCTCGGCTAGTGTTCCTGGCCGCCGGGCTGCTGGGCCTTCAGCGCTCACCTGGGTCCCCCCGGGGCTTGGCTGCCTGCTCAGGGAAGCACTCCTGCCGGAGCACAGTCTTCCTTCCACCTGCTCCCAGACAGGGCTTGAGGCCAGGTGGGCTGCTGGCGGGAGCGGCTCCCACACCCTCTCTGGGCCACTAAAAGATGACTCAGGTGGCACTGGCATCCTGATCCTTCCTCAGGATTACCCTCCATAAACCAGAGGCAGCTGCTGCTGGGAATAGTCAGGGGTTATGCCCAGCACAACCACATCGCCTTTACAGCCCAATTGACCTCAGATGCAGGGCTGGCCCAGGACAGCCTGTACCCTTGGGAGCATGTGGGTTTGAGTCCTGGAGGTCTGGGGCAGGGGCACAGCAGCCTTGGGAGGGCCTCTCCAGCCCGGGTCCCCACACCCAGCGCAGAGGAGCCTGGCATGGGGCCCTGCGGTCCTCAGTGATGGGTACGTGCCGTGTGCCCTCTCTGGCTGGCTTGACCTGAGCCAGCCTGTGAGTCCCAGCACAGCTCCCTTCTGGCACTGGAGCCCACCCCAGGCCCACGATGCCTCCCGTCAAAGTCGAGAAGAGCAGGTGACCGCCCTTCCATCCCCGCTGTGGTCTCTGAGAGCGAGGGCAGGGTTAGGCCAGGGCTCTGAGGCCCAAGGCTGTGGTCAGGAGGGACACCGAGTCCTTCCCCGGAGCCTCTGTGTCAGGGTCTGGCATGAGTGACCTTCCCATCTGAAAGGCTAATTTGTGCAAATGTGTGTTGAGTTCTGGCTGTCCGGACTTCCCCTTAGACAAGGGCAGGCGTTCCTTACAGTGAAACTTTTCCACTCTCTGGAGGGTGCCCCAGCGTCCTGCCCCTGCCTGTAAGCTCTTTCCAGACAGTCAGAGCCCTGGGCGGGAGGCAGAGTCCTGGGGGCGTCTGCGCCCTGTGTGCTAGGCCAGGCTTCCGGTCAGAGATCCTGCCTGGGGAAGCCTCCATCCCCACCGGAGCCCCCAAAGGCCAGCACATTCCCCACCCTCAGTGCACCGGGCTTTGGGGTAACCAGGTGCTGGCTGCACTGCGGTGGTTCCCAGCACCCCCATCGGCAAGGCAGCACAGGACGGGCTGCAGCTGTCCCGCCCGCTGCAGGCAGCCCTGCTCTCCAGGTGCCCTGGCTGGGCCTGCTGGAGCGACGAAGGAGGCACAGTCCTACAGCTCTCCCCTTGCTCAGGGGCTCTGCTGAAACCTGGGGCCTGCGTCAGCCCCAAAACCCACGGCGGTAAGGCCTTCCCACCGGAGGGTGCCATCCTGGCCCTCCTCCAACTCTCCCACCCTAGGCCTCAGCGGGGACAGTGCCGACGTCTCCACAGTGCATTGGCAGGAGAGGGAGCTTGTGCTGAGAATAAAACTGCCACTCTTTATGAAAAGCCCTGGATTCTCTGGAGAAGAGACGCCATCAGGAGTGAGCATGAGAACAAAGCTGTGCCCGCCCACCATGGCTGGGGCACGTCCTGCCTTTGAGGCTCCTGGCTCAGCTCAGGAGCAGGGTCTCTCCTCACATTGTGCTCCCTCTTGGTGGCGCCTCCTTAAATCCTACACACACACTGTGTTAAGCTTCAGACAAAGTCCACCGGCCTCTTCTGCTGGCCCATTGTCCTGCAGCCCTCAACCTGAGACCATTGATCTGTAGGCGAGGCAGCCCTGCCCTGGGTCCAGCAGCCCGGGCAGCCATCCTGAGGCCCTGTGCTGGCTGTGAGGGCTGCCTGTTACTCCTGTAGGCAGCCTGGGCTTAGGGATAGGCTGGCACCTGTCTTTGGCCATGCCAGGGTCTTGAGGACTCCCCAAGATGCACAGCTGGTGGATGCAGAGCAAGGCATCTGGGTCCATTGGAGACACTCACACCAGAGCACCATAGCCACGTGGGGGAACTGAGGTTCATGGGCACAAACAGATCTCCGAAAGGAAGCTCTGGGATGGGTGGATGCCATGGCCTCAGCCCTGCTCCAAGAGGGGCAGTCTCCTGACCAGAATGGAGTTAGGACTGGAGGAACAATCACCCAATGGATGAACCCCATCCCGAGGACAGAGGCTGGTCCAAGGTGACCTGGGAGGGCTGTGTGTGTCTGCCCGCCTCAGTGAGTGCTGGCCTGTGGGTGAGATGTGCATGCACCGTGTTTCAGAGAGGGATGGGGGTCAGAGCCTGGGTGCTCCTGAGACCCCCAGCTGCAGCGCCACAGCTCACCGGCCGCTGGGTAGTTCCAGGGCCTCACTGGCACACAGGGGACCGCGGCTGTGTCTGCACTCCACCCCAAGGTGGCCAGTGGGCAGGCGAGGGTGAGGACAGGCCCTCTGGGACAAGGCCTTTGCAAAGGTGAGGCTGCCAAACAGGCTGGTCTGGGGGGCTGTGGGGCCTAGGAGGAGGCCTGGGTGCCTCCCCGAGGGTGAGTGACCGCGGAGGCAGCCCCTGCTGCAGACTCCATGTGAACAATGCCTGCAATGCAGCCGTGCGGGTGCAGCCAGCCCAGAGGGTGGGAAGAGATGCACACTCCCCACCATTCTCTGGCATCCTTGCACCCAAGGGCCCGTCCAGGGCCAGTGCTGCACACAGACCCCAACACAGTCTAAAAATATTTGTTCAAGGGAAACAAACTATGAAAAAAAAATGCTTAGGGAAGTTAACCAAGTCTGAAAGGCAGGAGAAAGCATCCAACAACAGAGCCATCAGATTGAGGGACAGAACCGAGGGAGCTGCATCCTGGGCAGGGACACAGTGGGTGACAAGAAAGACACGTGCCCACTGCTCCCGTGAACAGGAGAGAGACCAGTGGCCATGTCCAGTCTTGGCATGTACAGACTGGCCTTTGTATGCCAGCGGTCAGGAATACCTACTGGACCCAGATGCAGTGGTACGTGCCTGAAATCCTAGCTGGAGCAGTCAGCTTTTTGTCCCTGAGAAATGATTTCTGAGACCCAAGACTTAAAGGAGGAGAGGTTCATTTGGCTCACAGTTTTAAACGGTTCAGTCTATAGTTGGCTGCTCCAAGGCAGGAACATTATGGTAGAAAGGCATGGAAGAGCAGAGCTGGTCAGTTCAAGGCAGTCAGGAAGCGGAGCAGGGGACCAGTGCCAGAGAGGAAAGGACCAGGGATAGATATCATCCCCAAGGCCACATTTCCCCTTTATTCCACCCAAACACACTCAAAAGTGTGATCCACCAGTCCCCTACCCAGCTCCCAAGTCCATCAAGTTGACATTCCAGCTTTATCATCACAACCCCACTTGGGAGGCTGAAACAGGCAGATTATGAGTTCAAGGCAAGATACAGATTGTCAGACTCAATAAGAAAACAAAACTTACACTTTAAACACAAAGGTAGATATTGGTTGAAAATAAAAGAATGAAAACTGATATCCTTACATGCACTGACCACAAGACAGTGGGCATGGGGTATTCCTGTCATAGACTCAGGCGGGAGACGATGAGAGGTGCAGGGCACTGCACAGAGACAGGGCCAAGAGAGCTGTGACATCACAGTCTTGCAGTGACATGAGCCTGACAACACAGCTTAGAACACAGAAAGCACAAGTGACTGTGGCTCAAGACACAAACAAAGCCCCTACCTTGGGATGGGGATTTCAACCTCTCTCCACTACTGAAATTCCTAGAATTGCAGATTGGAACCACAGCACCAAGCGACGCATGGAAATGGACCTGTACAGATCCTGATCCTGTGCCTGCAGAGTGTACACTCTCCCCTGGGCCAGATTTACCAAAGCAGGCCGTGGTCTTAACCACAACAAGCTTTTAAACAACAAGAAGGGTTGAAATTACACAGCACATGATCTCTGGCCATGCTAGAGTTGTGTTTGCTCTAGTAACAGAGAGAATGGGAAAATCTCCAGAGATTTGGAAACAAGTGTAAATTAAGCAACAGATTTCTGAATAACATACATTAAAGAGAAATCATAATAGAAGTCAGAAAATATTTTGAGCAGCAGGCGACGAAACCACTGAGTTAAATCCCCGGCCCACAGAAAATATTTTGAGCTGAACAACATTAAAAAACTGGAATGCACAAAACGAGTTACCAAAGGGAAATTTATAGTTTACTGGAAAAGCCAGATTTTTAAAACGGAGAAATGCTGAAAATCAATGACCCAAAAGTCCAGTTGAAGAAGCTAGGAAAAGAATATCAAAATAAAGACAAAGAAAGTAGAAGAAAGAAATAATAATGAAGTTCATTAAACAAAAGACAGAAATAATGTAGAAAAATCCACATTAGTAGAAAAAATAACAGAGAAAATCAATAAGAACAAAATCTGATTCTATGAAAAGATTAATAAAATTGATAGACCTCCAGCAATATTGGCCTTAAAAAGAGAGAATTTTTACCAAGGTGCAGAATAGAGATCTAGAAGTCAAAGACATAAAAGGGTATTAAAAGAATACTCCACAGCTTATGTCAATAAACTGGACAGCTTTGGTGTGAGGAGTAAACTCCTTGAAAAATGCGATTTGTCAAATCTGACAAAAAGAATGTGAAGTCAGGCATGATGGTGTGTGCCTGCAGTCCTAGCTGAGGCAGAAGGGTCACAAACTGAGGCCCAGCCTGGGCAATTTAGGGCCTTAGTGAGACTCTGTCCCAAAACGAAAACTAGAAAAAGGGCTGGAGATACAGCTCAGCGTGAAGGCCCTGGGTCCAATCCCTAGTACCAAAAACAGAAGGAAGAGGAAAATGGAAGGAAGGAAGGAGGTAAGGAAGGAAAGCAGGCAGGCAGGCAGACAGGCAGGCCTGAGCACTCTGATCTTTATTAAAGATATTAAATCCACGACATCTTTCCCAAGAGTGGGATGTGAATACCCACAGATGGTCTCACTGATTAATTCTTCCATTAATATCTAGCACAACTTTTGGTAGATTTTTTCCTAGTTGCTTCATATTTTTGATGCTATGTTAAATAGAATTTGAAATTAACTTTATTTTCTCAAACATTCATTAATAGCATATAGAAATGCAGTTGTTTGCAGGTTGATGTTGTAGCCACAACCATGCTAAATTCTTTGCCACTCTAACACAGTGCTGCTGCTCCGTGACAGGACACATCCTGGGAAAGGGACCCTTTGGCAAGTCTGTCCTTGTGAGAGCACTGTCCTCATCCCAGACTAGGCAGAGGTCACCAGGGATAAAACGTCACAGGCTACTGTAGTGTGTTGGACCCACTGTTCACTGTTCAGGGGCAGCTGCTGTGCCTACTGGGTTGTACTTTGTCAGAAGTTCTTTTGAGTCCAACACAGAGGCGATCTTATGTGCTAACCATTACTGTTGCTACTTCCTTTCCAACCTGCACACCGTGTAGTCTTTTTCTGCCTTAGTGGGTACAGCGTGGGCAGCAGGCACCTTGACATCCACTTGGTGAGAAGCTTTACTGTACCCACCAGTGACAGGGCCACTGTGGGTTTTGTGGGCTGATGGAATCTGCTAGACTCTGTTTGCTGATCTGAGGGGTGACAAATCCCTGGGGTCTTAAGGTCAGCGAGGCCTTCCTTCTTGGGTCAGCCCAGCTGGAGCGAAGCCTGCTGTCCCTCTCCTGAGAGTCTGGACTGGTGTGGTGTCCTATGTCTCCAGGCTCTGTCCTTTCCAGGGCTGGCTTAGGTAGAGGGCAGGGGCCACACTGCCCCAAGTCACTGGACCAGTGGGTCCCATCTTCCACAAGGCCCTCAGGCAAGGCCTCCCACAGCAGAGTCCACACTAGGCACTGCTATGGCTGGGAGACCCAAGCTCTTGGAGCTCTGTCCCTGGAGGGATGATGCCAGTGGCCCAGTGAGGGGGTACATAGATGCTGGGCTGGGGGCTGCAGCCCATGGCCTGGGTTCCTCCAGGAAGAGGAGTCCAGAAAGGAGGGGAGCTTCTCCTCTCTGAGGAGGGAGAGGCGTGCTGGAGAGGGGACATCCTGGGAAGATGCAGCCGTGGGACGCAGGTGGAGAGAGGACAGGTTGCATGGGAGGAGAGGCACAGGCAGTCAGTGGAGTCGGAGGAGTTACAGCGCAGAGGTCCCTTGTCCCCAAGGGCAGAAGGGCCAACAGGTGTGACCCCTGCAGGGCCAGGCAGCTGTGGGCACAAGAGCAGAGAGGGGTGGGTGCAGGCACAGGCTGGTGCTGAGCGAGAGCACACTGCCCAGCCCCGCCTGGCCACTCTCAGCTCATGCATGGTCCCTGCACAGCTCAGCCCTGGTCCTGACCCCGACCTCCAGGCCAGGACAAGCTGCTGCTCAGACCCAGCCAACAATTCTGCCAAGGGCCTCACTGCTGCCCCTAGTGCAGCCCCGGGCCTAGGTAAAGGTGCACACTTTGGGATCGGGGGAAAGGGTTCCTGGGGCAGCATGGGCCCTGTGCCACCAGGTCCTGCACAGCTGCCTGAACGCTGGGCTCCAGGGCATCAGCAGGCAGGTGTGGAAGCGCTGGGACTCCGATAAACCTGCCCTTGGTGTTGGGGCGAGTCTGGAAGTGCAGCTCCCAGGCCTGATTCCCACAGTGCCCACCCCAGTGGGCCCCGGTGACCAGGTAGGGAACAGGGTGCACCCCTACTCAGTGTTAGAAGCGCAGGCCACACCTCCCCAAGAGAGGCTGGCACTGACTCTGTGGTTTAAAGATAGGAGGGGTCCAAGCACCCTAAAGTATTAAAAACTGACTTTCGACTCTCATACCTGTCAGCAAATGCCTACCTGTCTAAACTTTTGCCTCTTTATTCACAAACCATGCAAATGAAACAGAGACTCAGAAGCAAAAGTGGTAGACTGCATTTTTCCACTTCTACTTCCTTTGACGCACAGGTGCCTGTGGCAGGTCAGGCAGATGACCAGCATTTGGGGGCTGTAGGCTGGCTCCCCAGGGATGGCAGGCAAACCGTGCAATCGCACGGTGCCCTTCCCAGCTCCAGGGGGCGCTGTCACAAATCGCCTGCCCGCATACACGGCCTGGAGAGGGAGCAGGCATGGGGCTTCCCACCCAGCCCTCCAGCCTGGCCATGATGGGGTGAGTTGCACACCCTAGGCAGACTGTGGCCTGAAAGGGTGTCCTCACTCAGCCCACGCCTCCAGCCACCTCGGGCCAGGGTGCACACTGTTCTCTAGCCCTTGCCAAACACCCCACGGGCCCCTCTTGCCCACAACCTCGTGGGGGCTCTTTGCCACCCCCTTGTTCAGGCCCCCAGCCTGTGTCTCACTCAAGGCAACACTCTGCTCCCTGCCCTTTGAACTCCTGTGGTTCCCAGGGGCCCTGGTGCAGGTCCCAGGCCAGCTGACTCTGGGTGAACTTCCAGGGCAGGGTGACCGGAGGCTCTGGGCACAGCACAGTCCCTTCTTGTGCCCAGGGGCAGCTTCGCCAAGAGGACACCCCTCCTCCCGGACCCCAGGAGTTCAGGGAAAGAGCAGGGAGGCCATCTGGGCTGGAGTCAGTCTGCTCTCATCCAGCAGGTCTTCCTCTGGACTCGGGACAAGCGGGACCAGCTTGGACAGATGAGTTGGCAGCAGCCCCACCACCCAGGGCCACCCTGGTGGCTGCTCACACACATGTGCTGTGTCTCAGACCCTGTGCGGGCTCAGTCCAGCCCCTCTGCCACACAGGCCACTTCCTGTTGCTAGGAAACGGGAGCCACGGGGGAAAGCCACACACGTCAGCACTGTCCTCCTCGGACTCCTGGGAGCGCCACTGTGTGCTGAGACATCAGCAGATGCCCCACCTGCCTTCTGCCCACTTGTGTTTCATGGGTGCCCCTGGCTGTGGGCACTGCCCCAGCTCCAGGACGAGCCGCTCTCTCTGAGAACAGGTTCTCTGGGGAGGGCAGGCACGGCCAGACCAATCCAGCAGACGGCCTGGGTTTCAGAGCCAAGCTGAATGCCAGGGGAGTTGGTGCTCAGTGTCACAGCTGTGAGCCCGGGGGTCTGGGACAGGACATGGACTAGACTAAAAGGAGGAAGTCTGAGAGCCCAGGATCCATCCAGGTTGGAAGCGCCAGCTGGGGCCGGTGGGGGAGGCCAGTGGGGGAGTGAGGCTGGGAGCTGGGTCTTTCTCTGGGCCACCCAGGCTCTGTGGTAGAGGGTGGGTTTGGAGTAGGAGGGGTACTTGCCTTGGGAAACCCGGGGGCGCAGGGAAGCCCCCAGTTTGCAGCCCTGACTAGGAGGCTTGGCTGGCAGAGGACGGAGACCTCAGGGGGCCCTGGGAAGGACATTCCAGGCCTGGGCTGGAGGTCCAGGGTCCCTGTGCCCTCTGGGCGCGGTGCGGGATAGGCAGCAGGTGGCCAAGGCAGGAGAGGGGATCCTGCCTGACTGCTGTCGCCCTGCTGGATGTGTCCTGGGAATCCCTGGGCCAGGAGCAGCCATGCAAAACAGCCAAGATCAGCCCACCCACCTCCCCCTCAGGGGGGACCCAGCCGCCCGGCCAGGCAACGCCTAACCCTGTGGGCTCGGACTGGCTCGCGACAGCTGGGCAGCTGCGCTGGGGCAGGCGAGCCCGAGCTCACGTGTGCGCGGGGAGGGAGGAGGCCCCGCCCCAGGGCGGAGGGCTCAGGATTAAAGGCCACAGGCGGAGGCTGGCCGCAGTTTGGAGTCCAGTGGGGACACAAGGGGGTGATGTCTCGGCACACAGGCCCCCTGTGGGCTGTGCTGGCAGCGCTGGTGCTGCCACGGGCTGGGGCCATCGAGGAGGAGCCGAGTGGTGCCAGCCAGGGCTTCCAGATTGTCACCTTCAAGTGGCACCACGTCCAGGACCCATACATCATCATGCTCTGGATCCTCGTGGCCAGCTTGGCCAAAATCGGTGAGTGGTCGCTGTGGTCTCCGGCTTGCCTAGCCCCTGCCTTCCTTTCCTGTCCTTGGGGAGGGAGCCGGGTAGGACAAGGAGCAGGGACCTGGGGGTGGGGGACTGAAGGAAAGTTCCTGTGGCCAGGCCAGGGCAGGACGATCTCACATGCCCTCAGCGTTCCAGCTCCTTGTCTGGGCCTGGGTCCCTGCCTGGGGCTGCCCCGCTGCACAGCTCCAGGCTTTTCATGCCCGGAGAGGGATGCACCACGGGGCACCCTGGGGTGACGCTGGTTTCAGAGTGAAAAAGAAAAAGGATGCTGCTCACAGCAAAATCCAGCGAAACCCTGCACACACCCACAGTTTCCCCTGACTGCCACTTCTGGCCTCCTTGACCTGGGCCAGGGAGTCAGAAAGTGGGGTGACAGGTCCTCCTGGCAAGGTGAGAGGAAGGTCAGCTTCCTTGGAGCTCAGGAGGATCAAAGTCGCAGAGTGTCCCAGGAGGTGGCAGCTTAAGAAGGGGGAGCCTGGCCTGAGATGTAGGGCCTGGGGCGGGAGGGGTCCCTTGTGGGGGCCCTGTGTCTGCAGCGGGACTGGGGAGCAGGTCCAAGGAACTCGGACACAGCCGGGCGCACCTGTGCCTGGCAGAGGAGGTGGCTTCCTGCTGCACCTACCCACCGTGTGCGCTCACACCTCTGCCCCTCCATCCCTTTCCTTCTACTCTGAATCTCTCAAAAGCTGTTTTGGACCTGTGTGCCTCCTGGCTCTGGGGTCTGTGCACTCCCCGGCCTGGCAGCCAGGGTTCCTTGCTGGGTCCCACTGGGCTTTGCAATGGGGCTGTGAGGGAGTTCAGCTGGGCCTTTACTTAAGCACAGCCAGCTTGGTCCTGGGGTTCAGGGACCCTTTTGTACAGCTCCTTGGTGTACAGTGGGTGTCTCCAGGTCAGGGGCACTGCTCTGCATCCACACCGGGGTGATGGTTCAGAACCCAGTATCTGGAAACCCTTGCACAGCCCAGGCACTGGCCAGCAGGTCAGCTGCACTCTGCCCTGGAAGCTGCCAGGTGGGTGCTGACCAGGGCTCTGCCTGCCGAGCGGGTTATTTACCAGGAAGAGTCCAGCCCTGTGGGTCTCTGGGCGCTGGGACTAGTCCTGAGAGGGGTATTGGTGATGTGCTGGCCCTCTGCGCTCCAGCTGTCCCTCATGGGCAGGTCGGGACGGCTGCAGGGTGCTCCAAGGACAGCACGCTAGCCCACCAGCCTGCTTACCCTGGAGGAGGGGTGGGCTCCAAGGTCTCCTTCCCAGGAGGCCACTTGTGGGTCTCTCCCACGAATGGCGGCTTGGATGGGGCGAGGCCTCCCCGTGCTAAACAGGAAGCCTCTGTCCCGTCCGGCCTCTCTCCACTCCTCATCCTCAGCCACTGCTTGCCTCTGGGTCAAGGCCTGCTGAGCTGGCCCAGGCCTGCTTCTGAGTGCCCCCTTCCCACCCTGTGTTGCAGGCCTCACACGAACCTGCAGCCCACTCCATGCCTGGGTCCTCCCCTCCACCCCCGAGGCCCCTGATGGACCTCAGTCCACAGGCCCAATGACCAACCCCTGCTCAGAGACAGCCCAGCTGCCCCTGCTCATGCTCAGTCCCTAGCAGGAGTCCGAGGGATGGTCACAGACTGAAAGGTGCAGATGCCACCACCCATGCCCCCTCAGTGGCCCAGGACAGGAAGAGGGAGAGCCACGGTCCAGCTGTGGAGGGCTGAGACCTCACACCCAGCCCCTCCTCGAAGCTCCTTCTCCCCGGGGAAGCCTGGACTTGTTCAGACCCCTGCTGACTCCACCT
Organism: Heterocephalus glaber; assembly: GCF_000247695.1. The sequence goes on along the minus strand of NW_004624751.1, from coordinate 288,161 downwards.
GTCCCTCGGAGACCCCGGACGCCTCCATACACAGCTGACCTCAGGCCCCACCCCTCGATCCCCACCTGAGCCTCTGCCTCCCTGCCCCACACTCTGCTTCCTGAGCACAGGGTGGGAGGCGCCCCCCGGCCCCAAGACACAGCCCCCACTGGTCACCCCATTTCTCCAGGCCCTTTCAGCTTCACAGTGCCCACTCAGAAACTCTCCCAGCAGAAGGTCAGATTCACGTGGTCTTTCTGAATGTGTTGAGTGTCCCTAATGCCCGTGCCCAGCCTGTGGTTAAGGCAACCGGGTGGGGTGATTCCAGCCCTGGACACAAGGCAGTGGGCAGGTGTCCTGGGGTTGGGGACAGCACGGGCCAGGGGTGAAGATCAGGACCTTTGGTGGAGTTAGGTGGTGAGAGCTGTGTCCTCTGGCCATCCCAGGGCCCTGGACCCTGGGGCTGAGCCTGCAGAGGCACCTATCAACCTTGGCCTTGGCCTGGAAGGGTCAAGGTCACAGAGCCCTGAGCCTCCTAAGGCTGAGGACCAGGCTGGTGCGCAGCTCTGCAGGCCACCTCATGCTACAGCCACCCTGGGCAGGAGTCTCTGGGGGAATCCAGCCCACTCCAGGGAAGGTTGTGCTGGAGGGAGAGGGAGGCTGGAGCCTGGAGCTGAGCTAGGCCAGGGAGGCTGCAGGGAGGCCAGGGTGGAGGCCCAGTCACATCCCATGCAGGCTGCCAGGTCTTTAGCCACTGTCAGTGCTGTTCAGAGGGTGGGAGCTGGCCAGGCCTGGGCTCTGACCATGGCTCCGGCCTCCAGACAAGACAGTCCAGAGGCCCTGAGGATGGCCGTAGGGCAGAGTGGTCTCTACAGCAGGGCAGGGATAAAGCTGCCGCCCCTGGGGTTCCTGGGGAGACTTAGTAGGACAGGCCCCGGAAGTGCCCGGGCCACTGAACTGTGGCCTGAGTCCCACATGCAGTGCTCACTTCCCAGGTGGCTGCCGAGGGGAGGCTCAAGTCCAGCACGTCCCTTTTGTCAGCAGTGTTCACGGAGCCCTGAGTCACCAGAAGGGAAGGGATGAGGTGTGAGATGGGACCAGGGGAGGCAGCCCTGGACTGAAGTCTCCATGGGTGAGGGTGCCGGTGGTCCTGGCACCACCTGACACTGCTCTGCACCCTGGGGGCCTTTCTGCCTTCCTTCTGGCTTTTGTGGGGTCTGGCTTTTGGGTTTTGGCCCCACCCTGGACCCCTAGAGGGGATGACACAGCAGGGTCAGCAGCCACAAGGGGTCACTGTCCCCTGACTCCGAACCCAGCAGCTTCCTCCTCGGGGTCTTTCCGTGTGCTGGCGAGGCTCCCAGGAGCACAGCTCTGACCCCCAGTCCTCTGCTCCTAGCCCCACACTCCAGGCACCTCCAAGGCACCATCGGCATTTCCTTCTTGTTCTAGTCAGGTGTGGGAGGTCATGGCTTCCCTTCCTTCTTAGACGTGGGGTGGGCTTGGTTCTCCATGGTGGCTTCCCCAGGGTGCCCTGTGTCGCAGGTGTGACCTCTGTCCAGGCCCCTGCCCGGGACAAGGTTTTCTTCCAAGAACAGCCTCTGGTCAGTGCTGGGCATCCTGTGCTTGTGTTGCTGGACCATGGCAGGTGTGTGGGGCTAGAAGCAGAGGGTCAAGGTTTCTATTTCATGTGCCCTGGCTCTGGGGACAGGAGTGCTGTGATGCTCTGGCCCTGTCCTGCATCTCTTCTGGGCTCCGGGCACCCTTGCCATGTGGCCCACACTCTCTGCTATCCGACTGTCCTTGGAGGGAGGTAGGAGAGGACCCGGGTAAGCATGGCTTGGGAAGACCAAGGTGAGCCCAAGGTCCCCAGCGGACCTGCCTTCCAGGAGGTTGAGTCAGTGGGCCCTAGTGGACTCCAGGCTCAGGGAAGATAAGGCAGTGGGCTTGGAGCCGGGATATGCATAGAAGCCTGGAAGCCAGGGCTCTTCTGGGTCTGCATGGCAGGTGTGGAAGGTAAGACTTCTCCTCTCAGAGCTGGACATGAGCACAGGCTGTGAAGCTGAGGGGACTCTCGGGCCGAGGTGTCCGGGAGACAGGGCACCGGCAGTGGCGCCCTGCCCAGGTGGGCACCAGCACTAGCAGCATTGCTACCTCCTAGGGCTGTGGACTTGCTCCATCCCCAGCCTCGGAGCTTGGGGTGCATTTAGAATGGGGGGCGTCTACTGGCTGTGCCGTCTCCGAGTGCACATGGGTTCTTGGTGTGTGACTGGTGGGGATGCTCCGTCCCCTTTGTGCTCGGCCCTGCCTCGGAGCTCAGTACTTCCTGGGCACTGGGATGCTCTGGGCCAAGGGCTCCAGGGCACTTGGTCTCAGGGTCACAGGCCTCCTTGTGCCAGGCGTGGGCACTAGGGCTCGGGCCCGCCCTTCTCAGCCCTGGGGCCTCACCCGCTCTAGCTAGAGCCAAACTCCATCTCCTCAGTCCTGTGCTAAGGCCCCTGCCTGTCCCGTCCTCCTCACCAGCTCCCCTCCTGCACACCGTGAGCTCAGCCTCTCCAGCCTCCCAGCTCCAGGTCCTTCGGGAGGCCAGAGCCCAACTCAGGCCTGTCTGTCTGGCTCTGCCAGTGACTCCAGGTCTGCAGGCTGCTGAGAGCTGAGAGTGCGAGGGCACACGTCGGGGGCGGAGGGTGAGTAGATACGGGTGTGCGCTCTCCGCTGGGAGAGCAGGAGGCGTGGGCTGCACGGCCACGCTGCTGCTGTCCTGGCTCTTGGCTCCAGGAAGCACCTGGACACTTGGCCGGGATGGGAGCTCTGCTGTTCCTGTGCAGAAGAAATCCCACAGTCACCTGAGGGTCACACCTGCCTGTCACCCCTTTGCCACATCCTGGGGTGCCTTTCAGAGAACGGATCCTCAAACGAGGATTGTGACCCTGGCTCGAGCATTGTGGGTGTTGGTTCTGGGAGCAGCCACTGCCCCCGGGCTGCCCGAGGGTCACCAGGTCCCCCACCTGAAACCTGCTACCGCCTTAGCTCTGCCTCGGGAATGACATGGAGGCCTCCAGGACCGTCCTCTGGCCTCGGAGCTTCAGACAGCCTGAGTGGTCCCACCTAGTGCTCCTCCTGCGACACAGAAGCACAGGGTGTCATTTGGGGCTGGAATGGTTGCATTTGCTCTATCGATGCAGCCCTGGGCCCTAGAGTTGAATTTTCATTCAATAAATGTTCAGTGCCCACCACATGTCAGCCCTGCCAGGTAGCTTCAGGCAAAATAAACTGCAGTCACTGTGGGCACAACTGTCCTGAGGGTATGTGGACAGACATGCTCAGTGAACAGCACGGGGAACAGAGGAGGGTGCAACCCACCAGCCCCATGGGGAGGGAGAAGCACCTTTCGGGTCAAGACTAGCAGTGCAAAGATCCCAGGGTAGCATTGTGGAAGCATTTGAGGGTTGGGGGGGTAAAGTCAGAGTGGCCAGCAAGGTCCCTGACCACCCGTGTCCCGAGGAAGAAGGCCCCAGGGCTTCTGAGCTGAGAAACGTTGGCCCAGGTGGCTCTTAGGTGGCTCTGGCCACTGTGTGATGAGCAGGGCTGCTGGGTGGAGGACAGAGCTCAGAGAGCGGTCCTGAGGATGCAGAGCACAGGGCTCACCCTGCAGGGAGGTGGGGGCTGGGCTGCTTGTTCATCCTGATGAGTCAGGAAACGCTGGATTCACCACCCGCAGAGTGTACGAGCAAAGTCCATGGGCTGTGCTCTTCTTGGGAAAGGGCGTCATGCAGGCCGAATGGGGAGGTCAAAATGCCTGTGCCAGGCGCCTTTGGAAACGTGCTGCGAACGGGCATCACCAACTTGATGAGGCTGCTGGGAGACCTCACTGATGTGTGGTGCTGCTAGGGCCTGTGCTGCTCTTACAACTGTGCCCTTGGGTGTGACCACTGGCTCTGTCCCTGCTCCATGGCCTGCCATCCACCTCTATCATAGCCAGGACCACCATGGGCATGAGGCAGGGTGGGGGCAGCAGGGCTCATCCTGGTCACACAGGACACAGGTGTGGAGCAGGGGTGCGGACCGGACGTGGAAGGAGCCTGTGAGGCAGGCGGAGGAGCTGCAGGCGTGGAGAAAGACATGTGCTGTGTGCAGGCGCTGCAGACATGTGCCACACACACGGCTGCAGCAGGCGCAACTGTGGGCTGCACAACTGCTGCTTGTATAGCAGGTGTGTGATCGTGCAGGCGCGCGTACATTTGCACACGTCTGTGGGGGAGGGTGCTGTGCGTTTCCAGATGTGATTGTGTGCGTGTGCGATCTTGCGTGCACGTGTGTGCCTGTGCATGCGCCCGTGACTGTCTGCACCGGTGTACGGTGAACTTTCGCTCACACTGCCCTTGAGTGGTGGCGCTGCTGTCTGAGCCCATGGGCCGAAGCCCTTTGCCTGTGAGCTGGTGGACTGGGCCTGGGTTCCGGTCCTGGCCCTGGCCCTTCCCACAGCAGCTGCTGCCTCTTGGAGAGCTGTGGGCGAGGGGGGATTGGGCCCAGGCTGGGAGTGTAGGGCCCTGTTGGACGCTCACGTCAGGCCACCCGCACACATTCGGGCAGTGAGTGGCGTGGGGCAGCTGCTGTTACAGCCCCTCCACCCGAGCTGTCCCTTAATCCCAAGGGATGGCAGAAGCTCTGCCCGGCTCCAGGAGCTGAGCAGCAGGCCTGGGATTAGGTCAGCCCTGGGACCCTGGGCCCTCAATCTCTCCAGAGGTGGCTGGTGTCTGCAGTGAGTGCAGGCCCTGACCCCCACATTGGGACCTTCCTCCTTTGGGATCCTGCGGTGACACCACCTGGATCCCATTCCAGGCTGGGCCAGGTGCCTTGAGCAGGGCACACAGGGTCTGTCTCCGGGCCTCCCCCTCACCTGCAGACTGGAGCTGGGAGACCTGGGGTTCTGTGCCCCTGGGGCTGCTCCATGTACTTAGAATCCCAGCGGCGGGCCGGGGCCAGGACCAGACCCCAGACTTCACCTGCCCGGAGTAGGCTGGCCTGTGTCACAGGATCTGACAAGCTGGGAGGCTGGGCAGAGGCCTGTGTCTCCCAGAGCCTCTGGCTCCTCCCAGGCTGCCAGCCAGACCTGCGTGTCCCCCAAGTGAGGTGGGGGGTAGCTTGCAGGAACCGCACTGAAGCGCTGGGGTCTGTAAGCGTGGGGCTGCCCACCGCACAGCTGCCTACTCCCACGCCCAGGCAGACACTGGTGGGAGCCCTTGGGAGAGCTGGTGCCCCACAAGGGCACTGCTGGGTCCTCCAGGCTGGGCCTGGGGCTGTGCCCTACCTGGTCCCGCCTTTTCTGTGAACTGTTCTGCAGGTGTCCTGGTCCAGCTTGGCCCCTTGGCCCCCACCTGGGAAAGCCCTCGGTGCTGGCCAGGGTCCCCATCCCTGGTAGTTTCTGGGTTTGATCCTGGTCTTTCAAGAGCTGAAGGATAATTTTAGCGCAGGGAGAGCTGACAGGATGTCATCTGTCCTGCACAGGACCCAGTGCCTTCTCAAAGCGGAAACTGAGCCCACGGCTACAGCCTGCATAGCCTGGGCTCTTGTTCAGGCCAGGCGACCCCAGTCTGGGCTGTGATGTCACCCACAGAGGCCTCCAGGGCACAGCCCAGCACCAGCCCGGGGACCGAATAGGTCACCCAAATCCACAACAGGTGCCCATGGGCCCCCTCGAGGGGTCGCACAAGGCAGACTCACCCACACACCAGGCCAGGCTCCTGCATCTCGAGCACCAGGCAGTGGCTGTTGTCTTGTCTCTGTCCCAGGAAAGGTGAGGGTGCCCTCCCACAGGGCGCACCCTAGCTGCCACCCGGCCGCCACGGCTTCGTGGATGACGGTGCTTTTGCCACAAGTTGTGTGGAGGGGATGCGCCAGCCATGAGTGGGTGTGCACACTCGTGTGAGAGCACTGTGGTGCGTGTGCACGCACGATGTGGGGCGTGCCCGGGTGGGAAGCCCCAGGGAGGGCATGCTGCAGTCATGGGTCCCTCCTAGCAGCAGTGGTGGCTGAGGGCTGGGGACTCCATGGTCAGGACCCACGAGGCTGGCTGTAAGCATGGGCAGGCATGCTACCCGGGGCACCTGGTGACTGACCCGCAGCATCGCCTCCACCTGGCACTCTGCTCCACTCTGTCCCCTGAGGGGCTTCACGTTTCCCAAGAGCCTGGGCCCTGTGGAAGCCGTAGGTCCCAAGGGGGACATGGACAGAGTGACTCAGGTGGTCACCATGCCTGGGCCAGGCAGTGGGCACTGACCGCAGAGGTGAAGCCCCTCCTTCCTGGTGCCTCTCTGAGGGAAGAGGGCTCTGGAGAGCCCTGGCTTTGCGTTCACTGGAGCCACTCCATCTGAATTCGTGGGATGGGGCTTTGCTCTGCCCACAGTATGCAGGCGTTTCCTGCATGCTCATGTCCATGCCCACTGGTGTCCACCTGCCCACTTCCGGCTCTGGCTCAGCCTAAAAGGAAGGCCCTGGACACAGCCCACGTCTACCAGGCCTGTGTCAGATTCCCAGCCCTCCTGTCCCCTGGCGGCATCTGGCAGACTTGAGTTCCTGCTCTCTGGTTTGATCGCAGAGCAAACCCTCACCATCTCCTCCTATTATTTTCTGGGGAAATGTGGACCTTTCAATTGCTCTACTTTTGCGAAATCTGAGGGCGCAGCCAGCAAATTGAATTGGTCAGCAGTTGGTGATGGCCTGCAATTCCATCCTCAGTTCACAAGAGGCATCGTCAGCTGGTGCCCTCCGCCCCATCCTAGCACCTCTGCCCTCGTTCCTACTCCGGCTGGCCCCTCATGGCCCACCCCAGGGGAGCACTGGCTGTCTCAGTGGTGCTGCTTCTGAAAACAATCAGCGGACAGGGCTGAGGTTGGGGCTCTGTGGTGAGAGCTCTTGCCTAGCCTGTGGAGGCCCTGGCTTCCATTCCCAGCTCTGCAAATCAGAACAAAACATTGGGCCTAATTTTTCAGTAAAGCCTTAGATGTACAGAATGCACAGAATTCCCTGTGGCCACCGTGTCCCCCTGGCGTAAACGACTGGCATCAAAATAAGCTTTGTCATGTTCACAAATGTCTGAAGTTTGCCTTGATTCACGCCTGGCACCCAGCTGTCACTGGGACAGATGCACAAGGCAGGTGGCTGCTGCTGTCATGTCCACTGCCATGAGTCCACTGGGCTCCACCTGTGGGTGCTGACTTGCCTAAGCCCTGGCAGCCATGTGTCTTTCTCCTGTCCCCATAGCTTTGCCTTTTCCAGAACACTGTGGCATTGGAAGCACAATGTGCAGCCCTTGCGCCTGGCTTCCTTCACCAGGAGCAGGGGTTGAGTTCCTTTGCAGCTGCTTCTGCCTGGCGAGTGTTTCTTCCTGGCTCTATCACACCCCATGGTCTGCAGGAGCATGGCCCCCACCTGATGCTTCCTTGCCCTGGTGATCATGAACAAAGCTACCGAGCATCTGTGTGTGCAAATTCTCAGCTCCTCTGGGAAAAGCCGAGGAAGGTGATCCTGGATCGTGAGGTGGGGTGCACAGCCAAAGAACCTCCGCTGTTCACACCAGCTGCAGACGAACTCTGCTGCCCATGCTCGCCAGGGCACAGTGTGGTGGTGACTGGGCCCTGGGCGCTCCAGGAGGCACACGGCGGCTTCACTGCTGTTCCAGCTGCGGGCCCTGGTGACACATGGCCAGAGGTCCTTTCTCTGCCCATTTGTGAATCTTTGGTGGTGGGTCTGCTTTGACATTGGGACCATTTTTGATTGAGTTGTCGCTTATTGGGCTTCAAGAGTTCTTTGTATATTTTTGCCTTTCTCAGATACGTGTTTTGCATATAGTTCCTCCCAGTCTGGGTTGTTTTCTATTCCCTAGCAGTGCCTTCTAGCCAGGCGCGGTGGTGCCTGTAGTCCTGGCACTCTGCGATGCTGAGACAAGAACACTGTGAGTTCAAGCCCAGACTGGGAAATTTAGTGACTGAGCAAGACCCGTTGCTAAATAAATCAGTAAGCAGCTGGGGCTGCAGCTCAGGGCCCTGGGTCCACTCCCCAGTACCACCCTCTTCCCAAATGAAGAAATAATGCCTTGGTAAAAGTTTTTAATTTTAATGATGCCCAATTTATCAATTCTTTCTTTTATGGATCATGGTTTTGGTGCTGTATCTAAAAACTCGTCACCAAACCCAAGGTCATTTAGATTTTTTTCAGTGTCACCTTCTAGAAGTTTTATGGCTTGCACTTTCTATCTAGGTCTTTGGTCTGTCCTGAGTTATATTTTAAGGAGTGGTGTAAGGTGGTGTCCTGGTCCACTTTTACACATGTGGATGTACCTAAGTTGCTCTGGCACCACCTGTTGCAAACCCTCTTCTCTCTTGAGTTTCTGTTGCTCCTTTGGGAAAGGCAGGCCTGCTGTGTAGCACGGGTTTGTTTCTGGGTTCTGCGTGTGTGTTCTTCCCTACGCTTCACTGTCCCGATTCCCATAGCTGTATGGTCAGGCTCCAGGTCCTCATATTGGTTCCCAGCTTCCTTTCCTCCAAAGTTCTGAGTCGCCTAATGGGAGCTGTCACATTTTAGCATCAGTCGGTCAATGTCCACAAGGTGATTTACTGGTAGGGACTGTGTTGGCTGCAGATCAAATGGGGAAGAACTGACTTTTTTTTTTGGTACCGGGGATCGAACTCGGGACCTTGCGTTTGCGCAGCAGGCGGCGGAACCACTGAGCTAAATCCCCGGCCCGGAACTGACATTTTGGTAATACGTGACTTCTTATCCACGCACACGGGCTCTCTCTCTGTTCCAGTTCTTCCGTTTACTTAGTCAGAGCTTTCCAGCTTCCCTCTCATTCTCTCGCATAAGTTTCACTGACTTAAGCCTTTGCCTAGCTGTGCTAGGTGGCATTGGTTTTCAGATGCTTTAGTCTTCAGATCCTGCAGCTCACTCTGCAACCTGCCACTGTGGCCTGTTAGACCCAGGAGTCCTCTTGCTGGTCCTCAGGGCACAAGGCTGGCAGGAGCTGAGAGCCGTGCTACAGTCCAGCCCTCTCCGGCACATTGGATAGTGCAGGATGTTGCCATCAGGATCTCACCCGAGAGTAGGCGAGCAGATGCCCTTTTGTGGTGAGGCTGAGGGGACTTTGCTGTGAGCTTGTGGGATTGAAGTGCTGCCCATAGGAATGGGGTCTCTGGTCAGGGAAGGCCCAGCTGACTGGGCACAGATCTGGGGTGTGGGAGCTATGCAGGTCCCGGGGCACTGCAGTGCCCAGAGGAAGTGCGTGCTGCTGATGACTCTTCCACTCATCCACCCCGCCTTTCCAAATGCTTGCTCCTCTACATTTGCATCCCTTGCCTTGGGCCTTGTCGGGCTCCACCAGGCCTGATATTCCTGGACTGTGTCTGTCCCACCCACGGACAGGGGCCTTTGCTGACCTCCTCGGCATGTCGTGTCCCAGCTGGCCCCGCCTGCCAGGTGAGCTTTTTGAGCATCGCTAGTGTCCACTTTTCCTTCTTCACCATTGGCATTCCCAGACTGAGACTCAGCACTGCTGGGTTCCTGTTGAAAGAGGCCCCACCGCTGTCCGTGTCCCGCTCCCAGAGTGGCTAGGGTGGACTTGGGGGTCCATCTGTGTGCCCACCAGCTCCCGCCCAGGATCTCCGGCCCTGCTCCGGCTGCTGGCCCCTACGCAGTCTGGTGTTTCCTGCCAACCCTGGGCTCTGTGTTCCCAGCCACACACTTTCCCTGCAGCCCTGATGGCCCACAATTCCCCTCCTCCCCTAATGTTAATGACGGCGAACGCCCAGACCCCACAGATGGCTGTGGCTGAGGTGCCCCTGTTCTTTTGGAGATTTGAAATCCCCTGCCTGCCACCTGGCCCCACTCTGCCCCTGGGTGACCTGTTCTTGGTCCCCAGCTGACTTAGGGTCTGTCTCTTTTTATTTATCCCTGTGGTCCCAGGGATTGAACCCAGGGACTTTACACTGAGCTACATCCAAGCCCTTTTTTATTTTGAGACAGGGTCCTGATAAGTTGCCCAGGCAGGACTTGAATTTGCAGGCCTCCTACCTCACCCTCCCAGAGTGCTGGGATTACCCTCCCAAGGCTCCCTTCCCCTGAGGATTCCAGGATAGGCCCATGCCCTGTATGTGGCAAGGCCCTGAGAGCCGTGGGAGGTACGGTGGCCACGCTCAGTGGTGTGCAGACCAGGTGCCTTTGCTCTGGCCTCTGCTGTGTGCTGTCTGACCTGGGCCCTCCCCAGCCAGGCACCTGGCTGTGTAGTCTGGAAGCCCTGTGCCTTTCTCTCAAGTTTTCCTCAGCTATGCTTGCTTCATGTTTTTGGTTTCCTGCCTTTCTGCTTCAGGTGTGCTTTGGGCCATCCCCTGAGACCCCAGGGCCAGACTAGGCTGGGCTAGGTACCGAGGGCACCAAGCCCCATGGGAACCAGGCTGGGTCGTGTACTGGCCATGATGCCCATGGGAGGCAGGGACCCTAGCGCCTTTCACCCGCCTCCTGCTGGCCCAGGACAGAGGCCCAAAGACAAGGACAACAAGTGCCGCCCCTTTTGTTTTCTTCCGGTTGGAGAACAAAAGCTTCCCACCTGGGAGCAGGGGCTGGTTTTCATCCTCACGGCAGCCCAGAAAAGCGAGATTATCATCTTACGTGGGGGACCGAGTCCAAGGCATGAAAACACCCACTCCGAAGTGGCCCGGCAGGTCCCTGGGAGCAGCGAGCCTTCTGCACAGGGACTGTGGACTTCTGGTCCCACTGAGAGGGGCTGCCTGTGCCCTGCTGGCCCCAGGGGAGCCCCCCAACAAGGGAGTGGCAGCGGGGACTTTAAGGTCCTGGAGCTTGACCTTGGTGCATCAGAAGCAAAGCTGCCCGAGGTGTCCCTGTGAGGGCCCTGGGGCTCTGGTGCCACATGCATGTCACATTACTGCTCTGTGCCTAGGACACAGCTGTTGACAAAGTCCTGGCAGCAGGGATAGGCCAGGAACTCCCTCATGGTGGTACGGGTGGCCATGTGAGTGACACAGACCCTTACACACGGCCACCGTCTATCTGCACCAAGTCCTGAGGCACAGCAGCTTTGCTGGGACTCTTCACATGAAGTTTCAAGGTCAGCAGGGTTGAGAACTCCTCCCCAGAAACCCCTGCGCAAACCCTGCAGCTCTCCGAGCTTTCCCTTCCGCCAGCCCAGCCTGAGTGTGGATTTCACATGACTGGTGTCCTGGTGTCCAGGCTGGCCTGCTCCGTCGTGGCTCCTCTTCTGGGGTGGACACCCCACGCCCCTGACACTCAGGGCCCCACAGCAGGTGCTGGTCACTGTTGCCCGGCCTGCTGCCCTTTCCATACCATGTCAGGGCCGGGCTCCACTGGGCAGCTGCTGGGCCCCACGCGTGGCAGTGGCACGGAGGCCCCACAGCCTCCGTCTCTGTGCTTTCCTCATGGCGAGCCCCTCCTTGGCTCAGCCGCCCTGGACTCCACTCTCTCGTGCACTGACCCTGGGAGCCTGGTCTGAACCTGGGATTGAGCCTTTCTCCGTCAGAGGCCCCAGCCCTGATGTCCAGGTGATGACCCTGGTAGGAGCACTGTGGACAGGGTGTGACCTGCATGTCCAGAGGACAGGAGCTTCCCTGAGGACCCTGCTCTCGGCCAGAGGGACGCTGGGCCCACTCTGGCCACACCCATGGGTCACACTTGTCTCTTAGACCCCACCAGTGTCTAGGCTTTGGGTGCCCATGGGGCCCAGCATGGGGACCGTGGTGGCCCATGTCATGGGCTTAGGGAGGCCCCGACTAGCCAGTTGCTAACTCTCAAGGGCATGTCCCCTACAGTTGGCCCTGCAGGGCCTTGGGCCCAGTTATTCTGCGACACTACAGCACCCTGGGATGCTGCCAAACTCCAGGTGGTTGGTTTCCCTTGCTCTGGAGGAGAAACTGAGGCAGGGGAAGGGCAGATTACACTTCCTGGGATAGTACCTATGTGCACTCACACCGAGGTCAGGACTTAGCCTGTCCAGGGCCATAGCTTTGAGTCCTCATATTGCCCTGCCTTTGGGCAGTGTTTGGAAAGGTGTCCACACACCTGGAGACAGGATGGATCCCTAGGGCCGGAGCAGTACTGGAGGCCCAGCCACCCCAGGATGGGTGCATGCAGGACTTTGTCCCGTTGGCATGCAGCTCGGCAGGGCCTCTTAGGGTTGTTGATAAACCTGAGGGAAACAGAAGTGCTAAGTCTCTGTGATGAGCTAGAATACCTTTCATAATCCCTGCCTCTCAGTCATGGAGATCGCGTAAGGACAAGGCAGGAGAAGAGGAGACAGTGGACAGTGGAAATGCCAGGCTCCTGAGAAGCAGGGCATCTAGAGGGACAGTGCCAGGCCAGGGCCAGTCAGAACCTCCAGCCCCCAAGACAGACAACCTGCAGCCTGGGGCGAGTATCGAAAGGAGGTTTCCTGTGGGGCCTGATCCTTTCCTGCCCTTGATGGGGAACAGTGGGGCAGAAGGCTTTATTGGTAACTGGGACACCTTTCAGGACTTCAATTTTATCTTCAGTGATTGGACCACAGTGTGCCTGTGGAGTGACCTCTATATTTAACCTGCGTGGGGCATTCGGTTTCCCAAATCTATAAACTGATGCCTTGACTAAACTGAGGCCACTTTTGCCCGTGATTCCCTCAAAATGCCCTCTGCCTTCCCCACTCCTCCTCTCCTGGATACCACCTGCAGGTGCCAGGCCTCTTGATGCCCCACACACTGCCCACAGATTCAGTATTTTCAATTTTAAATCTGCTTTTCTGTCTGTGCTTCAGACTGAATTATTCTTGTTGCTCTGACTCCAGTTGGTGGTCTCTTCTCCCATTTCTAGGCTCCAAGTCTAGCCATTGAGTTTTCTTTTTCTTCAGACACTGCGTTCTTAAATTCTAGGCCTTCCACTGGCTCCTTTGACAGAATGTGTTAGGCTCTGGAAAAGAGGGCCCACGGGCTGACCCTGTTTCTACAGCAGCGTCTCACTGGGACACCACCTGCCGCCTGTGCCTGGGGTTCCGAGAACCCTGGCTGCGTGGGCACCCTTGTGAACTACACTGTGCAGCCCACACATCTACAGGGTGACTGCCTGCTCCTTAGAGAAATTCGCCAAGCCCTGTTCTAGTCCACAGCTGACACTGACCATTTAAATGAATGGTGTGTTTCCCTTTCCTTCCCCCGTGAGCACAGTTGTAGCAGCTGTGCTGAAGTCCTTACCTGCTAATTCTTGTCCAGGTTGGCTGAGGTCTCCATTGCTGACTGATGGGCTGGTCCCTTTCCTGTTTCTTCATGTGCCTGGCATCACTGATGGCATTCAGGGCATGGGATGGACAGTGGGGACTCCGCACACGGTCAAGTTCCTCTGGAAAGGATGAATCTGGGCAGTGGCTGCCATCTTACCAAGCAGCTGGCCAGAGTGGACAGCAGCCCAACAGTTGCAGCTGTGATCTCTGCTCTGTTCTTTCAGCTTCCATTGGGAGCCACAGACCTGCCCTGCTTCTCTGTAAGTCAACAGGGAATTACAGGGAGTGGCTGGAGATTTGCTGGCACATGGAACTCAGGACTCTCCGTTCTGGCTCTTTCCTCCCAGAGATCTGCCATCATTTATGGGGGTGGTCACCTGAGATGCTCTGCATCCAAGCAGCAGGAGCTGCATTCAGGAAAAGACAGTGGAGGAATGGGAGTCCCTTCTCAGGGTTGACTATCTTCTCTGTTCTCGATCCTTATCTGTCTGTGTTTACACATTTTCAGAGTACTTTCCTTGCTCTGGGCGAGGTGTGTAAAGGGAGCTCCTCCCCATCTCTTCCTGTGAATGAGACTGTAAAATCTCTGCCTCATTTTCATTAAGTCCCAGCCGTCACTTGGTCCTAGAAAGCAAACCTGGAGTCTTGCCGTGCTTTGTAAGTGGTGGCCATCAGGGCTCCTCTACTGAGGACATGTAGATGTGGGGTCACAGCTGCCCTGCTGTTCCCGGCCTCTGGGGTCACCACAGCCCCAAGCCCCTGTGCATCATTTCTCCTGAGGACCCAGGGCCTGTGTTGCTATGAACACACACAGTTGCCTGTGGCGTGGTCCCCTCTGTGTGCTGCTCCTCACACTGGGTCTGCACATGTGTGAGCATTCTTCCTCATTCAGTGGCACCTGGGACTCCTGCTGTGCCTGGAGTGGACCTCAGAACTCCAGGCTCTACCTCACCACATTCCCCCTGCTCTGCTAGGGAACAGAAGTGGGAGCCCCTGTGAGACCAGGTGGCTACCCAGCCCCAGCCCCCAGGTCTCAGGTCCCAGGCCTCCATCCCATAAGCCTCCCTGCCCAGTGGCACTTTTGTGGATGGCAGGGGTCACAGGGAAGCAGGGCATTGGGGCTGCACTTGGCCTGTTTGAGCAGCACCATCTGCAAATGTGAGAGGGGAGCTGAGTGGGACGAGGATGTGAATTAATCCAAGCAGTTGCTCGGTGGTTTCGGGGGAGGAGGTCCCACAGGCTCAGGAGGACGCACAGCACCTCCGCACAGCCCAAGGACCAGGGGCTGGGGTGAGGGCATCTCTGCTTCCCTGGGAAGTCTCCGTGGTTTCTCTCCAGTTTGAATGTGGATGAGTCCTGCCGGGTGTTGCGAGTGACCCGCAAGGGCACCTTCTGGATGTGGGTGCAGGGCTCACTCTGAGGGGCCAGGAGCCACTGCCTCGCTGTCCCGAAGGCTTGAGCCCAGCTTGCCCGGGACATCGGTCACATCTGTGAGGGCTGGGGACAGATGCCACTCGCCCCAGCTGGCACCAACACCCTCACTGCAGCCCTCGGGCGTGCTGAGTTGGCACAGCTGGGTCAGCGTGCAGAGCTCAGAGGGGTGGGTCTGCAGCATGCACTGGTCCAGGGGCATGAGCCAGCCTCATCCTGGCACGGTACAGAGGAACTCTCCTATCAGGGTGTGTCCATGTCTGTCTGTGCGGTCCCTGCATGTGGCCCTGTCTCTCTCTGTGTGTCCGTGTGTCACTCTGTGTGTGTGTGTGTGTGTGCTTGAACATGTCCGTGTGTCTTCTGCTAGCTGTGCCCACAGGTGTGACCAGCCTGCGTCCGCTGGACCTGCTCTCTGCCCTGCCCCCCTCCCATCCATTTGGCTCATTAGGCAGAGTCTGATTCTCAGAGGCTTCTCCATGTTAAAGTAAAACCAGGGGATTTACTGTGCCCTGCGTTTACGTGGACTCAGCTAAACTGGTTGTCACCTTGAGAGATCCTTGGTAGTGGGTGAGCAGACTGGGCGCAGTGAAACTCGGTGAGCTCCCTGCCTGGCCAGACACCTTCAGCCAGAGGGTTTGTAATTAGAGCTAAACCACCCTGTCCTCTTGTCACCATCTGCAACTGCACCATCCTGTGCTGAACTGCGGTGACTCTCAGCCCTGAGACCAACTCACTCCTGGGCTTGGATGTCTGTCCTCCCGTCGTGCTGTCTCATTGCTCCTGGCCTTGTCATCCCTGTCCCTCCATGCTTCCTTCGGTCCCCTGAAAGGCCGTCCCTGCTGGGGCCACTATCGCTGGTTTCTTCCAGGTCATAGTGGCTGCCTCAGTCCCTGCAGAGCACCTGAGACAATCGCTCAGCAGGTGGAAGGTTAACCTGGCTCACTTGGTCTGGCGGTTCCTGCCCTTGACTGCTGGCTCTGCCACTCTGGGGTGTGCTGGCACAGCATGGTGCAAGTGTGGTGGAGCAAACAGGTTCTCTCATGGCCATGGGTAAAAACAAAAGAATAGAGAGGGTCCCCTCGAGGCTCTGCCTCCTGTACCCCCTCAGCACTCCTCCAGGGCCTTGCCTTCACCCATGACCTTGGGGGACCCTCCAGGCCCAGCCCCAATATCTACCCCAGCCCACAGGGTTGACTTTCCCCAGAGACCTCAGTGGACTGAGACCTGGAGCGTAGACAGACTGGTAGCTGGAGCCTGCAGGCTGCGGGCTGAGGCAGCAGGTCCTCGTGGGTGCTTGCACTGTGCTGGCCATTCATGGCCCCAAGGCAGGGCCTAGCAAGGTGAGAGGGCTCTGTGTGCAGATCGGGACAGTCACAGGCACCCTGAAGGCCCGCATGACTAGAAATAGCAGTGACCAGTTCTGTGTGGAGAGGATGCCATCCATCTGTGTCCTGGACAGAGGGCACAGGACAGGTAGAGGCCTGATGTGCCCAGCAACCAGCAGCCCCCGACCCATGACCCCCAAACGCTGGATGGCAGCAAGTCAAAAGCAGCCCTGTGCCTGTGGCTGCCCCACCCACGAGGCTCTGCGCCCGGCTACAGGTTCTCAGCTGCAGGCCACCCGGCAGGAGCGGGCTCTGACTCCTGAAATGCCACCAGGCTCCCAATTGCTGAGCCATTAGCAGATGGCCACTTAACATCGCGGAGTCACCTCTTTAAGTATCTAATTACCATGTAAGTTGTGCGCTGGAGGCAGTCATGGGACTAGACTGCCCAGGCTGGGGGTGCCCCAAGGGTGCTAGCACCGAGACCTGCCCTGACTCAGAGCCGGGGGGGAGAGTTCGCACCATGGTGGCAGAGGCTTGGGAGGAAAGGCGGAGATGACGAGGCTCCAGAGGAGAGGCGCACACAGGGGCAGCTGTGTCCAGAGCCCCGGGATGCCCCGGGGAGGGGAGGAAGAGCAAAGCCTCGGCTGAGAGGGGCAGGACCACGGGGAGCCCCATGCTCAGTACTGGCCCATCCTGGGGTGAGAAGCTGTGTCTGATGCTCAGAAGGAAACAGAGAAACGAGCAGCACCACTGTGGAAGAGGCAGAACCCAGCTGGCAGACCCCTCCCCACAGTCCCTGGGTCCAGGCCACACGGGACCAGCCTGATCCGGAAGTGGCGTCAAGCCCATTTTCACAGATGGGACAGGGCCTGTGGTCAAGGACAGAGTTGAGGTTTATGGCTCCAGAGCAGAGATGCCAAGGTCAGAGGGGGCGGGACTTGGTGCACCCAAGAGAGCCTGACTCTGGTCAGAGGACTAGCAAAGAGGATGGACACACACAGGCCCCCACTGTCCTGCCACCCCCAGACATGTGGCAGCGGGAACAGTCATCAGGTAAGGTAGAGGTCTCAGCCCAGGAAGAGCCAGAGGAAGACGGAGGAGCTGCCAGGTCTACACATAAACAGCTCCGAAGAGCCAGAGAGGCAGGCCTCCCAGGCACAGACGGCGGCCAGGCCTCACTCGGTGCAGGAGGCCAGCTCCATCCCTGGAGATGCTGGTAGGCAGATGGGATGGCAAGGGGCTGAAGTACTCCACACTCCTGTCTACACTGCATTTGGACACCTGCCCTTCTTGGGAATCAAAAGAACCGATTATTTTTTTGTGGGTTTTCAGGGGCTACTTCTGAGCAAACACATTTGGTGGGGAGCCAGCCTACCCTCCATCCACCTGTGCTCCCGATGGATGACAACCTACAGGCATCAGCTGCCACACAGAAAACGACAAGGACCAATCAGTAGCATCCCATGTCCCTGGAGCTCCCGAAAGGCAGTGTTGTGCTGCTGCTTTGAGATGAGCCCAGCTCCACCCCCCCCCTGAACTTCCTGGCAGGGGTTGGAAGGGGTTGCAGCAAAGACCCGAGTCCTGCACAGACACCTGCACGGCTGTCTCCCAGAGGGGTCTGGGCTGGAGCTCAGAGGCGTCTGGTCCTTCCGCTGTCTAACCCATGGCATCAAGAGCAGGCTCGCCTAACCATGGGACCCTGAAGGAGGGTCAGGGCAGGGACCCAGCTGTCGCAAGTGTAAGTGACCCCTACCAGCCCAGGTGTGAAGAAAGGGCTGACATGGGACCACGGAGGACATCAGGGACATGGCCTGGCTCTGGGGCTCTGGGAATCAGGGACACTCAAGCTCGTGCATCCTCTGTCCAGGAGAAAGAAGCTGCCCCACCTTGGGGCATGCAGGAGCTTCGGAAGGGTGATGGCTTGGGGCAGGGCCTCAGCTGTTCTGAGCACAGCTGCAGACATGGAGCCCAGGGTCACGGTGTGGGAAGAACAGAGCACAGCACCACTGGGCCATCTCTGGACTTGATAAGGAATCAGGAGGCTTGGAGCAGGGAGTATGTTCTCTGGCCTCCCCCAGCCACGCTGCCCTGGGTTCAGGGTCCACAGCATGACTCCAGGTCTTAGGGTCCTGAATGCAGACTCCTGGGCAGGGTGCCACCTGAGTGTGTGAGCTCTCAGCTGCCTGTCCAGGGAGCGGCACTTGGGGCCCAGGATGGGGCTTCCTCTCCCAGAAGGTGGCGTCTCTCCTGCCAGCTGCGGGGAGGACCCTCAGGATTCCAGGAAACCAGCCCTCCGGGTTCACTGCAGCCTCCCTCATCCCAAGCAGGCACCGTCTGAGACACATTCCTCTCGCTTTGCCATTTGTCACCCACATGGCACTGGGCCCCAGTGTTTGAACTGGGTGGGGAAACAGCCTCCGTCGCTACAGAAAGGGCAGCCAGCACAGGGCACTGCCGGAAGCTGTGGGCCCTGCCTCTGCTGCCAGAGTTCCCAAGTCTGGAGTGGGGGCCACAGGTCAGAGCACGCCAGGCTGAGCCTCACCCAGGTGACAGGGCCAAAGGCTGTGGCAGTGCAGACACAGATTCCCCAGTGGCACCCTGCTCACCAGGCTCGGGAAGGTGGCCCTGGCATTTGATGTGGGGTTGTGTACAGGCAGCAGCTGCCAGGGGACCTCCCCAAGCGTCAGGGCCCTTCCCGGGCATCCATCCAGGCCTGGCAGTCACCTCCTGATGACACATGGAGAACCGGTCTGGAAGCCCAGTCCAGGCTGTCTGGGGAGGACGGGTGGGTCCTGGTGATTTAAGGGGAAAAAATGTCACTCCCAACCTGCTAGATGTCAGATACGAGTTCACGTTCCCCCAAATCGAAGAATGAATTTTTTTGTTTTGGGGGTTTTTTGGTACCGGGGATCCAACTCAGGACCTTGTGCTTGTGAGGCAGGCGTCGGCACCACTGAGCTAAATCCCCAGCCCTAAGAATGAATTTTAAGAAACAACTGAGGTCAAGAGTAGAAAAATTTATTGAAAGAGATAGCTTCTGAGAGACAGGAGAGGGCCTGAAAGTGGGTTGCTGCAGACCCCACTTCTCAGAAGAAGTTGTATAGAGCAAAATCACGAGGTGGGTATCATGATTAACCGATAAGATTGCAAGTATAGCTGCTTAGGTGATTCTGAACCAATGGGGAAGCAGATCACATAGCAAGTGCATATGGCAAGAACAAGGACCTTTTAGGAAGAGATGGATCAGGAGGTCCTGATCACCCCGCTGGGTGACTGATGTCTAGGTAGACTTGGATCAGGTGATACCAATTGCAGTATAATCTTTAATTTATTGCTTATTCCTCGGGGAGGCACGTAGGCCTGGTCAGCCAATCTTCTTTTTGGTACCGGGATCGAACTCAGGACCTTGTGCTTGCAAGCAGGCACCGGAACCACCGAGCTGAATCCCTGGCCCTGGTCATCCAATCTGTATCTTGAGGCCTGGTCTCCAACAGATGCACCTCCAGCCACAGTTGTGATGTGTTCTCTCCTCCTTCACTGACTCCCTCAAGGACCTAGCCCTGTCTGACTGCCTAGAATATTTCCACCTAACTCAGCTGTCCAGAATTCTGGGACCCACCCCGTGAACCCACCCCGTGAACCCACCGACCCCCACCTAGCCCCTCCCACAGATGGGGTCGCTCTGCTCCTCCTGCTGCTCTGGGCCCCGCTGGGGTCTCAGTGTCTCAGAACAACCTTCTTCTGAGACTCAAAAAAGCCGCGTCAGTAGTGAGACTTCAGTGCTCGCCACTGAGAGACACTGTGCCACACATTGGTAAGCTGGGGGAGTCACCCTCAAGTGTCCCCACCCCAGCGTATGCGCCAGCTTCAGGTGGGTGTCATCACCTCCACGCCCTTCCGGCTGCCTGAGTGGGGGGCAGGGCCAGGCTTCGCTGGTGCCTCAGGGCCCTGGAATGAAGATCTGGGCCTGCTCCCATGGGCGCAGCCCTGGGTCGCCCCGGCCCGCCCCTCCCTGCACAGCCCTGACCCCCCTCCCCCACCCGCAGTGTTCCACCTGTCCCACAAGGTCACCCGCATCGTGCCTGAGAGTGCGCTGCTCATCATGCTGGGCCTGGTGCTAGGGGGCATCGTCTGGGCAGCCGACCACATTGCCTCCTTCACGCTGACGCCCACGGTCTTCTTCTACTACCTGCTGCCCCCCATCGTGCTGGACGCCGGCTACTTCATGCCCAACCGGCTCTTCTTCGGCAACCTGGGCACCATCCTCCTGTATGCGGTCATTGGCACCGTGTGGAACGCAGCCACCACGGGCCTGTCGCTTTACGGGGTCTTCTGCAGTGGCCTGATGGGTAAGTCCCCACAGGGAGGCCAGCGTGCTGCACAGGTGGGAGCGCCAAGGAGGGTGGGGCCCGGTCTGCCCCAGGCTCCCTGCCGCGTCCTGAGGTTTGGTCAGTGTGGGAAATGGCCTCCAGACGGAGGAGACTGTGGACCGGGCATTGTCACTCTGGGCACATCTGTCCTTCTGGGCCATGTCCCCTTACAGGGCAGTCCCTCAAGTGCCCCTGCTGTCCAGACCGCCCAGAGACCACTAGGCAGTGAGCCTGGCGGGCGTGTGGGTTCCTGATCACAGGACACCCACAATGACGGCTGCCTCGGGGCTGGCTCAAGGACTCCCGGACCGATGTCCACAGCCCTGAGGGGGTGACATTTGGCCTCACCCCACAGACAAAACTGCCAGGTGCAGGCTGTGGAGTCCCAGGTTGAGTTGAGAGCAGAGAAGCCGAGGGGGCCGGCCAGCACGCCTGTGTCTGTGAGGCTCCACATCCTGCCTGGCAGACCCGGTGCCTGGCTTTTATGAAGCCAATGTCCTCATGATAAAAGGCACAGGTGCTAAGTTGCAAGCACCCTAGCAATGGCGAACATGTCCGTTCTGTAAGCTCCACGGCCTGTCCTGCCACAGTGTCCTGCAGGACAAGTGTCACTGTCATGCAGGTCTCACAGGAGAGGCAGGGCCGCTTCCCACGGTAGACACAGATGCGGGTGGCCTGGTCAGCCCTTGGGACACGGCTGGCCAAGGCTGGACACCAGCCGTCTCCTCTGGGAGGTGGTAGAGAGGGGCAGGCAGTGACCGGTCTCTGCAGACAGTGGTCAAGGCCTGGTGTACCCGCCATACCTGCTGCATCCACCACACCTACCTGGGAAGGGTCAACCTGAGCCGTGCAGAGGTCCCAGCAGTGGGCCAGGCTGCTGGTCTCCTCGCCTGGGGTAGGGAGGGGAGCACAGAGCCTGGCCTGCTTCCCACTGGGCCAAGCACTCCTGGCAGGGCCAAGTGGATGGACCATTTGTCCACACAAGGGCTGACTGCATTCCAGTGGGAACCAGCTGATTTCTAGCATATGCTGCAGGGTCCAGCAGGGTCCTGGAGCAACAGGCTGCCCGACCCGTGGGCATCTCACACCTGGCCTTGAATGCGTTTGTTTCTGGAAGGCCAGCAGGGCTGTGCGGCAGCAGGCAATGGTAGCACACTGTGACACTGGCTGGTGGCTCCTGGGCTTTGGGGTTCATAGGAATCTCAAGGTCCCCTGCCCTCCGTGCCCTTGGCCAGGGCACTAACCTCCCCGCCAGCCTTGCTCCTTAGCCCCAGGGGAGGGCAGTTCTGACCCAGCCCAGGAGGGAGAGCCCAGCTGCCTTGGCATCCTGGAGATGTCCAGCCTTGGGCTCTCTCTGGCTGTCCCTGAGGGTCCCCAGCCTCATCACTAGCCCACAGCCTGACAGCACAGGTGTCTCCCACTTTCCGCCGGGGCTGTGAGGTCTGGGACAGAGGCGGGGGACCCCATACCCTGGCTGGCTGGCTCTCATCCTGGGCAGGGCCCATGCTGGGCTCTCGCCCACGGCAGGCTTGACTTGCAGGCGACCTGCAGTCCGGGCTCCTGGACTTCCTGCTGTTCGGCAGCCTCATTGCCGCGGTGGACCCAGTGGCCGTGCTGGCGGTGTTCGAGGAGGTCCATGTCAATGAGGTCCTATTCATCATTGTCTTTGGGGAGTCGCTGCTGAACGATGCCGTGACCGTGGTGAGCAGCAGGGAGGCCCCGACCCCGAGGCAGTGTTTCAGTCACGGCTGTGAGGGGGCCTGGGACCTGGGGGCAGTGAGTGTCACTCTCGTCCCTGGGATCAGTAAGCAAGACCAAACGATCTGCCGTGCTCAGGCAGCCTTGCTCATCCGTGCAGCAGCCCAGCACGCCCCCTCACTGGCGGCACCGGCACGTAGGCGGACGGGCAGCCCGGCCTGTGCTCCCACCCGACGCAGAGTCTGATGCATCAGTCCTTGCCTTTCCTTCCCTTCTCACCATCGTGGACCCGTCCACCCAAGCCTTCGGGTCAGGCTACATGGCTGCTAGCCCGCAGTCACAGTCCCCACAGCGAGGGGTGTCGGTGGCAGCTCACACTTGGTTTTGCCCCTTCCTGACTTCAGGAAAGTAGATGAAGAAGCAACAAAATGTCAGAGGGATTGTATTGTCCGCTTGGGCTGCCAGAGGTTAAACCAGAGGCTCACTTCTCGCTGTCCTCGAGGCTGCAGTCTGAGGTCAGGGCACAGGGGCTGGCTCGTCCGTGTCTCTCCTGGGCATGTGGACACTGTCCCTTCCCCACGTCCTCACAGGGGCGTTCCCTCAGGTGTGTCTGTGGCCTGACCGCCTCTCCTCAGGACCACCCCATCGGGTTGGGCTAAGCCCACCCAGTGACCCTCCTTCACTCCGGTCATCTCTGCAGAGGCCTCACTGTCACACACAGGTGCACTTTAGATCCTGGGGTCAGGATCCAAGAAGTGAACTTAGGGGGCATATTCAGCCCCTCAAAGGAGTCAAGGAAGCCAAAGCTGTCGTTTCTGTGGGCTGTTTCCCCAGAGGCAGCTCCTCAGGCAGTGCGCGTTCTGTGCCATGAGCCGCAGGAGCCTAAACCTGAGGAGCAGCTGCTGCTCTTCACAGCAGTGAAGTCTCACTCCTGTCCCTAGCTTGTCCTCATGGGAGGAGAGAGTGGATGGGGGTGGGGGGACTTTGTAGATAGTGGACACAGGCCCTGGGGACGAGTGATGGCTCCTGAACACCTGCTTCCTGTACCCCCCACGTCAGGACAGGACAGTGCGGGACCCTGGATGCCTTCACGGCTCTCGGGGCAGCTGGGGACCCACTGAGACCCCAGGAATTCGGCCAGCAGCTCCTGTTGCCCAGTTGGCCATTTCTAGTGCCTTCTCTCACCCATTTACCCTTCTTGCTGCCCACCTTCTACCTTCTGCCCACTGATAGCCTTGCTTCTCAGGTCTGCACTGCCGCGGCTCCACACAAGGTCCAAGTCTGTGAGGCCAGGCACTGGGACGAGGAAGGGCCACCCCTGAGTTCAGGCTGACCAGATGTGTTATGTCTTCTGTCCCTCAGGTCCTGTACAGTGTGTTTGAGTCTTTCGTGACACTAGGTGGTGACAAGGTGACAGGTGTGGACTGCGTGAAGGGCATTGGTATGTAGCTGGCCGGCCCTGCCTGCCCACCCGCAGGCCTGTCCTCTGCCGCTCTGCGGCCCACAGCCCCAGCAGGAAAAGGAGTTCCCACCATGCCGCTGTGTTGGCCAGCTTTCTGTTATCAAGCAACAGAGTAACTGCGAGGAGGAGGTTTACTGGGCTCTTGATTTCAGTCCATGGTGGGCTGGTTCCAAGGTTAAACAGAATAGTGGAAGGACTCGGCAGAGGAGAGCTGCTCCTGTCATGGCAGCCAAGAAGCAGACAGGGAGGGCAGGGCAGGGCAGGGCAGGGCAGGGGAGGGGAGGGGAGCTTGGGACAAGTCACCCCATGCCCACCCCTTCCCCCCAGGCCCCTCCTAACAGCCTTCCAGCTATGAATCCATCGATGGGTTAATCAGCAGATGAGGTTAGCGTCCTGTGATCCAGTTACCTTCCAAATGCCTCACCTGCAAACATAGAGGACATGGGGAACTATTTGGATCAAACCATCACAGTTGCAGAATGGAGCACTGTGCATGCCCCCTTCCCAGACACCTCAAACACAGCGTGGGTCCTGAGGGGTCCTGGTGGCTTCCTGGGACGACAGTCATCCTGGGGCTCCAGGAAGGGACAGATGGACAGTGTTGGCCAACACAGGGCCTGGTTCTTGCCAACCCAGGCCACAGGGCTTCGTCTGAGTGATGTTTCCTAAATAGAGTCCGGGGCTCCCAGGGTCCAAAGTGCCAGCATCTCTTTCTGCCCCGGGGCTGGGCCCAAGATGGGACCCTCTCCCCAGAGAGCAGGGACTGGCCGGTTCCTGAGCGCTTGAGCCTCCGAAGGTGGTTGTCAGGCAACTCCCGTGAGGAGAGGCCCAGAAGGGCTGCCCACGCCCTGCACAACAGGCCATTCAGGCACCTCAGATGCATGCTGTCCCCCCAGTGTCCTTCTTCGTAGTGAGCCTGGGGGGCACGCTGGTGGGCGTGGTCTTCGCCTTCCTGCTGTCCCTGGTGACACGCTTCACCAAGCACGTGCGCATCATCGAGCCCGGCTTCGTCTTCGTCATCTCCTACCTGTCCTACCTCACGTCCGAGATGCTGTCCCTGTCGGCCATCCTAGCGTAAGTCCCCGGGTGTGCATGGAGCCCAGAGCTTGAGCAGCAGCCCTGCAGGCAGCTGGGCAGAGGCCAGAGACTCTGGGGCACCCCCTAGAAAGCGAGTATGGGCACAGTTCATGCCCAGCTATTCATACCCAGCTGCATGGCAGGGGACATGGGGTGGACCGACACTGCCCTTCTCGAGTGCGACCTTTAGGGCACACATTCCAGCTTCCTAGTCCCTGAGCTATGTGGACATTTATTGTGTGGGTTGAGGAATTTTATTTATTTAATTTTAAATAAGGACTGAGTGTTTCTGCAGAATTGTCTGCAGCTGCAGAGCCTGCGGGGGTGGGGTGGTCGGGGCCAGAGGGTTCACATGTGATCTGTGGCCCCCACCCATCCACTCAGGCATGCAGCCCTTTGCTCAGATAGGGCTCCCTTAAGGCTGACATGGCCCGGAAGATGCCAATGGCCTGTTGGGGCATGAACAGATGCAGAGGCTAGCGCCTGACAAACAGTAGCTGTGATTCTGGGTGCTCAGCCCCAGGCAGGGGGCAGAGGGCAGCAGAGAGTGCCTAGCTCAGGACATCAGCCCAGGGAAAGCCCAGTCCACACAGTGCAGGCCTGACCAGCGAGAGGATGTCGGTCCAGGATGCGGAGCCCTGTGGCCTCGCCAGGCTGAGAGATGGCAGGGCGGGACCTTCAGAAGGGTCCAGTCCCGAGTGCTGCCCACTGAACGGCAGCCTCATGGCCTCTCACCCCCAGAATCACCTTTTGTGGCATCTGCTGCCAGAAGTATGTGAAGGCCAACATCTCAGAGCAGTCGGCCACCACGGTGCGCTACACCATGAAGATGCTAGCCAGCGGGGCAGAGACCATCATCTTCATGTTCCTGGGCATCTCCGCTGTGGACCCCCTCATCTGGACCTGGAACACGGCCTTTGTGCTGCTCACGCTGCTGTTCATCTCAGTGTACCGGACCATCGGTGAAGACTGGGACAATTCAGGGATCATGGGTTTGGGGCCCAGGGCAGTACCCCAAAGACCAGCCTGGCCAGGAACCCTGATGAGTGCCCAGGCTTCTTCGAAGATGCCCACCATCCTCGAGATGAGGGTGTCACCTGGGGGACGGGGCCATTCAGGGCATGTGGCCACAGGCACAGGGGTAGGGGCTGCAGAGCTGAGCCTCCTTCCCCACTGCAGGTGTCATCCTGCAGACCTGGATCCTGAACCGGTACCGCATGGTGCAGCTGGAGCCCATCGACCAGGTGGTGATGTGCTACGGTGGCCTGAGAGGGGCTGTGGCCTATGCCCTGGTTGTGCTTCTAGACAAGAAGAAAGTCAAGGAGAAGAACCTGTTTGTCAGCACCACGCTGATCGTGGTCTTCTTCACGGTCATCTTCCAGGTGCAGCCTGGCTGCCGGGCTCTGCAGTGGCCCCTCCCTGCCCCCAGCCCTGTGGGACCAGTTTCCAGGCTCCAGATCTGAACTGGATTTTATAATTTTAGTAACTAGGAAGGTTTTGTAGGTTTTCATGTGGCCCCACAGGGGACGTGGCCCAGTTGTCCTGAGAATTGTTCCGGGCAGTGGATGCGCAGAGGCCCCGTTAACATTTCCCACTGTCGCACTGTTCCATGGGCCTGGACAGGGCCCACTGTGCCCTTGCTGGTGGCCTGGGGGCTGGGTGGGGCTCTCCCTAGCCGTGGGCCAGCGAGGCTGTCCGTCTGTCTCCCAGGGCCTGACCATCAAGCCCCTGGTACAGTGGCTGAAGGTGAAGAGGAGCGAGCAGAAGGAGCCCAAACTCAACGAGAAGCTGCATGGCCGGGTAGAGTGGGGATGCAGTGGAGGGAGGGAGGGCACCGCCTGCCACCTGCATGCCCCCTATGTGTCCCCTGCGCTCTGGGAGGCGAAGCTGTCCTGTGACCCTCTGGACATTCCTTTTCTCCAACAGGCTTTCGACCACATCCTCTCAGCCATAGAGGACATCTCAGGACAGATCGGACACAATTACCTCAGAGATAAGTAAGTGGCCTGAGTCGTCTGGACAAAACCTAGGCCAAAATGGGTACGGCTTGTGATGCACATTGGTCTCAGCTGTTGGTTTCCTGCTCTTTCAATTGGCGACCCTGAATCACAGAGCTAATAAGGGACACAGCGCCTAGACAGGGCCATATAGATCCCATTACTGTGACCCAAGGATCTCATGACTAACTTCTGGAGGACCCTCATTCAACCGGACCAGGGCCACCAGGTGAGCTGCCAGGGTCCTGGACCGGTACTGCCACTCGGGGGACACCTGGACAGGGCTGGTGTGCCCCAGACCTGCAGGTGCACACAGGTGAAGATGCTGACACCTGCAGAGGGGCTGGTGCTGTGGACACATCAAAGACACAGATCTTGTTCTGGGGGAAAGTGATGCCCTTACACTGTGGCTACTTAATTCCCAATTGCTAAATTATGTGGGAATTAAAAATCAGGAAAATAAATACTTCCTCCCCCAAATACAAGGGTGTGTTAGCATCCATCAGCATTAAAAATTATTTTGCCCATGAAATAATCTATTTCTATTTTATTATAAAATACACTTGACACTTAAAATTATGTGACTCCAATAAGGAATTAGAGTCACACATAGAGGCCCTGGTGTGTGAGATAATTGTCCATATTCCACCAGAGGCGACAAAGTTCATGTGAAGCCCGGGCATGCTGTCTCAGAGCGGGAACCCCAGCCCTGTCCTCATGCCACCCTCTGAGACTTATGTGGTCTTTGGAAACCTCACAAAGGCGCATGAGATGATGGTTTTCTTTGCATTCTCCTGATACCGCGGTCAAAGGGAACCAGAGTCGGGGGATGGCGCAGGAGGTGTGGCCAAAGTCACCGCGGGGGTCTCAGGACAGGAAACCCAGGACAGCAGGACAGTCTTGTACTGGGTGCAGCTCCAGAGGCCTCTGTCCACTCAATCCTATGTCCAGGGCTCTGTCTGTGTGGGGCAGGAGCGCCAGGCCATGAGAGCTGACCGTGTGACCGTCTGTCCCCAGGTGGTCCAACTTTGACAGGAAGGTCCTCAGCAAGGTCCTCATGAGAAGGTCAGCCCAAAAGTCTCGAGATCGGATTCTGAATGTTTTCCACGAGCTGAACCTGAAGGATGCAATTAGCTATGTGGCTGAGGTACAGGAATGTTCCATCTGCCCCTCTGCTGGAATCAGGGCCCTGGCCCTGTGGCAGCACCCAGGGTCTAATGCCACAAGCACTGCACCTGCCCATCCCAGCTTGTCCTCTGGGCTCAAGACGTGTGGGATGGGACACAGGCATTGCACGCAGGTCACCAAAGCTCCCAGCCCACCCCCATCCCTCATCACAGAGGATGAAAAGCCACCCCCACACACACACCACTGAGACATGTCCATGTCCCCTGGGCCCTGCAGCTCTGAAACCAAGCTCAGGCTTAGGTCCAGGCTGCCCAGGTGCAGAGCATCCTCAGCCTCAGGCCTCCTCTGGGGCAGAATTCACACAGAGGCAAACCCAGCCGCCTGGACGGGGACAGGAAGGGGCTTCTGGTGGCCTCTTCTTGCTGCTTCCTGTCTCTGGGGTGCTCCTCACCTCCATGCAGGTGCCTGGACACCAGGAAGGGCCCTGAGCCTCTGCCTGAGTCCTGGGGAGGGGTTGGGGAGAGATGACCCAACCACCACGCTACATTTTGACCCAAGTCCCTCCTGGGCCTGAGGGCTGCTGGGGCCGAGGCCACTGTCCGGATCCTCAGGTGTGGATCACGTTTCCCCCGACCCCCAAGGGCCTCCGGGAGCTCGTCCTCTGGGTGCTGTGGTCTGCCCTGGCTGGGGTGAACACTGGACAGGGTGAACTCGCCTCCCCTGGGCTCCATCTCTGTCTCCTGGAGCCCATGGGTCCCTGAACACCGGGACCAGGCCTGGCCTTCCAGTCAGAGGTGCCGCCTACCAGTCCTCCTTGGTGGCCAACCAGACACTTCTTGCAGGGAGAGCGCCGTGGGTCCCTGGCCTTCATCCGCTCCCCGAGCACTGACAACATGGTCAATGTGGACTTCAGCACACCACGGCCATCCACTGTGGAGGCCTCAGTCTCCTACCTCCTGTACGTGTCCCCAAAGCCACCCCTTGCCCATACCCCTTTTCCTTGTGCCCTGACCACCTCCTCCTGCAGGCCCTAAACGGGCGCTGGGGGTGGGACAGGGTGGAGAAAGGGTCCAGAAAGAGGGCGGGCACTGGCACCATACAGATGAACCTTTTGGAACAAGCAGCAAGGTCTCGTTCTTGTGAGGCACACGCAGGGGCAGTGGAGTAGGGCCAGCAGATGCAGGGGCCTGCGGCCTGACCATGTGTCACGGCCAGCAGACTGAAGTCCTGGACCAGGACAGGCCACCAAGGCAGGTCCTAGACTTCCATATGCTGGCCTGGCAGCTGATGGCCAGCTCTGGCCAGTCGCTGATGCAGGTCTGAGGCTGGGGAAAGCAGTGGGGAGGTGCTGCTGGGGTCCTAGGCAGGAATTTGGAGGGTGACTGGGAGGCACCTTAAACAGGAGGTGAGGAGGGTCCAATGGGGCCAGTCAAGTAAAGCTCCATACAGAGGAGCTAGGCAGGGCTCCAGGGGCCCAGGCGTCCAGGGGTCCAGGCCCAGTTAGGGTGAGGGACAGCAGCAATCCCCCAGCTCAGCTCCTGGCTCAGCATCTGACTGTGCAGGAGGGAGAACGTGAGTGCTGTGTGCCTGGACATGCAGTCCCTGGAGCAGCGTCGAAGGAGCATCCGTGACACAGAGGACATGGTCACCCACCACACGCTGCAGCAGTACCTGTACAAGCCGAGGCAGGAGGTAGGCTCAAGGTTGCACAGTCCCTCCCCTCTGCTGGGGTCCTCCTGTCCTCCAGACACAGGGGTCTGGGCTGCTTCTCCTGACCACCAGCCTGCCCTGTCACCCCTTCCCAGTACAAGCACATCTACAGCCGGCACAAGCTGACACCTAACGAGGCTGAGAAGCAGGACAAGGAGATCTTCCACAGGACCATGCGCAAGCGCCTGGAGTCCTTTAAGTCGGCTAAGCTGGGCATGAACCAGAACAAGAAGGCAGCCAAGCTGTACAAGAGGGAGCGTGCACAGAAGCGGGTGAGGGGCTGTGTAGGCAGAGCGAGGGGAGCAGAGTTAGGCAGGGTCAGAGGGGCGGGTGTGGGCTGGGCCTGAACGTGGGTGTATCTGTAAATGGCTGCACTTGTCCACAGAGGAACAGCAGCATCCCCAATGGGAAGCTGCCCATGGAGAGCCTGGCGCACAACTTCGCCATCAAGGAGAAAGGTAGGGTGTGGTGCGTGGGTCACAGGGCCAAGCCCTTTCCTCCTATCCTCCCTGGCCTAGCCACAAGGCGGCACCCTCCCCATCTCTTTCCCTTGCCCCTCGCACAGTGGAGCCAGGGGAACAGCAGGGGTGATTCTGCCTCCGCCCAGCCCACCCTAGTCCCTGGTCCCTGGGCTGCCCTGGCACTGCTGGGACAGCGCCACAATGACAACCCTCGGGCCACACGCGAGCTACCAAGGACCTGGGTCACTCTAGCCCCAGCCCAGTTCCCTCCTCTTGTTCCCTACCCCAAAGAGTTTGAACTTTTGGATGCCGAGGAGGCCCCAGACTATGAAGTTGAGGAGACCAGTGGGGGCATCGAGTTTCTGGCCAACGTCACAAAGGACACAGCCTCAGACTCCCCAGCAGGTGAGGGAGGCTGGGGAATGGGGGCTCCCTCAGTGCCTAAAGAGCCCCGGCCGGGTGCTGCTTCCTCCACCCTGTCAGCCTTCCCCAGGGCAGGTGGCTCCGCAGGCCAGGACTCTGCGCTCAAGGACAGGGAAGGAACGGGGTGCAGGCTGAAAGGCACTGGACCGGCAGGGCAGGTCCTGACCTCTGGTGGTAGTCACAGGAGTTGCCATCAGCCTGGACAGTGTGTTCCTTGTCCTGCCGGGGTTCCCGAGAGGCTAATGAGCACTGACCTCTTTCCTAGGAATTGAGAACCCTGTGTTCTCCCTGGATGAGCACCTGGACCCCAGCATCCTCGCCAGGGTGCCACCCTGGCTGTCCCCCGGGGAGACTGTGGTGCCCTCCCAGAGGGCTCGTGTGCAGATCCCCCAGTCTCCCAGCAACTTCCGCCGCCTGGCACCCTTCCGCCTCAGCAACAAGTCAGTGGACTCCTTCCTGCTGGCCGACAGCGAGGAGCGGCCCCACATCCTCCCTGAGTCCACACACATGTAACTGGTGCCCCACCCCTAACGCCTGTTCTCTCTGATGCTTCTTCCAGGGCTCTCCTGGACCCACACTCTCCAGCTCTCTCCAGTAGTTCTTCCTCCTCTAGATCCCAGCTTCCATCGGCTGCAGACTTCTTAGGGGATGCTGACAAACCAGTCTGTCTTTGCTTCTGCTTAGGACACAGGGATCCAGAGGCCATGAGGGCTTGTGTTTGCAGGTTGTCCTACTGAGAATTCACTTTCGGACTGTCAGCTGCATCACAGGGGCGTCTGTGGTCGGCCTGAATCTCACTCACTCCGCCCAGGAGCAAGGAGCAGGAAGGGGCCCTGGAAGGATCCAGGAGCAGGGGAACGCCCAGGACAGAGGCAGTGGGTCTTTTCTACCTCGTAGAGGCAGGGTGCGGGAAAGGTGCGGGAAGTCTCTGCCCATAAGCTGGCAGCAGCACCCTTTCTGGGGCTCCTGCAGAGCCCAACCCTGGAGGAGGTGAGAAGCCCGAAGAGCCCTCTAGCGGCAGGGTCTTAGTTATTCCAGGTTTTCCTTTTGAGTGCTCCAGGCAGGTGAAAGCGTTGTAGATGGGTGGGTCTGGCCCGCCTCAGGATTCAAGCCCGTTTCAAACGGAGGGAGTTTTTCTGCCTGGTGGACGCTGGCAGAGGCCGTGGGCCGTAGGCCCTTCACTGAGGCACTCCCTGGGCAGGGCCACTAGGACTTGGGGACCGTGCAGTCGGGTGCTCACTGCTGTCCTTCCGCCTGTCCCTGCTCTTCCTCTGGATCCGGCGTGCCCCTCCCCCGTGTCCTCTGTCCTTGGAGCGGGTGCGGCGTGCGCAGAGGGGTGGGCGCAGTCTCGGGCTGGCCTGGAGCGCGTCGCGGGGCACTGCAGGTATCCCCTCGTCCTGGACCCTGCGGTGCCTCGGCCTCACACCCTGTACCCCACAGGTGACACCGGCTCCGACACGCCACTGACCAGACCCTCGTCCCCGCGCCGGGGCCCGCCCGCTGTCCTGCAGCCCCCGCACCCAGCGATGTCACCACCCGCGAGCCCCGCCCAGTCCTCCCGCATGCCGGGGCCAGGGGCGCATGCGCGATCGGCGGCGGCGCGGCGCGTGCACAGCCGGCGCTCGTTTCAGCGGCCGCGTGCGCGCCGCCGCCCAGAACTGCGCAAATTGGCGTCGCTGCAGCCGCCCGGCCCAGCCGAGCTGCCGCCGCTGGCGCTAGAGCAGGAAGAGACGCCGCTGTGATCTGGAGGCCGTGCCAGGCGGAGCCATACCGACTGGGGACCCGGCGGCCAGGCGGACCAGGCTCCCGTCCCTGTCGGGCCACCGGGTCGCTAGCTTGTCCGGAGCCATCCGTCCTTGCGCACCTTTCGGTCTCGAGCGGTGGCCCGCGAGGCGGGGACATGGGCTCCGAGACACATCTGGCCCGTCACTACCATTGCTGGTTCTGTGATGCCCGTCGGCCTCTGGCTGGTGGCATCTGTTGCGTTGGTATCTCAGCTCCGACGGCCCAGCCTCGTCGTCCCTTGTCCGGGCCCTGGGCTTGCTCTCTGCAGACAAGGTCTCGACCGAGCTGACCCTACTGGCGTCGAGGGCCGACAGCTAGGCTGGACCACGGCTAGAGAGAGATCCCGAGGCAGCCTTGTCGGGAGCCACTGTGGGCTGCCCTGGGCCACCATGATCCCCACGGGGAAGGCCCAGGGCGGGGAGGAACCTGGGGCCTGAGCCTCCAAGGAGAGCATGGCCAAGCGACCTGTGCTTGTCCTGGACCTCCTCCCACTGTGCCCGGGACTCAGGCATGTGGCTTGGACAGCCCTACCGCTAGAGCTGTGAAAGGTGGGTCACCCCCAAGCCTCAAAACCCACGCTGAAGGTTGCCAAGGCAGCGCTCTCCTGCACCCATGTCATTGAGGAAGACCAGAGGGGCTGAAAGGGAGCAAGGGCCCTCCACGCTTTTCGAAAACCACTCCCAGCTCTGCTCAGGAAAACTGCTGCCACCTCAGGGTTGAGGCTGACAGCTCATTCTCAGGGGTCAGAGGGGTCGGCAGCACTTGGTGTTAATGCCACACAGTGAGTCCCAGACAGAAAAAGCACATGCTTTCCCCTTCACGACTTCACTGTTTAAAGGAACTAGTGAAAGCAGTCTGTTCAACACAAAAGGCCCTGGCTTCTGCCTCAGAGCTGCTCCTCCGACTGGAACCCATCTGCTGACACTGACATACAGGACCTCTGGTTTCCTGGCCCTGCTTTCCTTGCTTATAGATGAGACCAAGGCCAGCTGCAGTGCAACACAGCCAGCTGGTGCAACTCAGGAGCCTTACCTGGGGTGCTCTACAGCCAAGTGGCTTGCCTGCTCACACTGGGAGCTGCGTTAACCTGCCTAGGCCATGCATGAGACGTAGGGTCCAATTCCCACTGCAGGATCAGAAGCTGGGTCTGGGACAGTGGTTCAGGCAGCTCCTGGTTGCGCACACTGAGATACCAAAGCCAGCCGCCAGGCAGCAAATCTCAGACAGATGCCCCTTGATGCTCCATGCTGGTGTCTCTGAAGGGGCAGCCTCGTCTGGGCGGGTGTGAACTCCGAAGCTGGACACAGCTGCGGTGGAACCAGAGTTCAGACTAGAAAGCATTGCTCCCGGGAATCTACATTGCCCTCAGAGGGCAGTGTGGCCATTTCAGACAGGAGAACCCTGCTATTACTGTCACTTGTAAAACAGAACGTAAACAGTCTATGAATGTATTTCCTTAAGGAAGCCGTTGTAAAAATTTTTATTAGGAGGTTATCTATTTATGTAATACTGAACTTTGGCCTACTTTGTGGTACTGTAATGTACACAATTTAGAAAATTGCTATTTCTCTTCTGTAGTCTTCCTGAAAATAATTGTTACAGTGTTCATTGTACTGTATATATCACTCATCTATTACGAAAGGAAATTTAAAGAATTTCGTCCAATCAAATTGAGGTGGGTTTTATGAGTGATGAGCTGAGAGTGTAACTGGCCAAACCCTGGATTCTCATCACAAGTGATATGCCTTAAGGTCCCTCCGGACCCATGTGCCAGTGCCTGCACAGGGAGCCCATTACAGCCTCCAACACAGACTGCGTGACCATTTTTTTTTTTTTTTTTGAATTGGGAATTGAACTCAGGGCCTCCCACTTACCAGGCCGGTGCTGTGCTGCTGAGCTACATCCCAGGTCCAATTGACCAATTCTGTTAAAACATTTCAAGGCATTTTGGATGAAAACTTTGTAAATGAGAAACCCAAGATATAAGGATCAGTCTCCTGTAGGCAGGCGTCACTCTGTACTGAACTTAACGTTGACACAAACGTATTCCACGTTGACACAAACGTGTCCCACGCCGTCCGTGAGGAAGTCACCGGGCACAGCTGTGACGTGCTGGGCACAGTGGGTGCCACTGGTACAGATGGAGAAAGGTCAGCGCTACCTTGGAGCGAGCTGGGCAGTGACCAGGATGGGTGGTAGGGCAGCACCCACCAAGCCTGCATCCAGATAGATAAGGGGGCCTTGGCAGGTCGAGATGAGGATGTGGGGTAGCCAGGGGCTCTGAGCTGCCTCTCTGTGCCGGTGGAACCTCCAACAGGTCAGAAGTTAGGTCTACGTGGCAGAAATTATTGTTTACAATGCTTATGTTAAAATTGCACATCAGAGTCCCCAAACTGTTCATAAGAGGAGTCTAACTAGTGAATTCACAGTCATCTCAAAGCAATGAACCAGAATGTAACAACCCCAGTAGGAGGCTCACAAGGTCAGTCGTCCCGGAGGCCCGGGGATGAGAGCGATCCTCTGGTCTCTTCCAGCTCCACTGGCTGCTGGCATCTCAGGCATCTCAGACACTTCCCTCTAACTCTCTCTATGACCTGCATCCCCTCCCACTGTGTCCCCACATGCTGCAGTCATACCTGCTCTGATCCCATTTCTGAATAAGGTCCAGAGGTTAAGATCTCAGGCCTCTTTTCAGGGTGGGGGGTGCGATTTGGCCTACGGAGAAGTGGTGAGTAGTGGTAGCTGTTTCTCCACCTCCCTTTGGCTCTGTCTGCCGGTCCAGTCCACGTAGGGCAGCCATGGGGAGGCACCTTACCCACCATTGAGAACTGTGTCAGCAGAGGAAGGATGGAGGGCAGGGACACTGGGGTCCCTTTCTCCACATTCTCTGGAACTCACTGGATGGGACTGAGACCAAGGAACTCTTCTGCTGGCCTAGGGAGGAGGAACTGAGCCATGGAACTGGGGGCTGCAGGCAGCAAGGGCTACAATGCTTCCAGACCAGGCTTCTGGACAAGAACCCTTTACATGGCTTCTCCGGCAGCAGCTGCCTGGCCATGCTGTGCAGGAAGCAAACTCCAGCCTTCCTTGTGGGATGGGCCTGCCCAGGCCTGCACAGCAGTGCCCCCTCCTGAGCAGCTCGGAGGTGACCTAGCCCAGGGCTCTGCCAGGAAGTAGACAGTGCCCTTCCCACGGCTGCCAGCACATCTTGCCTCCAAATGTGCTCCAGTCTGGCCAGAGCCAGCACTCAGTCCTCATGGGCCCACAGTGACCATGGCCTACAACAGAGCACACAGGAGCAGAAGCCACAGGGAACGCTGCTGTCACCTGGATGTCCACACTGGGCCCTCCTTCCTGAGGTCTCCTGCAAGGAGGTTTGTACTGTACAGTAACTAATGATGGCTGGCATGGTGGGTTCCAGATCCCTCAAGTCACACCCACTGCAGGCTGACAGAGAGGACAAACAAGCAGCAGCTGGATGTCACCCGGGTGGCTCTGTCTCTTCTGAGACTCCT
This sequence comes from Heterocephalus glaber, assembly GCF_000247695.1. The sequence continues at coordinate 252,527 of NW_004624751.1, read as the reverse complement.
GGATCACTCTCCAATTTGCACTTAATTCCAGTCTGAGACAAAAGCCTATTAGTGAATTTTCCTTAGCTTGTGAGGATGAAATAAAAGAAGAACATCAACTCTGCCATCTCAAAGAGGGAGAGAAAACGTGACACTCATCCACACATGCTAAGTGGCCACATGGTATGCAGCCCACACCGCCCGTGGAAGATGTCCCGCAGCATCTGTCCTGCCACTCTCTCCACCTCTCACCTACTTGGGATCCAGAGGACGGGGTGACCCTTTGTGTGCACAGGGAGCCAGGGCAAAGGGACACCAGCTATGTCTTTCCTCTCATGGAGCTGCAGCACTGCTCTGTTGAACAGGCATGCAGAGTCTACAAGGACCCAGGGGTCACTGCTCATTCTGGGTGCCATTCTCTTAAGCAGCTTAAAGATTACTGAGCAGGACATGGTAGCGCACACCTGTAGTTCTCATTACTCAGGAGGCTGAGGCAGGCAAGACTGCAAGATCAAGGCCAGTCTGGGCAATTTTGTCTCAAAAGGGCTGGAGATGTAGGTCCATGGTAGAGCACTTGCCTAGCATGCACGATGCCCTAGGTTTAATCCACAGCACCACCGAAAACAACAAAAAAAGTTAAAGATAAATGAAAAATGATGCTACCATTGAAGGCAGATGCTATAGAGGCAAGGCTAAGTTAGAGAAGAATTATTTTAGGTATTGTGCATCACAAATAAGCATGACATACACATCTTGAAACATATTCCCAATATTCATTTCATATCCATTTCTACTGACATGCTCCTGGCGCTGCTCATCCTGGTGTCTGACACAGCTGGCACTACCCTGTGGGGCTCTGTTCACCTGGGTAGGCTCCCTGCATCCAGCAGGTGAGCTGTTCCTCTCTGATATGGACCAAGGTGCTGGCCTAGGGGCAGTCAGAAAAGCCAGGGTGGAACTGGGCCCAGCGACAGCAGCTTCTGAGAATGGAATGTCATCACTAGGCCGAAACCACCTGGCTTTTGCTTCTTTTCATCAGGTGGCAAAGGTCCTGCGTGTGTGTGCTGGGCAGATCAAGGCCCATGATGGAAGTAAGGGACACCCATTTCCCACAAGTGACTGAGAGGCTTTCCACAAAGATGTCCTCACGAAGCACGCTTACAGGAGGGTGGAAAATCCACAGAATCAGGCACCCAGAAGCCACCCCACGGCCCTCACCCACACACACTTGGGCACCTGAAAGGACAGGCAGGTTGTAGCTAAGACTACCAAAGGTGGCCCTGGAGAGGGACATCCACTTTAATACACTTCTGAAAGCAGGGACATGAAGCCACAGAGGACCACACACGAGCAGATGGCTGGCTACTTGAGGAGCTTCGCCACATTCAGACTGGGCACAACAATCTCCCTGAAGAGGGGCGCGTAGTCGGGGTTCGCCGGCGTGGGGCCCTGGTCCAGGGACTCGATGATGGTCTGCTTCATGTCCCGGCTGGCATCCCCGCGCATGGCTAGCAGGGCGCCGATGTGGTCATCCCTGTGGCAGAGGGACACATGCCATCAGCCCCCCCAGACACTCCGGCCTGATCCCCACAGAGCAGAACCCTGGGAGGTGCTGTGGATGTGCAGGCAAAAGGAACCATTTTCCTGGTTTTCTTACTGGGGCCTTTTCTCTACCCACCACCGCACAAGGCTTTAGACACTGCTCTGAGAATCCCTGGGTTCAAAGATGGCCCCTGCGGGGGTGACCCAGAGGGCTCTAAAGCTCACGCTTCCCCTCAGCAGAGATGAAGCAGCAAGGAGTGGGTTCAGACTGAGCTTGGCCATGCTCGTCCTTCAAGGAGGGGTAGAAGCCTGGGATAGAGTCACAAAGGCCAGGCCAAGCAAAGCCAAGCACTGTGGGCAGTGAGACAAAAGCGGCCCCTTCCCTCAGCCCAACATCAGGGACCCCAAGGTTACGAACATGGAAGGGTGTCCTGGCCATGCACGGCATATGGACTCCCTTCCTTAGGTCCTACAAGCATTGCAGGACAGAGCTTCCTAGGACCACCTGTCCAGGCTGCCCCCAGACCCCAACCCTCCCCTCCAAACTCACCACGGCCCACATGGCAGCTAGACTATGCCCCAGACACCTTTCCACTCAGACAGGTCTGCACGCACAGGAGGGCAGGCAGGACACTGCACAGAAGCCACACTGCCACCCTCACCTCCACGGCCATGGCCACCCTCTACCACACACTTAGCTCTTTCTAACTGGCTGGCAAGCGCACGAGGAAGATGTGCAGTGATTACCTGATGTCTGGATATTTGCTGACCAGAGTTGAAACCTCTAGGTAGAGTAGGGAAGGGTCTGTTAGCTTAATAACCTCTGCCACAGCGACAATCGTGTCACAGTACCCATCCACGTCTTCGCCAAACCCCTGGAAAACAGCAGAGGGGCAGCCTGCGGCTCTATTGCCTAGAGCAGGAGGATGGCTTCATCCTGACTCCCCAGTCCCCTTTCTGGCCAGTGCCCTGATTTTCTTGTGGACACCAAGACTCTGGAAGGGGGGCTACTCTAGGGCACGGCCTGACCCAGCCTTCCAATGGGCTTGGGCACCTGAAGTGAGGACCACTGGGCACAGCAGAGTGGGCCCTGGAGTCAGGTCACTGGGTAGCAACCAGGATCTCAGAACATAAGAGACAAGGGCAGAGAGTGGATAGGAAGGCAGGTATTGTGCCACAAGGCCATGGGCTGCTGCTAGAGAAATCAGAAGCCACTGCCAACAGCATGAGCCTCTTGGTAATGCACGTGTCATCCTCGGGGCCAGGTGGGCTCTGGACCCAGACCGTCCCTGACAGAGAACTAATCCTGACAGAGAACTAATCGGCTGCTGCTTCCTCCTGTGACTGGTTCCCCGCCCACCGACCTGCACATCCCAGGGTGGAAACCAAAACCCGGCCGTGCGACTACAGGATTCTGTGTCCACACAATTAGCCCTGGTGCCCTTAGCACGCCTGCAACTCACAGATGCCAGCTTCCGGAACAGGAAGCGCAGCTGCTCTGCCTCCCGGACCATCTTCTCAGCACCTTCCTTGCGCTCCTCAGGGCTCCGGAAAGAGATGCGCTTCTGCATGACAGCCCGTAGGTACTCCACTACCACGCGCCGGTGCGCCTCGGCCGTCATCCTCTGGGGAGAAACACATTCAGCTGCAGCTGTGCCGCCCTGGTGGGTGAGGATGGGCCCAATAATCCCAGTCTGAGGTGAGCAGCTGGACCACAGTGTTTCCATCAACACGGTGGGGGATTTTAGAGTGACTCTATTAAGTACCTTTGAGATGTCACTGTGAGCTTTTGGCTGCTCCCCACAACCCAGCAGGAAGGGTACCGGACACTGGCTGGGGATCCTGTGCTGATGTCTCCATTCTAGGCAGCAACAGAACTAAGTGTCCAGTGGAAGCTCACTTCCAACATCGCCTGAGTTGTTATAGGGGTGAAGTCACCCTGGGACGAGCCTCCAGCTGGCCCGAGTGACAGCCCTGTTGGGGCTGCTGACACTCCTGAGGTAGTTCTGTATCTCCTCTCCACCATCCCTGGGCATCTCAGACCACAGCCAGGCAAAGGTTCAGTGGGTGAACAGCCTGGTCCAGCCACCCGGCCTCATGGCCTGTGGGGCTCCCAGGCTCCCATGGGGAGCCCTCAAAGCAGCACCTTGCCCACCATGGGATGCAGATCTTGAGGAAGAGGAGCCAGGGAAGGTCCAGCAAGGAGGCAAACAAGGAGAGGAAACCCCTGGGCATGGGATGGCAAGGGGAAAAAGTGGAATTCATGGCAGGTAAACAAGCCAGTCGGAAGGGCTGGGCTCCCCCGACAGTTTGAGAGATCTCAACTATGCACGCACTGTGACAAGAACAGCAGCACATCAGCTCTTCCTACTGGTACCAAGCGGACCCACACACACCACCAGGCCTAAGGGTACACGTCCCACCACAGCGAGGGGACCTGAGAGGCCTTAGATATGGCAGAGGACACTAGCCCACAGCTAGAAAGCTGTGGACCGCACATAGAGCACTGGTGCGGGCAAGGGCAAAGGCCAAGGCCGCCTCAGGAGGTGGACACTGTCCCTAGAGGACCTCCTCCAGCATGGGCACGGCGGGAGGTCACAAATGCACAGAGACAGTGCCACAACAAACTCCATGTCAGCAAGTGGCACCTGTGTATCATGCTGGCACAAGACACCACACTCCAACATGGAGTGGTAGCTGCCCAGCCCAAGGCTGTCAGACAGTGACTAAGACCAACATACCAATACTTCAAAGGTTTCTTAAGAAAACCAAAAAGGGTTAACCATAGAAGAAAAGATACATTTAAGTACATTAAAAGTAAGGGCAGCTTTTCTCAAAAGAAACCATGAAGAGAAGTAGAAACTACTAATCTCCTCAGACTGCTTGACTCAGCCCACAGTGGGGGTCACACTGCACAGATTTACCCTCTGGTTCCAGAGGCAAACTTCAAGGACAGGTTGAGTGGGCTGGTTCCTCCGGGGCCTCTCCCCAGGCTGTCCTCCCAACTGCAACCTCGTCCTCACCCTCTAAGGACTCCTAAGGCCTGAAGCCTCCTCTCCCAATGGACGGGCCTCCTCACTGCTTTAGGAACACTGCCTCCCAGCACAGCCCCATTCTAGGAACAGGGGCCTGAGCTTCAACATTCTGAAGGAGACACAATTCAGCCACTCCCAGAAACAGACACAGAAGGGAAGAGGGCCAAAACACACACGGCCAGGCAGAAACTCATTTCAGAGCACAAACAAAAATCCTACAAATGAATCACAACTTTCAGATAGCCTGAACTGTGACAACACCTCACAAAAGAATTCCAAACGACCAATCAAATAGGGTGCTGGGCCCCATTAATAATGAGGGAGGTGCCCATTTAAATCATAGCAAGAGGCCTCCGGACACCACCAGTGACCACAAACAAGACACAGTGACTTGCTGCTGCCCAGAGCAGGCTCCATGCCTGGACACAGGCAGCATCTCCTGGCACTGCTGCAGTCCTGTGCCCGAGAGGGCCTTGCTGGGACACCCTGGGTGCATCCAGCACCATAGCGAGGAGGGGATGCAGAGATGCCCCGGGACCCCTTCCGCTGGTTGGACAGAATCATCTCACTGTATAAAGCTTGAAAACAGACACGACTACATTGTGTGCGTGTGTGTGTGTGTAGCATCCAGACCCTTTCACACTCTAGGCAAGCACTCTTTGCTGAGCCGCATCCCACCCACACACTCTTCTTAGAGAACACACAGGTAAACAATCACAACAAAAGGTGAGCGAACTCCTGTCCCAGAAGCCAGGACCTGGGGGAGGCAGGTACTGACCACACTGCAATCTCGATCCAGGTGCTGGTGACATGGGTGTCAGCTGAGAGTTACTCGTGATGATGACGGTCTCTGGTGCACTCACAAGAGAGCCGATCACAAGTGACCAGAGAGCACGCTGTTTGTGCTGGGAATGACAAGGAACCAGCCAGAGACATACGAAGAGTACCGACCGGAGAAGAAAGAGAAAGGCAGAGCGTCCTGAGACAGGACGAGCTGCATCCATCCACACCAAAGGAAACATCGCAGTTCCAGGGAGATTCTGCCAGGCTTCCCAGTGTAAACACCCTCCCAGACACAGCACAGGCAGACCTCCTCAGTCAGCTGTAAGGCCACTGCAACTTCAGTTACGAGCCCCAAGAAAAACCAAGACAGAAACCAGAAAGGGCACTGGACAACTAAACCCAGCAAGGTGTGAGTAGAGAGCCATCACCACCAAACTCAGAGCCACAGCCACAGCTTGAGGGACCCTGGCCAGTTCAAGGACAAAGAACTGCCACCATCTCTGCAGGTGCAGAAACAGAACTTAGCAAAGCAAAACCAGCGCGTGGCTCAATGTAAACCGAGCCTCTCACACCGGGCCTAGAAAGCGACGAGGAGGGCTCTCCACAACCTAAGGAATTGTGCTCACCAAAGCCTCGCAGCAAGCACCTGCTGTATGCCAAATGACAGGAAGCGACGTGAAGAGCAGGCAGCACCGAACACTTGGTGGCCCCTCATTTCGACTTAGGGTCCAGCAGATGTCTCTGCCCAGTATTTAAGTGGCAGAAGCTTCTGGACCCTCCATCATCCGGCGGTATTACATGAAAAGTAACAGGGCCTTGCTGAGTTCACTTCCAGCCAAGGCCACCTTGACTCCAACCAACTCTTCCCCCTCTGAGCTAAGCATTTGTTCTCTTCAGTAAAGAAATGCCGGTGGCCCTGCCTGTGACCCTTGGTATCGGCAGGCGTCCTGAGCCTGCCCGGCTCCCCTCCCTCCCTCCCTCCCTCCCTCCCTGTGATGCGTGAGCACTGGGTGTCCTTGCTGCCTTCGGTCTTTGCTGCCCAGAGCAGCGTGGATCAGCCCAAGACCCAGCTCCTTCTCTCAAGTCTGTGCTTCCGCTCTCTTCTTGTCTTTCTCAGCTTGTGTCACACTGTCTCACAGGAGACTGAGACCCACGGCAGGGGTCATCGACAATGTTCCCTGGCAGGAGTTTGTATCTGCCCGCATTTTCACAGGAAATAAACATGGACTGCACAAAGTACGGGCCACCTCAGAGGGGCACCCTTGCCAGCATGTGACGTGCCTTTGGGAGGAAGCTGCAGGACCCCAAAATGCCACATGACCACTACTTGCTGTGCCGCGCCATCTCACTCCTTGCAGAAGGCTGTGGGTTGGCTCTGGCCTCCACATCCCAACACACGCTGCGCTGACAGCAGAAACCATCCCTCCAGCGGGGGATGCCCAGCGCAAGTGCCCCACAGCATGTATGCAGGACATTTTCCACTCCACATTCAGGCAGGGAGGGAATCTGAAGGTGACCAAAGCAGAATGCAACACACGTGTATGCAAACACACACGTATACACCGGAATGCATACACATGAACACAAACATACAAGTATGTGTACAGACACAGGGGCACAATGCACATGCGCAAACACAATACATGCATACAAATCTACATGGATGTATAAATACTCCAGCACATACAACATGTGCACTTGTACATAACATACACTTAGTACCCCATGTACACAGCACACACATGTGCACACAATACATGCACAGGCATTGCACATGCACACAATACACGTGGACACACAACATACCATATATATACACACAAACACATGCGCATTGCACACAATATACTCCTGTCCACATACAGCACATACGATACATGCAATGTACCCACACACCATTCATGTACATACAGCCTCTCTCTGGGCTCAAGGCCCTCCTGGGACCCAGGCAGAGGACAGATGTGACTCCACTACTAGGTGACAGCAGCCCCAGGGATTCTGCTTCCCTCAAGGTTACTCCCAGGGCCACTTCCTCTGAAGGCCCTCTGTAGCATGGGCCTAGCCCACAGGTACAGGTAGGTGGCTCATCCACATGGGGCAGTGAACACTAGACCTGCATCAGAAGCTGACACTTCAAAGGGTCTTGGATGGCCTGGGGTGGGAGAGGTGGTGACACTGGAGAGAGTATGCTGGCCCTGCTCACAAGCTGTTGAGTGGCACCTGAGGCCTCATGTCCCGGTGTCACTGAGGACCCACCAGCTGAGCCTAGACGCTGGCTCATCAGAACTGTCTGCATCTATGCTTTGGCTGAGGACTAGAGTTACAAGAACCTGGGGCTGTCTCTGCACCAGCTGCAAATACATCAAGGCCTGGAACACTTTGGCCAGAAGTTTGCTTTCACCATCCTAATAACTGGCCAGAGGCAGGGGCTGGTCCCAATGCCCCTCCATCTCTGACAGAAGCCTCCTGATGCCGTGAGTGGCCAAATTAGCTCATTCGATTTAAAGTGCCTTTCAGTGGCAAAGAACTAGAAGATCTTCCTTTAAAAATCAGGAACTGGACAAGGAAAAAGCACAAAAGGTGGAAGGATGAAGCTGGCATGCAACATCATAGGTGCAACAACTGCCCACATACAGCTCACAAAGGGGCTCAGGGACAGAGGGCTGTGGTCAATGAGGAAACTGCACAAAGTGCTGGGTGTGAGGCAGATCTCTCAAACCACTTCCCCCTGTAAACCAGAAACCAGTGGTCAGAAGCTAATCCTGAAAAGTAATACTAACACCAACAACCAAGGTGCTCAAGGCCTGGACAAAGAACAGTACAGATGTGGGGACACCACAATAGCCAGCCAAGAGTTCCCGTCCCCAGATGGTGTAGGCTCTGCATGCAGCAGGGTGATATGATATGTCCTTCCCTCTACTGGCAGCAGACTCCTGGGTGCCCACCGGGCCTGCACTACACAGCCAGGGACACTGGCCTTGGCCAGGAGCATGCTGGAGCATCTGAGAGGAGCTGCTGTTTCTCCTCACTTGCTTTTCTGGGGGTCTCTGGTGCCACCAACGTCCCTCACCCACAGAAGTCCCAGGTCTGTGGCCTGTCCTCCTCCACCCTCAGTGGAGGCTGAGTAGGTTCTGCGAAGGGCTGGAGAACACAATTGCTTCACCCAGGAGCCCCTGCCTCCTCTCTCCCATCACCAGACCACATGACACCAACACCACCTGCCTCCCCTGGGTCAGTTAGAACCACCCATGAGCTAAGCTGACAGTGAGTTCTAATGCAGATGTGAGGGAGGCTGCAGTGTGCTGTGCCTTACCTTTTTATACGGCCTTTTAATTTTGGCAAAATCATTGAAATAGTCTTCCACAGTGACACAGATGGTGTCCACAGCATTTGACCCTATCAGCCACTTCTTTGTCATTAGTTCGTTCAGATGTTGCTGAAAAGCACAGACAGGTCACAGAAATCACCACCTTGAGTGACACTATGCACATGAAACACAGATTCATACTACATACAACCTTTGTGATGAGCTTCACAAAGTAACAGGTCAGACATGCAAATAATTGTGCATGTATGCATTTTACCTTTAAAGGCAACATATATTTATTAAATATGGATACTCCATAATGTATTTACTCAGTTCTTTACTGATGGACATTTAAATATTTTTCATATTTTGCAATTTTAAATAGTACTCCAGTAAATTTGTGTATTTTTGCAAGGGAAATTAAAGTGGAACTCCTCAGTCAAAAAGTATACTAATTAGAACTCTGATAACTGTATTTCCAAACTGCCCTACAAAACTGTATCAATTCACCTCTACACAGAACACAAGAACACACGTTTTCTCTTGTGCCTTCAATATCTATTGGTGTCTGCTTTTAATTCTTGGCACATGCTAGGCAGCAAATAACTTTCAGTTTTAATTTCTGTTTCTTCAACAATCAATAAGACTGGGCTCCCTGTTTTGTATTCACGACTCTGGCATTTCTTTTTCCATGAAGAGGTCATTTATACATTTTGTTTTGGTACTGTCATTTTTACAAATTTAAAAATAATTCCAGGGCCAGGGATTTAGCTCAGTGGTTCCACTGCCTGCCTCGCAAGCTAAGGCCCCGAGTTTGATCCCCGGTACCAAAAATAAAAAAAAATTAAATAAAAATAATCCCCAAAGCAAATACTTCCTTCTTTTTTTTTTTTTAGGCCATTTTTTGAGAAAGTTTCAGGTACCTAACCTGTTCAGCACTGGACTCTTGTGAACACATGGACACTTGTGAGCCACAGCAAATGACCAAAATGACCCATTTCCAAAAGAACTGAAAGAAATGAGCCCTACTTGTTCATGAATGTTACTCTTCCATACAAGCATAAGGGATTGTCTGTACATGTGTGTGTGTTACATCATGGGATGTTACGGTTCCATATAACCATAAGGGATCCATGTTTGTACATGTGTGTGCATGTTGCATCATGGTACACTACTCCTTCATATAAGCATAAGGAATCCTTGTCTGTACATGTATATGTGTGTATTGTGTCTTTGTCCAATAGGGAGGCTGTCCAGGTGGTAGCGTGTGGGTTCCTCAACTGTACTTTGTGACGAGTTTCTACATACTTGCTCTATGTGGTAACCTACACCATGGCTGAATGTCTGATATTTACTGGGAGTCTCTACTGAGTTGTGCCTAGGGGCCTGGTATAATATGAAGCAGACAGAGGCCCTCTGCCTCTTGCTTCATATGGACACAGAGTACAGCTTAACTCATGCACAGCACCCACAGGCAGTACAGAGAGCCCTGGGCTCAGCCCTCAGGGGAAGAAGCCAGGCCCACCTCTAGGTCCAAGAAGACCTCCTCCAGCAGGCTGCTGCAGCCTTCCTTGGCAATGGTGTCTAGAATCCCATCCATACTTGGCTGGCTCAGACACATGCCTTCCTCTGCTTCATTTTTTAAGTACTTCTTCTTCAAACTGATGATTGATTCTCTGCAAGGAAACATCCTGAGTCAGGGGAGCAGCCTCATGGGTGCTGGCATTTGCCTCCTGCCCCACGAGCGTACTTAAAGGTCTGGCAGTTATTGATGATGGCGATCATGTACTGCACGTAGCAGTGCGGGTGCTGCCGGTTCCGCAGGTGCTCCTCTTTGTACAGCTGGGCCTCGTCTCTGTACCTGGGGACCATACATGTGTCAGTGGGGGGCACCATGCCTTCCCAGTGCCATGCTGACGTCAGCCTGACAGGGAGCCCACACTGCCACAACCAGACATATCTCTAAACATAAAGCATACTCATGAGTGGGCCACACTAACTGGAGAACAGAGAAGTTGACTGTTTTTCTGTGGTTTTTTTGGTACCAGGGATCGAACTCAGGTCCTTGCGCTTGCGCAGCAGGCAGTGAAACCACTGAGCTAAATCCCCGGCCCCAGAAGTTGATCATTTTAAGTGGATATTAAAGAATATGAAATAGATACCAAAACTACTTAGATTCTTGATATATCAAGAAAACAAACAACTGAGATACCACACACATTATTTTAGCTTATCTTGGAGATTCTCAACTAGAACTGGAAAGCAGAACAGTGAGCATTGTATATATTTTTAGATATTAAAAAGAGCTAACTGAAAACCGACAAAGGGAAAGAAACATTTATTTTGCCTCCGTTCAAGTGTGGTTCAGGTACCAACCAGCTGAGATTGGTCTGGGAAAGCTCCTTCTCACATAAATGAATAAGGACCTGGGCTGTAACCTATGGTGAGTGGACTGACAGGACTTGGGTCCTAAGCCTATGGATGCACTAACAGGACACATCCACACTCGGGATGTGACTCTGTGCAAGGATGGAGGAGACTCGGGACTCTGAGGCAAAGGGCACCTAAGCTGTCAGGGTAGAACCAACCAGTGTCCGCCAGGCTGCAATGTGGAGCACACCCATCAGTAAGCAAACAAGGAACTGGGCCAGTTTGGTCCCAGGGAAGATGGCAATCAGAGAACTAGCTAGGGACACCACAGGACCCTGGACACCACATCTTGCCCATCTTATCTGAAAAGGAGCCCAAAGACCGAAGGGTGGCCCTAGGTCAGCAGAGGCCTAAGAATGACAGGGAAGTCCATCTGTATGAGCTGATGGTGCCACAGTGAACAGCACAGAGCATAGGATGAGACTGCCATGATGTCCAGGCAGCAGAAAGGAAGGACAGGAGGGGCAGAGGACAGCAGGTCAGGCGAGGACAGTGGGCAAGAGGTTGTTTTGGGGTGAACATATTTTTTATACCATTCTTTCTCTTCTGTCTAGGTCTGAAAACCTTCATTACAAACAATCCAGAGGGAAAGGTCCACTGGGGCAGTCCCCCCACTCCCTGTCTGAGTCTGCCAAGAGGGCCCTCCCCTGGGAAGTGACTATTCTCCTGAGGGCTCGCCTCCCACCCCAGGAAGTTCTGGTGCTCACAGACAACTGTCCAGAGCAGCCAGCAACCTCCACATGGCCAGCATTTCTGACTGCACTGCCAAGGACTTCACAGCACCTCAGATCAGGGATCCCAAAGGGAATGGTGTAGTCCACTCAAAGGGACCCATCTGCATTTCTAAACAAAACAGGGGGACTCTCCAGGCTTATGTTTTAAAAACAGCACATTAGCATCAACACATTTTTGCTATTAATTATTAAGAACATAATTTCTAAGAACATAATTTCTAAATTATTACAATGGTAAAAATACATACCTACTTAGAAAAGAATTCATTTGCTGAAGACACAAAACCAGTACCTTTGATTTCAAATCTTCACTTATCTGAGCAGCAACTTGCAGATTCTGTTCAAACATCTGAAAGTTGAAGAACTTATAAATGCTGACACAATCTCACAAGAATACACATAGTTCAGGTTCCTCATTAATGAAACCCTGCCTGCTAACTGGGAATTATAAGTCCAAATTCCAAGAAAAAAGTGAAACTAGCTGAAAAATAAGAGGGTCAGTGAAATAAGCACTTTCCTCAGTGGGTAAGAATCCAGGGACACGATGTCCAGTCACCCACTGATGAGTTTCTACCAAGGGCTGCCCATTCTCTCAACGCATCCCTGATGCTAAGGTGAGGGAGGGTGGGAAGGGGATGGGCCTAGACCCCATGGGTGTCAGAGGCTGGGCTGGAAGTGGGTGATCTGAGCACCCAGCCTGCTCCTCAAAGTATTCATGACCAGCCACTGCCAAGGGCTTCAGGATGTGGCTTTCTAAGAATCAGGAGGCAGGCACACTGGAGCTGGAGGAGCCAGGACCCAGGAGACAGGGAAGGGTGGCACAGCCTAGCCCCCGGGTGCTGGTGGCAGGGTGTCAGAAAGGTGCAGAAAGGTGCAGGCCCCCTTTGCTGAGGAACGACACTGTCCTGCACACACCCACTGGCCTTGCCGTGCCTGCCTGGAGGCTCCCACCCTTGGCAGTGCTACGCAGAGCAGGAGAGAGGGGGGCACAGCAGGGGCAGGTGTAAAGGAGAGCCGGACCCTAGCACTCCGTCTAGTTAGTGTACAGGGAAGCCCTTCAACACGCTATGGGATCCCCCAGATTCTCCAGATGGAACTCAATTACACAGCATTCTGAAGGCAGATCTTGGCCATTTACAACAGGAGGAAATGTCAAAGAAGCAAACTCAGAATGGCAGAGTCATGCATAACCTATATATATGGAAGCAGGTCCCAGTTCAAACCCAAAGACTTCTTTGGGAAACTGAAGTGACCATAGGCAAAACTACTTGGTAAACAGAATCCTGGATCCTCAGTTTCTTCAACCCAGGAGAAACAGATGGCAAGAGAGCGAAACAGAAGGTTCTCATCAACTTTATGTCTACAAATGAAGAGTAAAGAAGCATCTGTGGGCCTCAGTGAAACCAACAGATCCAACCAACCACCCAGGAGGTGACACCATGGGGGTCCAGAGCTCCTACCTGGAAGACAATGGCAGGCAGCGTTGTCTGGTAGTACCCATCCTGGTCGCCTTCCGGCTCCGTTTCTTTGCTCCAGTCCTTCTTATCCGTTTCCAGTGCTTTCCGCAGCCAGGCAATAATATTGGACTAGAGGTGTGGCACCATGAAGAAGAGAAAGGAGGACAGGCACTGCGTTATGCCCAACGCTCTTGCTACAGTGGCACATGCTGTCCAACCAGACGCACTGTAGCACACTGATACTTGCTCTCATGAGGAGGTGGGCAGGGCCCATACTAGACTCCAGGGACGTGGGACAAAACCCTCCCTGCAGGCAAAAGGGGAGAACGGACAGAAGGCCCTGTGGATGGCTAAGATGATGGGTGATGCAGCTGGACTAGTCAGATGCTCAGAGAGCAAGGCAGACAGCTGTGTGGCCAGGCCCAGGCCACCCAAGATAGACAATGCAGCCCATCAGCTCAGCCCCAACAGAAAACAATTCTCCAGCCCCCAGGGAGCCTCATGTGCAGGCCAGAACGCCACAGGGTCACTAGAGAGACACGCTGACCTTCCATCTTAATGAGACTGCCTGGTGATCACAAAACTGCGAACAGACCGGCCTCCCATGCCCCAAACTGTCAACCCCCCCTTCCTGGGGCTCAGTGTAAGAGCTCGGCAGGCAGCAGAACACAAGATCTGGACACCAGGGCCACACAAGCTGGCTCCCCCACCCTAGGAACTGCTGCTGCTGCGAACAGACGCCCAGACAGGCGCAGGCCCACAACCCCCTCTAACTGCAGACCCATGTGCCAAGTCCCCGAAACAGAGCCAGACAACTGCAGAGGCTGGCCCAGATGTCCCTAGGCCTTCTCTCCATAGCCCTGGCCATGCCCACTGTCCTACAGTCCCTGTCCCTGTGCAGTTCAGTGGCTCTACTCACAGTGAGCGTGGACATGTACGTGTCGAGCAGCTCAGAGACCACGCTAGGAGAGAGTAAAGGCTCCAGGGCATTGACGTCTACTTCTGGGGCCAGTTCCATGTTCCCCATCATCTCCACACTACAGTGAAAACCAGGTGTAAGTGGTGAACCTCAGGAAGAACAGTCTCAGGTAAGGTGATTTACGTGCAGATGTCCAATCCCCTTGGAGAACACTAGGCCAACATTCTACAACTCAGGCCCTCATCATGCAGTGTGCTGGCTGAGGGCTTGAGGGTCTTGGGGCCCCGGTGAAGTCACCTCATTGGCCAGGTGACCATGTGTGTCACCTTGACACTGGCCTTGTCCCTCTGTGCCAGTGGCTCAAATGCAGGTAAGAGTCATGATGCTGAGGCCCATCTGTCAAAGTCCCTGCATCTCTAGGGTCTCTCAAAAGCAGGAGGTACTGCTAGTCAGGCTTTATTAAGACCATACCCTGGGGAACGTGCCCCTGCAGTCACCATCACAACTCTGCAGAAGGATGCAGACCAGCATTATTCAAGGAAAATGGGTCAGCAAAAAAGCAAAGCTACATTCAGTCTACCATGCAGAAGGAAGGGAAATGTGAAGTAAGTTTCAGGGCAAAAATTTTCATGGGAAACAATGTCTGTGATTGTGGTTAGCTTCTTACAAAGTCTACAGAGTTTCACTGGGCAAGGTGGCCTTTATCTATAATCCCAGCTACTAGGGAGGCTAGGGCAAGAGGACTGCAAGTCTGAAGCCAGCCTGGGAAACTGAGGCTGGGGGTTCAGTTTAAAGGCCATAGATTCAATCCCAAGTTCCAAGAAGGAAAAGGTAGAGGAGGAAGAGGAAGAGACAATGACCATGTCTAGGGGTTGATTGCTCAGAAAACTCACATAGTACATTCTCTAAAAATGAATTTAGAATAACACTGAACAATATTATTACTAGCTAGTCAACCTTTAATATCCAAGGCCAGGCTTGGTAGTACATGCCTATAATTCAAACACTCTGGGAAGCTGAAGCAGGAGGATGGCAAGTTTGAGCCACACTGGGCAACTTAAACACTTAGCGTGATCTTGCCTCAAAATAAAAAATAAAAAAGACTGGAGCTTTAGTTCAATGAGAAGGCTCTGGAGTCGAGTCCAAATTCACATATATACCCCCCCCCACACACACAGAAATCCAAGATATTCTACAAGTATTCAAGAACAACTCATTGAACCTCAGCATTTCTGTGCCAAGAAGCTCCATTCAGTGTGTAAGGAATTCCAGGGAGCAGTACAGATTCTCTGGAGACAGCCCAGCTTGAGGGACACACGTGGCAGAGAGCAAGGCTTGAGGGAACACATGTGGAATAGAGCCTGGATTAGGAACACACATGGGAGAGAGCCCGGACTGAGGGACTGTGTGGTCAGTACAAACAGACCTCCCAATGACAAGAAACCCTCACAGTGTGGCAGAGAAGTTATAACCCCAAGACACAGAACTGCACAAGCCTCACATATGCACTCCTCACTCTCCAGGGTTCAGAACTGGCACCAGGACCCAGGGCCTGGCCTTGAATCCTGCTCCCTACTTGCTCATGTACCCACGGAGATAGGTGATCATGGTTATCTCCCACCTCTGGTGGCTGTTAACACACACAACACACTGTACACTGCATTCCAGAGCACACACTAAGGTTAAGCTAAGAAACAAGGACCACTCTTCCTGATTTTGTTTCAAATTTTCTTTCTATCTTTCTGTATTAAAATGTATAAATTCTACTATAAGCAGTTACAAATAAATTACAAAACCACAAAAAATAATAAACCTCACTGCTAAGAAAAGGTTACTTTGTCTCATCACAGCAGCAGCAAGATGTGAAAAACATCACAAAAAAATTAGATTGTAGGGCCAGGGATGTAGCTCAGTGGTGCTGCACCTGCCTGGCAAGTGCAAGTCCTAAGTTCGATCCCCAATTCACCCCCAAAAAATTAGATGGTATTACTTAATACTGTTTCCTATTCACAGAACAATGCAAAGTTAGGTTATATTCCAACTACCTAATGTTACAGAATTTCAGCAGACCCTATCACTGGCTCAATTTTCAAATACTATGATACGAAGTGGCTCATGTTCCCTCATATGAAGGAACAAAATCTGATGCTAAAATGCAAAAGGACTACTGATTCTTCTGGAATTGTATTTACTTGTAATTGTCTTGTTTACGCATGAGCTGGCTCTCAGGTCCCACTCTGTTGCCCAGGATCATCTCTTAGCTGCTCGGTCCAAGCATTCCTCTTGCCTCAGCCTCCTGAGTGCTGGGACTACAGGTACTGCTTCCCTGCACCTGGCTTGGAGCTCCTGACTTTGGAAAGGCTAACTGCCATGGGGAACTGGTAAGGAGAGTCAAAGCTGGCGGTCTCCTCATCAGCCCGGGGATGAGGTGAAGGTCACAGTACCTCCTGGAACCACATGCGCCCACCTGCAGAACAGGGAACACACACCTGCCACAGGGGATCATGCTGAAGAACCAAGTCCACAAACAGAAACAGCCTGACACAAAGTGCACACTCACAGGGCTCGAGGCGGAGAGCAGAGACACCACCACACCATCATCCAAACAAGGCCATGTCCAAACCAAAGCCTGGGCCTGACCTCCAGGTAAGTCCCCAACCAGTGGACGAGAACTATCTCCACAAACCAGAAAGCAAGGCCCACAGCTAGACTCAGGAGGCTGTGTGCAAACTGCCTATCAGTACGTTTGTGCAGTGGTTTCCACATAAAGAAGCATTCAGGATCTACCTCGTGTACGTGTTCAAGACCCATGTCAGTAAGCTCACGATCTCGTTGGCCTCCAGGTCCTCTGATGCTAGGTCCTGCATTCTTGTGCTCAGGGCCTGGTGGTACATGCTCAGGAGGTTTTTAAAGATCTCGTAATGTGGAGGGAAGCACTGAACCATCAGGTTTTTGGCAATGATGAGGTCATCCAGGACATACTTCCTTATGATTTCCAGGTGGCGCACAAGCCACATCTTGTCAGACTCCCTGGTATCTGCCTGTGTGCCCTCGATTCTAGTTGTCACGGTTCTGTCCAAGATGGAAAACATTTTCTCTTTCCAATTTTTGGGCCTCCCAGGAGGAACAAAGCCAGTTTGTTTTTTTCGGTCAAGTATACGCCTGTCAATTTTTTCCTCCCTTTCAATGATCCTGACCACAGAGACCAGCAAGGTGGGATCTCGGCGGACAGTGACCAGTGACCTCTGCAGCACCATCCACAGCTGCTTGGCCAGCTCATCAGAGAGCCCCTGTGTGCTGCCGAAGTAGCCGTGGATAAGGGTCATGTCTCGAGTGTTCCCACTGTCCATGCGGTACTGCTCACACATCAGTCCATCCCGAGAGCACTCCAAGTCCATCAGCTTCCGGTGTGCTTGCAGGAGAGCCCCTTGCTCGATCAGGTCCTGGGTCTCCCTCACAATCTCAGGCACTGCAGAAAAGGGACAAATCGGTACCATTAAAAAACACATCAGAGCCGGGAATTTAGCTCAGTGGTTTTGCCGCCTGCTGTGCAAGCACAGAGACCGGAGTTCAATCCCTAGTACCAAAAAAAAAAAAAAAAAAAAAAAAAACCCACATCAAAGGCTGTGTGTGAATTCTGGGAGACACCAAGCCTCTGTCTCCCTGACCATCTGCACTGGTGGAATCCATCTGGTGTGACTGTGTTGAACTCTAGAGTCTATTAAAGGCTGGCAACTCTCAGAGAAAGGCTTGGATCATAAATAGGGCTAATTCTGGTCAATACTAGCCCTCTGTACAGTACCCACTGCCCACCTCCACCACCACCCTGTGGCAAGCAGTTTTGTGATGCTCCTACAGCAGCTTGTGCCAGCTCTCAGGAGCCAGCGTGTGTTAAAAAGAACCCTGTCCTCCAAAGACAGGATGGGAGATCTGACTCCAGGGTCAGCACATTACTAGACTGAAATGCCCAATTTCCAAGTAAAAAAATCACAAGACATACTAAAAAGAAGAAAATGCTCCAGTTCAAAGGTAAAAAAAAAAAAAATCAAAGAAAACATCTCTGAAAAAGACCTGTTAGAAGTCTACCAGACTTTAAAACTACTTTTTAAAGATCCTCAAGGACTAAAGTGAGTTATGGAGAAAGTAAACAATACAATGCATAAACAAAAATGGGGACAGCCATAAAGAGATAGGGAACCTAAAAAGAAACCAAAAAGAAACTCTGGAAATGACAATACAACATCTGAAATGAAAAGTAGGGTTCAGAGCAGATTTGAGGAGGCTGGAGAAAGAAACAGAGACCATGAGGGGAAAACAACAGAAATTATCATGCATCAGGAATAGAAAGAAAAATGAAGAAAAGTGAACAGAGCCCACGAGTCCTTGTGGACCCACGAAGCAGACCAACAGACTGTGTGAGAGCTCCAGAGGAGAAGAGAGAATATTTGAAAGAATAATGGCTGGAAACTTCCAGGTCTGATGAAAGACATAAATATATTAAATATCCAGGAAGCTAAATGACCTCCCAAATGGGGCAAGCAAAGAGACAGACCCACATCAAGACACTATAGGGACCAGGGATTTAGCTCAATGGTTCTGCTGCCCACCTCGCAAGCGCAAGGTCCTGAGTTCGATCCCCGGTACCAAAAAAAAAAAAAGACACCATAAAATCAAACTTCTGCAAGACAAAGAGGAAATTCTGAAAGCAGTAAGAGAGAAGCAACTCATCATATACAAGGGCTCCTATGTACAGTAATATCTCTACACTTCTCATCAGGAAATTTGAAAGCCAGAAAGCAGAGGGCTAATGTAAAAAAGTGAAAAAGTCACTAAGAATCTTATACCTGCAAAACTTCCACCTAGAAAGAAGGGAGGGCTGAGAGTAGAGCTCAGTGGAAACCAGTCCGCCTAATATGCTCCCCACTGGGGAGCAGGAGACAAAAATCAGTGAGAGAGAAATTAAGACATTCCCAAATAACTGAAAGCTTGGAATAATGGGGGGAAATATATATATATATATATAAATAAAATCTGACAGAAGTTAAGGCAGAAGGAGTTCTATGATAATATCTGGGGACTTCAATGCCACCTCTCAATAACAGATGGGACAGGCCAGGCATGGTGGCCCATGCCTGCGATCCCAGCATTCCCAGCATTCGGGAGGATCACTGTAAGCTCGAGGCCAGCCTGGATTACATAGCGAGTTCAAGGCCAGCCTCAACTACACAGTAAGACGCTGTCTCAAAACAAACATACAAAAAAACCCCAAATAAATAATGGATGGGACAGGTAAGCAGAAGGTAAGCAGGAAAACAGAGGACTTAGCAACTCAACAAACAATCCCACCTAAACCTAAACATGACATACAGGAGCAGCACCAAGACAGCAACACACCTTTCACAATCAGGCATTCTTCAGGACAGATTACATTTACATCACAAATTAAGTCTCAGAGTTTTTAAAAAGACAAATATACAAAGTATCTTCTCCAAATAAAACTTGAAATTAAAAAACAGTAATAGAAGGAAACCTGAAAAATCCACAAATTTGTGGAAATTAAACAACACTCTCAATAGGGCAAACAAATCCTGAGGAAAATTTAAAGATGAGTAAGAATGAAAATGAACGTGGGTGTAGCAGTGCACATCTGCAATCCCAGCATTCGGAGGGAGGAGGGAGGGAGGAGGGAGCATAAGGCAGGAGGATCTCAGCAAGGCCAGCCTGGGCTACATGGCAAGACCCTGTCTCAAAAAAAACCAAAACCAAAACAATAAAACAAACAAACAATGAAAATGAAAATGTAACATACCAAAACTTAAGGGATGCAGTAAAAAGCAGTGTTAAAATATGAAATGTTTATCTAGAAATGCTTTCATTAAAAAAAGATCTCAAGTCCAGGTCCTGAGTTTGATCCCCAGTACCAAAAAAAAAAGATCTCAAGGGGACGGTGATTTAGCTCAGTGGTGTTGCCGCCTGCCTAGCAACACAAGATCCAGAGTTTGATTCCCAGTACCGGAAAAAAAAAAGATTTCAAACCAACAATCTAATTTTACAACTTAAGGAGTTTTTAAAGGAGTGCCGTTTTATGCCAGAAGGAAGGAAATAATAAAGATTAGGGTAAGATAAACAAAACAGAGAACACAAAGGCAATTAAGAAAATCAAAATCAATGGAGAAAAGTGGGTTCTTTGAAAAGATCAATGAAATTGGCAAACCTTACTTTAGACGGACCAAGGGAAAAAATAGGGAAAGTCAAATTAATAAAATCAAAGTTGAAAATGGGAATATAACTATCTTCAGAAACTAAAAAACTGTAAGACACTACACTGAAAACTTGTTACACCAACAGACTGGAAAACGCAGGCGCAATAGACAAGTTTCCAGAAACACAAAGCCTACCAAGACTGAACCACAAATAAACAGAAAACTTGAATAGATCCACAGTTAGTAAGGAAACTGAATCAGTAATCAACAATCTCCCTACAAAAAAAAAGCCAGATAGGGTCGGGGATTTAGCTCAGTGCCATAGTGCCTGCCTGGCAAGCACAAGGTCCTGAGTTTGATCCCTGGTACCAAAAAACAAGAAAAGAAAAGCCAGACTGTATCTGTTGGACCCATTGGTAAATTCACTGAACATTCAGAGAGCTAACATCAATCCTTCTCAAACTGTCCCAGACTCCAGAGGAGGGAACACTTCCTGACTTGTGCTGTGAGGCCACCAAGCAGGGACAGCCGACACTGCCTGATGATGGGCTCTGGAGCACCCGCATCCCACTAGCTGGGGTTAGACAGATGGACTCTGGAAGTGCCAGTCCTCCACCTCCTTTCCCCGCTGGGTTCACTCCAGTCCACAGAGACTGAGACCACCCTGCCCCACCTGCGCTGTGTTCCCCACACCCACTTTCCCCAGCTTGAGGCCGGTGCTCTCCAAACCCTGTGCCTCAGGTTGGTCTCTCACCCCCACCTCTGTCCACTCCCCCAGGCCGCAGGCTCTCCAGGGGATGTGTGTGTGACTGCCTCTCTGCTGTTCCACTCATCCACAGCCACCTCTTTCCACCAGCACTGGCTTGGCTGTCCACTTCTGGGCTCTGTCCTGATACAGAACTACATGGTCCCACTGGCCTGCACCTCCCTAACATCTTGTCCACTCACATGCAGAGAAGCAGCTAAGTAGGCAGGAAGCAAGCTTATCCTCCACTCCAGGACAGCCTAAGACATGCACTGCACAAAAGTGCTGGATTTTCCTCTATAATACCTACACCGCTCCCCATGTCTGGAGGAAAAACAAGTGTGAACCATGGGAAGGTGCCATTCAGTGTTCTGGCAGCCCCCAGCCTGCAGTCTGCGCTCACCTGAGAAGATGTTCTTGAGGTTCTCCACAGCTGCGGCCAGCTGGCTGTGCTGAACGACGGCATCCTTCACATCTTTGAGGCTCTCAATGGTATTGATGCTTTGCCTCCAATCCTTGCTGACATCAGCCAGTGACTGCTGGATGTC
The DNA here is from genome assembly GCF_000247695.1 of Heterocephalus glaber. The sequence goes on along the minus strand of NW_004624751.1, from coordinate 230,845 downwards.
TTTGACATCATTGAGAGCATTGTGGAGCTGGCTTAGGCCCGTACGCACCCCGTCCAGCTGTGACTGGATTGCAGCCTAAGGGGAGACACCATGCAGGTAAGCAAAGCTTGTGACAGCCACACACTGTCTCCTGAGGAACAAACCTTCCCCAGGAGGATCAAGTTCAGAAAGAACAATCTGAGAAGCAAGAAACAGTATCAGAAAAAAGAATAAACTTAAGAAGGATTTACTTGACTCCTGTGGTAACTTTTTCTTTTACTGCTGCCTGGGAACAGAACAATTACGCATTTTAAAGCTTCAATATGCTCCATGAACACGTGGCCCCACAGCCCCGCTGAATCCAAGGTCAGGCCCATGACCAACTCCACACCCATGGATTCTGTGCCCTGGCAATGGCTACTGCCAACTCTGAGCCAGCTCTGTGTTTTGTTTCCCCTCTGCATGGAGCTGCAGAACTGCAACCAACCCACGGACCTGATTTTGGACGAGGCCAAAGTCCAGAATAGAAGATTCTCATCAGATTCCACCTAATTTCTCTTGGGACATTGGAACTACTTCATTGTTACAAACAGTTCTGATAAGCACAGAGCCACAGACATGACTACCAAACAGACCTCATCAAAGAAGAGATGGACCGCCCTGCTGCCCCTGGGCCCCTAGAGCTTGCCACCAGACCACGCCGCACTGGCCACACGGTATCTGAATCCATGGGGGATGGGGGGTGGGGGGTGGGTGGGTAAAGGCCATGGTTATGAGCTCCAGAAGATAGACCAGAAGTGAACAACAGAGAGAGGCCTCTCTGAGGCTCCTCGATGAAAACTGAAGCCCACTAGGAAAGTGAAGAAAATCTCTACAATAAAGGCACACTGGACCACCATGGTTGGTAAGTTGGTGGGATCAGCACCTCCCATAGGAATTTGGACTCGCTCTGGGGGAAGGGCAGCTGAAACTTGCAGTAAAACCTTGCAGAGTTCAATCCTGCAAGAGGTCAGGGACCTCAACTTGGGCCTTATAGCTAGAAATCAGCCTGAATCTCAGTGGACTACAGCTGGCTTGCTAAGACTAATTGACTTAGATCTGCAAACTGCTGCCCATGTTGTCTACCGAGACAGCAGAGACATAACCTGAAAGAGGCTCAAGTCAAGAAGAGCCTGCAGTGAAGTATTTCAAGCCCTGAAAGAAAATAACCTCCAACCTAGACTGTTGTATCCTATAAAATTACTTTCAAAATTGATGGGGAAATTAGATACTTCCATGACAAAGAATACCAAACCAACACTCCAAACAATTCTAAACAATATCCTAGAAAAAGAAAATGAGGTTCACAACTCTATGAGGTCCAACAGAATGAAGCTATCAGTCATGGCAAGAAACTAAAAGGAAAGGGGGAAAAATAAAAAATAGAAGAGCCATCATGTTCTGGTACACTCAATGATAAATGTAAATGTCTTTTATACCTAAAATGTACCAATAAATATATATATTTTTTTTAAAAAGTGAAAAAAAAATAGAAGAGCCAACAACAGGAAAATATCATGACAAGGATGTCAATACATATCAATTATAACCACCAAAAGAAATAAATGGATTAAGAAGCAAAATCCAACAATATGCTGTATACAAAAAATATACTTAATTCAAAAAAAATTCATGGACTGAAAGTAAAAGGATGGAAAACAGTCCTCCATGCGACAGGAACCTGGAAAACTGGGGAAGCAATTCCTTTCACAATAGATCCAAAACAATAAATATCTAGGAATCAATCTAACAAAGGAAGAAAAAGACCTCTGCACTGAAAACTAGAGTACTCTGAAAAAAGTGATTGAAGAGGACATCAGAAAATGGAAGGATGTCCCTTGCTCCTGGGTGGGAACAACCACTATAGTAAAAATGGCCATACTTCCAAAGCTTCTATATAGATTCAATGCAATCCCAATTGAAATCCTAACAGTATATTTCACGGAACTAGAGAAAACAATCCAAAAATTCATTTGGAACCAGAAGAGAACTAGAATGGCAAAAGTAATTCCAAGCAACAAAGATCTGACAGGGGGTATCACAATCCCCAACATGAAACTATATACTACAAAGCCAATGTGATAAAAACAGCATGGTACTGGCAAAGAAACAGACCCGAGGATCAGTGGAATAGATCAGAAGATGCAGAAACAACTCCAGACACACTCAGCCACCTCATCTGTGACAAAGGAGCCAAACACCCTCACTAGAGGAAAGATAGCCTCTTTAATAAATGGTGCTGGAAAAACTGGATTTCAACCTGCCACAGATTAAAACAAGACCCATACCTATCACCATGCACTAAACTAAAACTGAAGTGGATCAAAGATCTAAATATTAAAACAGAAACACTAAACTTTCTGGAAGATAGGTTGAAGACATTGGCATAGGAAAAGACTTTATGAACAAAACCTCAGTAGCATGGGAACTAGCACAGAGAATCAACAACTGAAATCTCATCCTATTAAAAAGCTTCTGCACTGCAAGAGAAACCACCAACAGAGCTAAAAGACAATCTACAATGCAGGAAAAAAATTTTTACTAGCTGTTCCTCAGACAAAGGAGTACTATCTAGAATATATAAAGAACTTAAAAAATCAGCCCCACCCCAAATTTAAAGACCTAATTCAAAAATGGGCACCTGAAATGAGCAGACATTTCTCAGACAAAGAAAAGCACCAAATAAACATACAAAAAAATGTTCAACATCACTGGTCATCCAAGAGAGGCAGATGAAAACAACCCTGAGATTCCACCTCACTCCAAAAAGAATGGCTGCTGTTAAGACATCAACTAATAACAAATGCTGGTGGGGCTGTGGGGAGAAAGGAACCCTGCTCCATGGTTGGTGGGAGTGCAGACTGGCGCAACGACTGTGGCAAGCAACATGGAGATGCCTCAAAGAACCAGGATTAGAGGTCTCATTTGACTTAGCTATTTCCCTGCTGGGTATCTTCCCAAAAGAATTAAAAGAATCAGAAGGGTGGAGGGGGTGAAGGGAGGGCAGAGGAATGGGGAAAAAATAAGAACCAAGATACATCAGGTGAGGATACAAAATCTCATTGATGAATGTAACTGTATTGTATGCCTAAAATGCACCAATAAACTTAATTTTTAAAAAATCGTGCCACAGTAATATATGTGCACCCATGTTTATAGCGGCACAGTTTGTAATAGCTAAAGCTTGGAAACAGCCCAAATGCCCATCAACTGGAAACTAACTACTCAGCCATAAAGAATGAGAAACTAGTCATTTACAGCTAAACAGATGCACATCGAGGCCATACTCTTCAGTGAAATAAATTAGACATGTAAATACTGAATAGTTTCTCTGGTGTGAGAAACTGAAAGTATAAATAAGAATCAAAATGAGGGCCAGGGATTTAGTCAGTGGTGACACCACCTGCCTTTCAAAAGGTCATGAGTTCAATCCCCAGGACCTAAATAAATAGAAATATCCCAGCCAAATTCTTCTTAAAAAAAAAAAAAGAAAATGTATAACAGATAATGTGAAACAGGAAGAAAAGGTCTAAAGGGGAGGAGGAAGTGGGAGGAGTAGGGGAAAGGAAAGAAGGGAAGGGAAAAAATATGAGAAAAGAACAAAATGGAAACAAAGTCTTTGTAAATAGGAAAGGGTGGAAGGGTTGAAGGGAGGGCAGGGGAATGGGGAAAAAAATAAGAACCAAGATACATCATGTAAAGGTACAACTTCCCAATGATGAATGTCATCATATTGTACACCTAAAATGTACCGATAAACTTAGTGGAAAAAAAAAAAAAAAGAGAATCAATGCCCAGTAGAAGTAAGCCTAGAAGAGTAGGCTGCTTCAGGAAGAAGTAACAGATGGGCCAGTAGTGCTAGCCCCCCAAAAAACACACGTTAGGGCTGGGGATTTAGCTCACTGGCACCGCACCAGCCTCGCAAGCACAAGGTCCTGAGTTCAATCCCTGGTACAGGAAAAAAGAAAGAAAAACACACGTTGGTGTAAAACAAAACAAGTACGGGGCTTTACTCTAATGGTGACTACTTCATGGTAGGATAAGAGTTGGAGAAAATAAGCAGTACAGCACCCACCATATTTTGAGTGAGTTTAATCAGGTGCCATTTTGGGAAGGGGTTGATCATGTGGGACTGAGCCACAGAACACCTATACTACAGCTTCACTCCAGGACTGAAGTTATTACCCTACCACAGTGACTGGGTGATAGTCAGCCATGGGAGACAGACTAAGAGGGTGAGGGCTAGACACAGATTTCCAGATATCCCCTGAGAAGTTCAAGCTCAGGGCAAGAAAGGACACTGGGCCTCCATTCTGTGGTGGGAGGTCTGCTTCAGGGGGTCTGGGTGGGACAGTTGCCATAGACTGGGGCTTACTACAAGGGGCCTCTCAAACAGAGAGATCACCACACAGACCCACAGGATTTAAGAGGGCAGAGAGGAATGTGATTTTCTGGATTCCAAAGACCACAGGTTCTGGAAGAACAATATCCACTCTGAAATACATAGGAATTTTTTTTCTCTTCTTTTGACCCAATTTTTTCTTTTTCTTCTAATGGGCTGTTTTGTGTTTTTTGGTGGTGTTTGTAGTTTTATCTTCCATTTTCTTTTTCTCTCCTTTATTATTATTTTGTTTATTCATTTGATTAGGTTCTTTTTTCCCTACTTTCTTCTTGCTTTCTTTCAATTTGTTCCCTTATTTTTTCCTTTTTTCCCTCTAGTTTTCTATTTATTATTTAACCTTTTCCTTGTTGTTGTTTTTCTGTTACTTTTAACTAACACTACTAATTTCCTTTTGCTCCTAAATAAGATCCTTTATCTCAATTTTATCACCTTCATCCATGTTCCTTGCTTAACTTTTCAAATTCTACTTTTTTCATGCTCATATTCCTCACAACCTCTATCTTTACTTGTATAATCATTAAGCTTTATGACTGTAGATAGTTAACTATTTCTTACTATGATTAATCACTGTTCTACTGTTAAATGGGGATAAAGCTGTTCTACTGAATAGATATTTACTGTATATCAATATCTGGTTTGTCTTAGATTTTATATTACAACTACAGATCTCTTTTGTAACGTTGAGGGTAGTATATTATTGCTTCTTAGGATTTGTCAATATCTATACTTGATGCTGCTGCTGTTGCTGATTTTACCACTTTTGCTAAGGTGATGTAGTTGTTGCTATCAATTGGTTTTCTCTATATGCTAATATCTGGATTGCTCAGGCATCACAAATAATAACCTATTCCCAAAGAACTGGGTACTGGACCAAATAGGCTGGAACCTCCCCTCTCAAATAAACAGAGGTGACTGGATCCTAAGACAGAAGCAAAAGGCCAATAGGTAGCTGCGCACAGAGGACATCTCTGAAAAGTAGACATTAACTAAAGAAGTCTCCATACTAGCAAAAAAGATACCCACTGTAATCACTATGCAATCCTCAGCACAGATAACAAAACAAAACCAAAAAAAAAAAAAAGAATAGAAACATGAAAAGCTCCTAGCCAGGAACGGTGGCCGCACACCCGTGATCCCAGCATTGAGGAGGCTGAGGTAGGAGGATCGCAGCAAGTTCAAGGTCAGCCTGAGCTACACCGTGAGTTCAAAGCCATCTTGAACTACACAGTGAAACCCTGTCTCAAAAAACAAAACAAAACAGCTCCCAACTCTCCCAAAGCCAATCCAGAGGCCACCAAGGAGGAAGAAATAAAAAGCCACAGAGCTAAAATATGTGAAATGGTAACAGTGGAGATAACAAAACAGATCAATAAGGTCTTTAACATATTCAAAGCAGATATAATAAAATCCTAAAAAACAAATGATCAATGAGTCCAGAAAAGTCACTAATAAAAAAAGTAGAGGAGCTAAAGAAAGAGATGCAAACTATGAATGCCCAGCATAGAAAAGAACTGGAGTTTATAAAATGTTCCACACAGAAATCCAGATTAAAAATTTTATTGAAAGTATGGACAGCAGAAGTAACCAATGTGAGGACAGAGTGTCAGATCTATAAGACAGAGCTGTGGTTGGTGATCAACTAATGAGGGACATCTTAAAAACCAAAGAGCATGAAAAATGGATCCAACAGCAGCTATATGATGCAAAATGACTAAGACTAACTGGAATTAATGAAAAATCAGAAAACACAGAGGGCATAAAAAACTGGTTTACAGAAGTAACAGCAGAAAACTTTCAAAACATGGAAAAAGAACTTAACCTACAGTTAAGTGAGGCATATAGAGTCCCAAATAGCCATGATCAGAAAAGAATCACCCCAAGAGACATCATAGTCAAAGTACCAGAAATCTAACACAAGAACAGACTCTTAAAAGCAATGAATCACTTATAAAGGAAAGCCCATCAGAACTACAGCAGACTTCTCAACACAGTCCTTCTCCTTAAAGTAAAGGAGAGCTTGGAGCGAAGTGTTTCAGGCCCTAAAAGACCGGAGTTCGATCCCTGGTACCAAAAAAAAAAAAAAAAGAAAGAAAACAACTTCTAACTCAGACATCAGCAAAAGTATCTTTCACAATTGACAGAGAAGATAGTTCCATGATAAAGAGCACCTAAAGAAATTCATGACAACCAAACAGCACTTCAAAAAATTCTCAAGGATGTCCTAGAAAGAGACAATGAAGCTAACAAGGCCAAAGCCTAATAGAATGAAGGCACCAGGCAGGGCAAACAATTAAGCAGAAGAGAAAGAAAGGGAATTAGCAGCAGGAAAAGAATACAATGACAGGAATAAGTCAATACTTATTGGTTTTAACCATCAATGTGAATGGTCTCAATTTGCCAATCAAAAGACACAGATTAGCAGAATGGATCTAGAAATATGGGGCCAAGGATTTAGCTCAGTGGTTTAGGACCAGAGTTCAATCTCCGGTACCAAAAAAACAAAAACAAAAAAAGAAATATGATCTAGGGCGGGGATTTAGCTCAGTGGTTCCAGCCCACCGGGCCTCGCCAAGCACAAGGTTCCAAGTTTGATCCCCGGTACCAAACAAAAAAAAAAAAAAAAGAAAGAAAGGAAGGAAGGAAGAAAAGAAGTATGATCCAACAACTGCTAAATACAAGAAATACATTTAATCCAAAAAGAAATTCATAGACTCAAAGTCAAAGGATAGAAAACAGTATTCCATGCAATGGGAATCTGAAAACAAGCAGGAGTAACTATCCTATTTTCAGAAAAATTGGACTTTAAGCCAAAACTGATCAGAAAAGGCAAAGAAGGTCAAAGAAGAACCATTCAACAGGAAGAGATAACAATTATAAACATATATGCACCAAACAATAGTGCATCCAATTTCATAAAACACTACTGGAAATGAAAGATCAGATGTCAGTACAATTATAGGAGGAGACTTTAATACCCCACTATCACAAATAGATCAAATAAAACAAACAAACAAAAAAATCAGAGTTGAACCTTCAAACAAATGGACTTAATAGATATAGTGTTCTACCCAACAACAGAATAAACATTCTTCTTGGCAGCACACAGAACTTTCTCCAAAACAGACTACATATTAGCAAATTAAGCATACTTAAATAAATGCAAAATAACTGAAATATTACCATGTATATTATCAGATCATAGAGCAATGAAACTAGATATCATGGCAAAAGAAACCATCAAAATTATGCAAACACATGGAAATGAAGCAACACAGTCTTAAATAATCAATGGGTCACAGAAGAAATTAAGAATTAAGAATTCCTATAATTAAACAATAATGCCAGTACAACATATCGGAATTTATGGGAATGAAAGCAGGCCTCAGAGGGAAGTTTATAGCTGTGAATGCCCACATCAGAAAAACAGAGCAAGATCCCAAATAAATAACTTAATTATGTACCTCAAGGTCCTACAGAAACAAGAATAATCTAAATCTAGAGCTAATATAAGGCAGGAAATTATAAAGATCAGAGCAGAAATTAATGATGTGGAGATTTAAAAAAATACAAAGAATCAATGAATCAAAGAGCTGGACAATCCCTTAGCCAACCTTACCAGAAAAAGTAAAGACACAAATCAATTCAACTAGAAATGAAAAAGGTGCAATCACGACAGACACTCCCAAAATCTAGAATATCATTACCAACTACTTCACAAACTGATACATCAATAAACTGGAGAACTCAGAAGAAATGGAGAGATGTCTAGATATGTATGAATTACCAAAACTGAACCAAAAAGACTTAAAAATCCAGAATAATCCACTAACAGGAAATGAAATTGAAGCAGCAATTTTTTTTAAAAAGTGATTTGTACATGGTTAGTTACAAATAAAACTGGTACTAACCCCTCCACCAAAAAAAACAAGAAAAGCCCATAACCTGAGGATTCACTGACAAATTCTACAAGAACTTCAGGGAAGATGAAATGTCAATACTCCTCAAATTCTCATGAAACTAAAAGAGAAGAAATACTCCCAAAGTCATTCCTGGAAGCTAGCATTACCCTGATTCCAAACCAGATAAGGATCCAAAAAAGAGAACTCCAGACCAAACACTAATGTACATAGATACAAAAATCCTCAACAAGATACTGGCAAACAGAATGCAACAAAAAGATCATACACCATGATCACGTAGGCTTTATCCCAGGGATGTAAAGGATGGTTCAACATGCACAAATCAATAAATGTAATTCATCAAATAAATAGAAGCAAGGACAAAAATCACATGATCGTCTCAATAAATGCAGAAAAAGCCTTTGACAAAATCCAACATCTATTCATGATTAAAGCTCTGAAGAAATAGGTATAGAAGAGCCAAATCTCAATCTGATGAAAGCCATTTATGACAAAACTACTGCCTACATTAAATGGGGAACAACTGAAAGCTTTCCTGCTAAAATAAGAAACAAGAGAAGATGTTGACTATCAACACTCCTGCTTAACATAGCCTTCAAAACATTAGAGTAATTAGGTAAGAGAAAGAAATAAAAGGGATATGTACAGAAAAGGAGAAAGTCAAAAGTATCATTACACAAGACCAAAAAACTCCATTAAAAGACTCCTAGAATAACCAAATCCAGCAATGTAGCAACATACAAAATCAACACATAAAAATCAGTAGCATTTCTATACACTAATAATGAACTCACTGAGAAAGAAATTAGGAAAATACCATTCACAGTAGCATCAAGAAAAATTAAATAGGAATTAACCTAATGAAGGAAGTGAAAGATCTCTACAATAAAAATTACATCATTCTGAAAGAAAGGAAATTGAAGAGGACATTAGAAAATGGAAAGAAGGGCCGGGGATTTAGCTCAGTGGTCCTGGCACCTGCCTTGCAAGCACAAGGTCCCAAGTTTGATTCCCGTTACCAAAAAAGAAAAGAAAATAGAAAGGTATCCCATGTTCCTAGATAGGCAAAACCGATATAGTCAAAATGGACACACTGTAGAGGTTTAATACAGTCTCAATCAAAATGCCATCAACATTTCTCACAGATCTAGAGAAAACAATCCAAAAATTCATATGGAACCAGAGATCCAGAATAGTAAAAGCAATTATGGGTAACAACAGCAAAGCAGGAGGCATCATAATCCCAGATATGGAGTTAATATTACAGAGGTACAGGAATAAAAACAGAAATGAGGATCAATGAAACAAAACAGAGAAAGTAGAAACAGCCCCAGACACATTCAACTATTTGATCTTTGACAAAGAGGCCAAAAACATACGCTGGAAGAAAGCCAGTCACTTTAATAAATGGTGCTGGGAAAACTGGATGACTACATGCTAGAGCTATATATTTTACTATGTACTAAACTAAAATCAAAATGGATCAAAGATCTAAATGTTAAAACAGAAACAATCTGCTGGACCATAAAACAGAAGAAACTCTTGAAAACATAGGCATAGGCAAGGACTTCCTGAACAGAACCCCAGTGGCACAATAATACCAAGAATCAACAAATGGGATCATATTAAATTAAAAAGTTTCTGCATCTCAAAGGAAACAAACTAGCAGAGTGCAGCATCAACCTATAGAATGGGAAAAAAATTGCTCCAGCTATTCCTCAGACAGAGGACTGACATCTAAATATATAAAGAACTCAAAACAAATTAGACTCGCCAAAATAAAAGACCTAATCAAAAACTGGGCAGCTCAAATGAACAGACACTTCTCAGAAGTACAAATGGCCAATAAATACATGAAAAAATATTCAACATCCCTGGCCATTAGATAAATGCAAATTAAAACAACACTGAGATACCACTTTAACCCAGAAAAATTGGCCATCATCAAAAAATCAGAAAATAACATATGCTGGACAGGCTGTAGGGTAAAAGGAGCTATTTTAAATTGTTGGTGAGAATGTAAATTAGTACAGACACTACAGAGATCAGTATGGAAATTCCTCAAAACAGTAAAACTAGAAATTCCATTTTACCCAGCTACTCACCTTCTAGGAATCTTCCTGAAAGAGTTAAAGACATATTACAGTAATACATGCATACCCATGTTTATAGCAGCACAATTTATAATAGCTAAATCTTAGAAACAGCCTATATGCCCATCAACAGATGAATGGATAAAGAAAATACAGTATTTGTATACAATGGAGTACTATCCTGCCATAAACAAGGGTAAACTTGAGTTGTTTGTAGGTAAATGGATGCACTTTGAGACCATAATGTTAAGTGAAATAAATCAGATACACAGTTTAAACATTGCATGGTTTCTCTTATGTGGGACTCAAACTGTAAAGTGCAAAATAAAAGATCAATAATAGGAAGTAGGGAGATTTTTTTCAAATGGAAAGGGGACTAAAAGATGGGGGGAAAGGGAAGGAAGGAAATCAATTAAAAAAAACATGAATAAAAAGTGGAAACAGAGCTTTTGCAAACAAGGAGGGAGTAAGAGTTGGAGGGAGCAGGAAAGGATGGGAGGGGGCTGGGACAAAAAAAGAACTGAGATATGTTACGCACATGCACAAACTCCCCATAATAAATCTGATCGTTACGTGCTACAAACATGCACTAATAATAATTTTTTTAAAAAAAGCTTCAACACAAAAACCTTGTAACATTCCCTGTCCAGCCTCACAGCCTAGTGATACCGGACACCACTGTGGGCATGCAGGGGGCTGGTGGCCACCCTAAATGGCATCTTCAGAAGAGCACCACCCATTGTCTCCCCTGGCACCTCTCGGTTTCCCAACAGGCCTTATCTAGGCAGAGAAACGGTCAGGACATCATCAGCTTGGGAATGGAGGCTCCTGCCATTTAGCTGACCAGACCCAGGTGGAGGACAGTGGCTGACCAGTACATTTGAGATTCAGATCAATTCCCTGAGCCAGCTGAAATGCCCACTACAGGTAGGTGCACAGAAAAACAGCAGCAAGTAGATGGCAAGCAAGGGCACACCAGGTAGCATGATCCATGTCAGGAGTAACTGCTATCCTCCTCTATATTATGTTCAGAAATATCTAACTATTGGTCCGGGGATTTAGCTCAGTGGTGCTGCACCTGCCTTGCGAGCTCAATCCCTGTTACCAATAAAAAAAGAAAAGAAATATCTAACTATCACCACAATTACTACTTGAGGTTTCTAATTCACTGCTACCGCTGACAACTGTTAATTAATCTCACAAGTTCTACAACAGATAAAAGTTCAGGCTAAAAATGCAGTTAAGGCCAGAGCCAGGTATACTAGGGAAGCTGAGGCAGGACTGCTCAGTTTGAGGCCACCCTGGGCTACATAGTGAGTTCAAGCCCAGCCTGAACTACATAGTGAGACCCTGTCTCAAAAAAAAAACAAAACAGTATTCGATCCCTGGTACCAAAAAAAAAAAAAAAAAAAAAATGCAGTAGGTCCAAACAATTGTTTAAACTAGCACAAAACTGCAGTCTGCAGATGCCTTGTTAATCCAAGTGAACACTCTTACGACTGCAGCAAGTCTACTGTCCCCTGGGGGCATTTGCATGGTTTTCAACAGGAAGAACTCACTGCTCATCAATTTGAGAACAACTTTCCTCAAAGGCAGTCTCTGATATGCCTAAAAGTATTCTGCTGTATGTCAACTATAGCCGGTTGTAGTTTTAACATCTTATAATTATACCAAATGTGTCTAATTTAATCACTTAACAGTTTATCCCAAGCATCACCCGGGTCATGTAGTTGCTTACAGACTGGCTATCCCAAGTGCTGCTTGGCAGGTGTCATCTCAACCAGTTGATTCTTGTATTGAATAAATTTGATAAAATCGTCATTTTTATATTTCCTGTTATCTTATAAAAATTAATGAAAAAATACAATTTTTGGCCATCCTGTATGTAAATAATCGGACTGAAAAGTAGTTAATAACATTTGACTTCATATCAGTGAAGTCAAAAGCCCTCGAAATCATATGGTGTATGCGTGTGTATGTGTGTGTCGGTCTGTCTGTCGGGTGCTGGGGCTCAAACCCAGGGCTTTGTGCAGCTAGGAGAGTGCTCTACCGCTGAATTACACTTTGCCTTTTTTTGTTCTTTTTTAATTTTTGAGATGGAGGTCTCGCCCACATTGCTCAGACTGGCCTCAAACACCTAAGCTCAAGCAATCCTCCTGCTTTAGCCTCCAGGGTGCTGGGCTACAGGCGAATATCACCATCATAGCCCTTCATAAAGACACCTTGCCTTGCTCTCCTCCACCAGAATGCCAGCATATGGTCAACCCACTACCATAGGTGTTGAAATGATGGAAACAGCACTTTCTTCAGTGGCACTCTGCAGAAGAGCTTTAAATAACAAGCAGGTATTGTTTTTAAAAGTTAAACTGACTCTTTCAGAGTACTGAAAAGGTTCCTGTGGTGTTTTCAATATCCTCAGTCTTCTCTGTAAATCTACATTTGGTAACAGATTGTTGGAAGGAACTGCTAAATAAGGTAAAGTGCAGCTCTATCTCCTCCCACTTTGTCACAAAGTCTAATTTAGCAAAATCACCACATAACATCAAGTAGAAACCAGAAACTCAGCACATGATATCAGAGGCCTCCTACCTTTAGTCTGGCCTCCACAGAGGCCTTCTTCCGAGCTTCTCTTCGGCGATACTGCTCCACTTTGTCCAGCTGGTCTGGGCGCTGGAGCATCCCAGCAACTCTCTGGACTGCTGTTGCTACCGCCTCCCGGTCTGTCTCCTTCATGGTTAGTGAGCAGGTGTGATGTGCCCACGTGTCATACCCCAGGCAGCTGTGTGCACAGGAGGAAGAGCATTAGGCAAGCAGAAACCTTGGCAGTAAACCTACCCTTCAACAGCCAAGTATGCACACTGAAAGGGTGTCCGAGATGCTTAATCCAGTAAACCTGAAACAAGGCTGAATTTGGATAATAAGATCCTTAACAAAATTACAAACCTTTGAGACTCAAGCACAGGAAAGTCTGACCTTAATGGAGAAGCGGGGTCATCTCACAGGCATGAGCTGTGGGCACAGAGGATGTCTACACTTCCCCAACCATTTCCCACATCATGTCCTCTCTACCGCACATCTCCCTGCTGTGCAGCCGAATTTTCCTTTCTGGAGCCTCCCCCAAAGTGTGGCCATGCCCACGGAGCAGCTGCATGAGGAAGCCTCAGCAAGACAAGAAGACACACATCCCTCACTTCCTATAGCAGACAAGCACAAGCCCTGTAACTGGACCCCCCAAAAAATAACCATTATTGGATATCAAAATTACCATTTCCAATCTTTAACATCCTTCAAAGCAAAGGTGAGAGGGTGGAAGGCTCATGATTCCTTTTGCTCAGATATGGTAAACGGAGCATAGATGCTTAGACACCAGGCTGCCTTACATCCCAGTGCCAACATTATCCTAGTTGTGGATCTGTTTGCTGAGTACTTGGCAAATGAGGGGACACAACCAACATTTGTGCCCTTTGATTTGTGCTATTTAACTTCCACTTTATAGACATGAAAAAGACCCACCTTCAAGAATTTTTCACTCCCCATTCCCACATTTTTAGAAAAACACTGAAATCCATGATGGGTTTCCAGTAAACAGTTCCTCCCTGTCTGTACACACTGCATCTCCCCTCACTTCTCTTTCAAATGGAACAATACTGCAACCACTATTTCTTCTATTTTTTCAGATTATGAAACCAGGTACACCAATGCAGAAAATCTGGGCAGGATAGAAAAACACAAAGATGCCAAACACTTCTAAGAGGGCTTGTTTTCTCCCAGTTCTTCTTTACATTCCTTTTTAAGTGCAGGTTCCACTGTGTGTACGACTTTGTGTTTGTTTTCTTGTTTTGCTTTGACATGTTATCTCAACATTTCCACTGACAATAAAATCGCTGGAATTCTGAATCATAGGCCTGGGTGTTAAACTCGACAAATGGATATCCTACTACTGCCGTGGACACACAGTAAGGTTGTCTGGCTACCTCAATGTTAGACTAAAGTCTGCCACCTCTCCTACCACCTTCTCTGGGAGGGCAGCGGGCAGCGGCACCCAGCCAACTAGCAAAGCACACCCAACAAAGCTTCCGCCAGAAACGAGAAAACAGAAAATCTGAAGGCAGAAAGCCTGAATGGCACAGGCTCTAATCACAGCCTTTAGACCACCAAATTTAGACGCTCTGAGCAGAGGCCGCGGTGTGCTTCCTTTGCAGAACCTTCCTTCAGAGCCACCCTACCGCGAGGACAGCGCGCACAGGGGACTCAGCGAGCGGGTCACCCCACAGGGAAGGGAACTCCACCGAGGGGACACCGAGCAGGGGAGGGGACACGGGGCCACTGGACAGGGATGGGGACCCACCGCGGGACACTCTCAAGGAAGCGGCTCCTACCGCGGGGACAGCGCTCAGAGAAGGGGAATCTCACGGCGGGGACACCCCACGGGCAAGGGGACCCCGCCGCAGGGCCGCCTCACAGGGAAGGACAGCTTCCAAAGTGGTCACCGCATATTGGCCCCGCTCCGTCTTCACCCTGCGGTCGCCCGGGAAGGAAAAAGGAAAGGGCCGGCGAGCTCCCCGAGGGACCAGCGGCATTCAGGGGACGAGCCTCACCGTCTGCACAGCCAGAACCACACAAGCCGACCGGAAGTGGGCGGCAACAAACACTTCCGTTTCCGGCGCCGGGCCGGAAGGGCGGAGGTGGACGCCGCTGAGGGTGGGGCGTGAGCCCGGCTGTGGACCTGGACTGGGGTCGCCGCTTTGGGATGAAGGACGTCAGGACCGGGTGCCCGCGCTGCTCTGGGACTGGTCCGGGCCTCCACGCCCTCTCCCCCGTGTTCTTGGCGGCCCCTGAGCACCTGCCCAACCCTGACCCTCCGCCCGTTCCTCCTGGCCTCTCCAGTACTTCGTGTGTTCCACTTCCGTCCTGTTCCAACACGGAGTGGGCCGTGCCGTAGCCCGGTGCTCCCCAAGACCCGCGGCTGGTGCAGGCAGGCATTCAGTGAGTGAATCAACAACGTGGGTAACAGGCCATAAACTGCCACCTACACAGACACCTGGAATCGAGGAATACAGACAGATCGGGACCCCGCAGGAGAGCTGCAGGGGGCCGAGCGGGGGCACCCTTCACGGGCAGGAGTGTCCCTGAGTTACTGCTCTGGAACTGGGCCTTAACTGGGCGAAAACAACAGGTGGTCAGCCACCAAGATTTCAGGATTTGTTGTGGGGACGCTTCTTGCCTTAACATGCCCACCGAAAAGGACATGGTCCGCTGTGTTACCAACTGCTAGATAGTACTGCACTTCTGGAAATCAGCCAGGGTGGTACAAAAAGAATGGTCTGAAGGTGGCAGGGAAGGGAGCTAGAGGAGAGGACCTCACACACACACAACCACGCACCCCCCACCAGCTGAGGGCAGTGCTTAAGTGCCACGCTCCTAAAGGAGTGCCAGTGCTCCTTAGAGGAGCTGGCCCCTCGCTTTGCGATTTCATCTTTACCTACTAACTTCTGAAAATGTAGCTACACATTGAGCAGTGGAGAAATGTAAAAAGTTAAAATTATGATTGAAATTAAAACTGTAAAGCGATTTGGGAGCTAATGCAAAAATGTTTGCCAAAATGAAGCATTGGGACTCTTACTCAAAATATGTCAGCATTTGATATTAAGAGACGCCTACTATCAAGGTCTGGTTGAGTTTGAAGTAGACCTCCCTAATAACTTCCTAAGTTCACCGGGCTGGTTAGAGTACATTACTGAAGGATTTAAGTTCTTTTTCATTACAACTTTTTAAAAGAGATTTAAAAATCTTTCTTGATTTGTTTTTGTCAGACTAAATAATGGAATAACCTCCTGTGCCACACCCAGGAATATTTGATAGATATAATAAGCATCCTTTTAAATGCACAGGTGGGTTCCTATGCGATGACTAGAGCAGAGGAGGGAGGCAGAGTCTGCTGCCCTGGAGCAGGCTGGCGGAAATAAGTGAGAAACCCGGGGGCCCAGGTGTGGGTTTTTATAGGGGAGGAGGTTCAGGCTCCCAGCAGGTGGAGAGCAGACAGGGACTCTTGGATAATGCCCGTATACCCAAATGGGACATCCTCAGTGAAAGGCTGTTCCTAAAAACAGACAGCTTCTACATCCGGGGATGATCCGGAGGCTGGCCTGGCTCTGAGCTCAGATTCCCTGCAGAGTAAACCCAGGAAGCTTCTTGGGGCCCTCCTTAACCTGGACAAAACGGGGTGGGCGGTGCATCTGAAATCGGGGTCTAGTTCTGGGAGGACAGAGATTTTGGTGCAGCTTGATGTTGTCAGATGTGTACATTAAGAACATGGGAAGAATTGTAGCTTCCAAATAAAGAGAAGGAAGGGAGAGTGAAGGCAATTCTGGAGAGGGTAAGAGGACAGATCGTATGTGACTGAAAGCACAGCGTAAGAAGTAGAAAGATCCTCAGATAATCAGTACATAAAAGGATGAAAAACAATGAAATGGTTCTTTATAAGAGAACATCTAAAACATAAACAGAAGGGTTATGAGTGGAAGGGGTTAACACACCAGCTGTGAGCCCTGAGGAAGACTGTGGGGTGACATTATTATCAGACTGCATGGGTTTTGCTGGCAAAAGCCATGACTAGAGCCAATTATGAAGACACCAAACACATAAGCCATAAAGAAAAGGATAGTTTGCTATGCTGCAACTAAGCCAGGCATGGTGACATGCACCTGAAATCTCAGGACCCTGGGAAACTGAGCCAGGAGGACCAAAAGTTCAACCCCAGGCTGAGTAACTTAGAAACTTAGTGGCACCCTGTTTCAAACAAATAAATTTTTAAGGGGCTGAGGATGTAGCTCAGTGTGAAGTCCCTGGGCTCAAACCCTAGTACCACCAAAAACAAAAAAACAATAAAACCTACTACTGTATGATATAAGAAAAATATCCTTACATGCAAGAACAAGCCACAGGCAGAAAGAAAACACTGGAATATTTCTAACTGACCAGAGATTGCTATCTAGAATATAAAAACCCCTGCAAAGTAACCCCCAAGGGTAAACAAGTGCAGCAAGAATCCCGGCTCCAGGTGTAGAAACCTGGGGCAGTTGGTGTCCCTCTCAGCCCTGGCTCCATCCCTGCCCTGCTGGAGCTTTTGATTCACAAATGAGGCCTCTACCCAGGCCTGCCAGGTCCTGTCCAGAACTGTGCCTCCTGCCTTCCACATGTGTCCCTCCCTCCCTCTGCCCTTCAGCTCTAGCCATGCCTACCTCCCCCATGAAAGCACTCCCTAGTTCCTGGGCCACACCCACCTGCCCTTTTTTTGGTTACAGAATATATGCATTTGCTGTGGTTGGTAGTTGTCTGCACCCCTTCCATCATGCTCATGCACACATGAGTGGACACATGCACATGCACAGGTCTGGACACACCACAGCTCTGATCCATGCTTGTGCTCCCACATGTGTTTGCAGTGCACTCAGCAGGGACTCAACAGATGATGAATGAATGAATGAAGTACACATTTCACCCTGCAGAAGTCCAAAACCAGGTGTAGGGAGGGTGATGCCAAAAATGCAGCCCTATAAGATTAGGCAGCACCTAGTACGGTGAGACCCTGAGCCCTGTTCTCCCAGTGCCTCACGGGCACATGGTGGGGTGATCCCTCTGTCAGTGGAGAAAATCAGAAGTGTCCCCCCACATCTGTCCAGAGAAGCCAGGGAGATGGTGGGGTGGCCCATCTAGATACCCAGTCTCCACATTCAGGCTGGCAGTGGCAGGGGGACTGGGTGTCAGGCAGCTGGCCTGGCTCGACAGCAAATGTGAGGTCTGGGAGCAGACCTGGTGTGACACAAGTAGTTGTTGGCAGTGGTCCGAGAGGAGGGATGGCTGAGCGTGTGCGGGCTTCGCTTCACTGGCTGCCGACAAGGGGCAATTTGACCAAAGGAAGTGAAAGCTGCCCTGCCCTCTTCCCACACACTTGTCACCCATGTCCTGCAGCCTGGTCCCCAGAGTCTCCAGCTCTGTCTTCATCGCTCCTATGGGACAGTTCCAGTCTGGAGTGTCTTGAGGGGGGAAGGTGGTGCAGGTGAGGTTCCCTGCCCCAGTGAGCTTCGGCTCTAGTGATTCTACTTCGATCACTGCCTCTGCCTGGTGATGAGGGGCTGCCTTAGACTAAATGCAGTGTGGCTCTGAGGAGATAAGGTGACTTCATGTGGAAAATCAAGTAGACATTCTCAGTCACACAAGTACATATGAACATGTGATTTATTTTACACTAATTCTGCAAATTTAATACAAATCACAGTATAAGAAATATATCTGGATCTCCTTTTAAACAAAGAAATATATCTGGAAGCTCTGTTGAAGGCACTGAGAAAACAGCACAAAGAGCTGCTTTAGAGTGTCTGCTGAAGACTTCACCAGGCCAGTTTGGACACTGAGAAAGTTTCACTTGCAGTAGCAACTGTAACATATAAAATATAGCTTGTATTTATTTTCCCTTTCATCCCACTCCACATTATGTTTGATTTTGACATTCAGCTATTTAAGCAAAAACTATACACCACAGAAAAGCACTTTCCCGGAGTTAGTGCTGACAGTGACACCCTGAAGCAAAAGTGACCACAGCTGCACCTGCACGCCCCATTGTCACCTTCCCACACAGGTATCCAGGGGCACACAAAACCCAACCACAGAGGTGCTGATCCAGAGGGTCTGCTGCCTGGGTGCAGCCCTGGCCTTGTGTCCCAGGCCAGTGGTATGATAACAGTGTCCAAGCCCGCAGAGCTGAGGGCCAGATGCCTGGCTCAGTGTCCACCAAGCATGGCCTGCAGGCAGCTCATGGCGTGTCCTGGGCCTGCTGTCCCGTCAAGAGGCACGGATGAGGCATATGTGAAAGGTTGGGGCAGGGCAGGCAGCGTGGCCTGGCCAGAAGGGCTCTCCTTTGGTCATAGGGCCACCCTTGGCAGACATGCCAGGATGTCTCTTAATTCCATCTTTCTGGTCTCAGGTTTCTCCAGTTCCCAACACTCCAGACATGGCACACTTGTGCACTGCCAGAATGCTATGTGTGTGCAGCACCAGACACATCACAGTGCAGTACCAGACATGTTACATGCATGCAGTGTTGGACATGTTACACACATGCAGTGCTGTCTGCTGTGCCCTCTGGCCGTTGTTCGCCCTGTGCAGGGCGAGGCTGGGGAGCAGTCCTTATGATGAGGCTGTCTGAGGACAGGGATGTAGCCCTGCCCTCCAGGGAGGAAGCACAGTGGCACATACACTTGGCCATGCCTTCTTCGAGGGGCAGAAGTTCTGAGTGCATACAGGGCTTTCCACAGTCTGAAGTGGGGCACTGGGTTAGAGCTGGGAAGGAGGAGGACGACTCTGAAACCCACCCCTGAGGACTCAATCCATAAATGTCCAGAGAGTAGACATCAGCTGTGTTTGCAAGGAAATTGGGGTCCAAGGGGATCCTGGACCAGCAGGGAGGAAGGGAGGTGAGGCAGGTGTCAGCTTCCAGGTCTGGGCCACCATCCTGACTCCTGCTTCGGGCGAGAGAGACACTGGTGGAGGTGGAGGCCGTGAGTGTGCATCACACTCATGACAACACAGCACCTGTGCCACTTTTGAAGGCTACTGTGGTCTGGGCAGAGGTAGGAGAGTCTTGAATGACCAGTCTCTTGAGCCTGGGCCTGTGTGAGCATCTTCAGGACCCTCTTGGGCCCACTGTGAGTCCTCCTGAAAGTCAGGCAGCTCAGGGGCTGGGAAGAAGACACCCTGCCAACCCAACACGAGCTGTGACAAGGTGGACGTGCATCTGCCAAACAGGTTCCACAGTAAATGGGGGGTGATCCCTGGCCCCCCAAGCCACAGGTTATGGGGAAAGCGATTCCGTGCTGAAGAGATGGGGAGGAGGAGGAGCAGCAAGGGGTCCTGGTCCAGCAGGCTCCTGCCACACCCTAGACCCCTGGGGAGGGAGGGAGGTGGCTGCTGCAGAGCCTTGCTGCCGGCTCCCTCTGCTCATGGGCCCTACACTAACCAGGGCAAAGCCACCCACGGGGCGGTAGTTGTGCCCCCAGCTGGGAGCTACCTTGAGGGTGAGTGTGGCAACCTCCTTTTCTGAGGCATGTTTTGAATCCAAGTTCCCTACTGTCACATAACTTTTAAGGTGTAACAGACACCTAAGTCTTCGTAGGGGGACAGTGGGGTCCCCACTGGAAAGCACTGCGGGCACAGCCACTCGCACTCCCCTCTGCTGCCTGATGCTGTGAGCCTCACCGCATGATGCGCCTGGGACGGAGACACACCAGAGCTGTTCTCAGCCCACGGAAAATAAGGTGAGATTTCTGGAAGGAATAGGCATTGCCCTGTCCACCTCCATGCTGAGGGCGGTCTCAAACTGACTCGGAGCACTGTAGGGAGGAACAGGAGCAGGGATGGCAGCCTCTTCCCCCTGGAACTTTGTAGGCTGCACCGCGATGGGCTTGCTGCCAGCCCCCCTGTGGGGTTCTCCTCCTGGTTACTCTGTGCTGCCACCTGACATCCCCTGGCTCCCACATGGTACAGGTAGGGGGCGGCAGAGAGCTCAGAAGCCATGGACTTCCTCAGGACAGGGCTTGCTGCCCTTTGGGCACTGGGCACTCTTGGTTGCTTCCTTAAACATTTCAATTCTTCGAGGAAACACTGTCCTGCGTGAATAGGCTGTATAAGAGAATTTTCACGATACCAAGTTCAGAACGCTGCACTCCCCGTGTGGGGTCAGTCACCAGCTGTACTCCTGAACCTGCAAAGGGATCACTAGGTCACATCCCTGTCGAGGGGCTGGGAACCTGGCTGTGTCAGGTCTGAGTTTGGATGCAGGTGGGTTTCCAGGAGGGTGTGGCAGCAGCTCTACAGCAGGAAAGGAGCCTCAGGAGCGCTGGGTGGAATCTGAACAGCAGCAGCACTTTTGGGGAAGACCCCGGGCACAGCACCCTGGCCCGCTGCAGCCCATGGGGGTGAGTCCAGGGGTTCACGCTTGACCAAGGGTGTGACCTCCGGTGCCCTGCACTCACTGTGGCCCAGGGTGCAGAAGTGGCGGGGCGGCCCTAGCTCAAGGCAGGAGTTGTGTGCAGGGTAGAACGGGGCCAGCTCCCGGCAGAGCCCGGCAGTGACCTTGCTCTGAGGGTGGGCTGCCAGCATGCCCACACTGAGGGGCTGGCTATAGACCTGGTGCCTGCACTCTGGCTCTGCTTTCAGGTGCATCCTGGTGGGGAAAGTGACCAGATGTCTCTTGGTGACATCACTGGCTCCCAGCCACACTTGGCTAGGGGTGCAACCATCTGCTGTGTCCTCCGACCCAGAGTCATTTTCCATCTTGATTGGTACCTCCAGTGCCAGCATGGGATTGCACGGGGTACCTGGGGGCATCAGCAGGCCAGCAGGCTTCGCATCCTCTGTGCAGTAGCCACCAGAGGTGAAGCGCTGCGCTCCAGTGCGGCAGGCAGGTGGGGGCGCCTGGCCCTGAGAGACATCCCGCCAGGCTCTGCTCATCCGGCCACAGTAGGCACTGGGGACATGGCCTGGAGGATTTCTGAAGGTAGCCAGGCTGCTGGCACTGAACATGCCCTCGGTGCCTGGGGGGGGCAGGCAGGAGCCTGGGGATGCGGTGCACATGGAGAGGGGCTCACTCCTGCCTGGCAGTGGCTTCAGCTTGGTGCCGCCTTCCTGCTCACACTTTTCTGTGGTCCAGTTCAGGTACCGCCCGGGTGCTGGTGTCTCTTGACGGCAATTGTACACATGCAGCTCCCTCCGTGTCCTCCCTCCTGTGGAGCCACTCGGCATCCTGTCCTGCTCTGTTTCTTCCCTGTCCCTGCAGAGAGATGGATGTCGGCAGAGGGCCTGAGACACGGTACTGAGCAAGGGTAACACTGGCTTAATCTGCTGGGGCAGCTGGGAGCCAGGCCCATGCCTCAGTGCCCCTTTCTGCTCCTGGCAGCCTTCGAGGCAGTGCAGAACCCCCTCTCTCTCACCCGCCCAGCCAGTGCCTGGTGGGAATCAGAAGGCAGGGGCTTGCAGGAAGCAGCCACTTCTCAGCGAGGCCTCAGCCACACAGGTCACAGGTGGGGGGCTGTCACATTCAAACGCAGACCAACACAACACTGTGTGCATCAGGTTGGCTCCTCTGTGATGGGAGACACTGGCTAGGTCAACATGCAGCGTCCAGTCTGGGAAGGGCAGGTCAGGCACGTGGCCTGCAGAAGGGACAGAGGCTGCAGATGTTGTCCGGGCTGGGAGAGCAGTAGAGCACCAGCAGGGATCCAGACTCCTTCCCCTCACGGTAGCCTCATGGTGACTCCAGCAAGGGGTGGGGACCCTGGCACCACTTACCTTGTTGCCCCCTTGGAATCCAGGATGAGGTCCATGCCCCCCCTGAGGCAGGGGCATCGAGCCCTGGCTGGGACCCGGGCCCAGTGGCAGGCATCCGTTTGTGCCCTGAACATTGAGATGCTGTTTTCACCATTCCTTCCTGTTAGGGTTTAAGAGGGGAGAAACCAGTCACCATGTGATTGGAGGAGTCGAGCTGTTCTCAACTTAAAGAGGACCTGGGTGACAGGAACAGGTGCTGTCCTCCGTGGGATGTACCCTGTGACCCTCCACATGGTATTTCCTTGGGATACTCGGGATTTCTGCAAGGTATAGGGAAGGGGGACAGGGAAGAGGTCTCTGAGGGCCAAAAGCCCATTTAGAAAAAATGAGATTTAGAACTTTAAACAGTACCTGCTAAGTAGCTGGGTTTTCCATGAAGTTCTGGTTCACACAGACTCACGGTCGCTTTTGCCCTGTAAAGAACAGATCATAGCCAAATAACTGATGGAAGGGATTAATAATGGCCCACATCACTGGCCTGTCTGCCTGAGTGGTGAAGGTAGAAACAGCAGCTTACACCTTTCAAGTCTTTACAGCTTGAAAGTCTTCTTGGTTACAGATTGCTGAAAATTCTCAATCCTGTCACTCTGTGGGCCAATAAAATGCAAAAGAATTTGTTTCAGAATGTAGCTGTGCATATAAGATTGGTTTTAGAACTCATGTATTTTCCTGAACAGCCAAAACAAGACAGTCTGTTCTTATATTCTAGAAAGTAACCATGAAGGACAAACCCTTTCTAGGGAAATGTGTCTGTGTTACACGGATTATAATCTTGAATCATTCTGATGTCTTCCACTTTATTTTGCAAGGAGAACTAATAGGTGGCTTGTCTGGTGCTGCCCTGCTAGGAGTGCCAGAGTTGGGATTCAATCCCCATCCACCTTGCTGACCTCTCCATGCGGGGTCTCTGTAGGGAGGAGACCAGAGGCCTCTTGTGGGTGTGTGGTGAAATCTCATTCACGCCATGTGTGTGTCCACAGACAATCACAAAATTGTAGCGAGGACTGATTTGGGGTTTTTTTCATTTGTTTGTTTATTTGGGGATTTTCTTCTTCTTTTTTCTTTTTTTGGTATCAGGAACCAAATCCAGGGCCTTGTGCTTGCTAGGTAGGTGCTGCACCACTGAGCTATGTCCCCAGCCCATGAATTGGGTTTAGAAAGAGATTTAAGCAAGTAGGAAAAGCATGCAAAAGGCTCCTGGAGTAAAGAAGAAGAGCGGCCTGTGACAAAGCCAGCAGCGTCAGCTGTGAGTGAGTGACAGTGTGCTTCCCACAACCGCTGTATGTCCCTTCCAGTGGGAGCTGTGGCCTCTAGCTTGACCCTGTGTCACTGCACGCAGGGCAGAGGCAGATGGCCAAGTGCGGGGTGTGTGCTGGAGATCAGCTTTAAACTCGTGTCGGAGCAGATGATGTTCTCAACCCCGGGGTGAGGCGGGTCCATACTCCCTGTCCTCCTGACTCCTATTCTCCCTGTCTGACTGCAAGCTGGTGCCCTCCCAACCCCTGGGCAGGGGAAGCAGCCAGTGACCAGCAACCTGCACTGCACCCATCTGGGCCCCAGGGTGGCTGGTGGCACTTCCCACCTGGGCTCAGCTGGAGAAGGCTGCTCAGAACCGCCCCTCAGTTTGATTTTAGGGCAGGAAAAACATACAGGAAGCAGAAGGCCGACTGTGACTTGGATTTTAAATACAGAAGACTCCTCGAGGAAAGGTGCAGGGCCACCCGGCAGCTGCAGAGCCCCACCCCCTGGCCTCACCCTGAGCTCCACATTCAGTGGGGTCCAGCTGGCAGGCACGAGGCTCACCACTTACCTTCATACCTTCTTTCCTTAGCTTGTTTTTCCTTTAGTATGTTATGGCTTTAAAAACAGGAATTTGATTCTAGAATGTCCTGAAGTCTGCTCTTCTCAGCATTCTGAGCCAGACACCAGCTCCACCCACCACACACCCCTCAAGGCGAGGGCAGAGGCCTGAGCTTGTGCAGGAGCACGATAAGGAGGAGAGCAGAGTGCACCACAGAGGGATCCCTCACATGGCCCTGCGGTCTACACGGAGCTTAGGGAAGGTGACGGTGACTTGTGGGCGGGAGGGGTGGACTCATACCCCCAGGGAACTGCCAGCATCACATGGGCCCTGCAGCAGGGGCACCAAGACCTCAGGTGTGTGACAGGCCTGGCACCTAGTACCTTCTATGGAGAAGGACAGAGGCAGGCAGGTCAAAGTAGCCTATGCAGAGGGAGGGGAGCCAGGCCGGGCTCTCCAGGCTGACCCAGGCTTGAATCTGACAAATGAGATTTAATGTTAAAAAGAGTTGAAAGCTGCAGGTGGAACCGAGAGCCCAAGTAAAGCTCAGCACAGATGGGTCCAACAGCACCCACAGTTTAAGAAAACAGGGCCAGTCTGCTGCCAGTGATGGCATTACTAAAGGCAGAATGCTCTGAAAGAAGGAGGAGCTGACTGCATTCAGACTGCATTGCTGGCCCATTGTGAATGTTCCTGCAAAGTCATGTGGATTTCAAAGTATCTGGAAATCACCATCAGAGTGATTGTGCTGCCAGGGGAAGGGCAGGGGTTACAGGATTGTGTCAGGAGTGCAGGGAGTCTGCTAGACGCTCCTCTGAATGCCATGTCTGGACTGCGTGGGGCAAGTCCCATCTGGGGGTGTCTCTGCAGCCTCGACAAGTTGTGCCCGGACTGCAGCAGGGTCAAGCCCAGCTTAGCTTGCTGAGTTATTAGCCTGCCGGGGCTTCCTCCACACTCAGTCTGTACAGCCCTGTGAAGTGGGAAATCATGGACAGGTGCTTGGGCAAGACACACAGACCTCTCCAAGAGGAACTGCAGGCTGAGGGTCTGTAACCAAGGCCAGGGCTGGGCCACTGACTGGTCAGTGGACCTGGGTCAGCAGGGACTGAGCAGATAGGATGGAACAGATGTGAGGGACAGGCTAGATGGGCTCTCTGGCTCCCGGCTTCTAACTGAGGACCTCAGGGCAGGGATGGGTGTGGGGTAGGCATGGTCCACCCGTCAGGCGGGGCTTGGAGGCACTGTCCCAAGGGGGCCCAGGCATACTGGGGGCAACAGGCTGAGTCCCACTTTGTGCAACAGCCCAACAGGGAGTAGCTGCCTCTCTGGAAACCAAGCAGGTGGGGCCTGTGGCTCAGGGGAGACTGGTCCCAAGGCCCCGTGCACTGGATGCCATCAATTCCTGCTCACCTTGTGTCTGTCATGGCTGGCACCTCTGCCCTGTGCTTCACCCTCAGATATGTGCTCTTCATTTTCATCTCCGCTGTGGAGGGCAGGAGGACTGGCACCACGGTGCAGAACAGCGCGAGCCGTGGGGGCAGGACCGCTCCCGACGGCGCCTTCTTCTTCTGTCCCAACAGGAATCTTAGTTTTCCTTGAAACTGCATCATCTGGCATTTTAAAGACAGAAAGCTGTGTTCATGGCGTGAACTGGAGACTCGGGGAGGCTGCAGAACTCAGGGTGTGAGGTGACCGACTGCAGGGACAGACATGCGGAGAGGGCGCTCGTCCTGAGCCCTCAGGAGACGCTGGCCTCACTCTGCTCCGGTCTGAAAGCACGGCCTCAGGACTACCAGCCACTTCCACCTTTCACCCATCGACTACACATTCTTCCACGACTGCTCTCTTCCTCCATCCCATGATTCTCCCAGTTTTCCACCCATCTTTCCGTCCTTCCTTCCTTACAGCTTTCTGGCCACCCCTCCAACCCTCTTCCATGGGATAACTGAGGGAACAAACATTTGTAAGCCCTGACTAAGCACCAGTCACTTACCTTGCATGGGGGAACTCAAGGAAATGGTGTGCTAGCAATATTTAACAGCCAGCTCTTCAGGGGGAAAAAGTCCCAGGTTTGCAGTATTTGCCAGATTTTAAAGTAAATATTCATGCTGCAGCTGGTTTCAAACCATCAGCCTAATATCAATCAAATCTTAAAATTCCTGCAGTCCTAACTGGGGCCTGTGGGCAGCACGAGGCACTTCCCAGGACTGAGTGGGGCCCCGTACCCTGCATCCTGGCAGAGGATGTTCTGAAAGATACGCAGGTTGGTTTTAAGTACCTCCTCTCCCTTACCTCCTGGCCTCGCAGTGGTCCACTAACTCACAACCCTCCTGCAGCCCGGTGGTTGCCAGGCCCCATGCTGGTAGCTTGTGCAGGTGGAGCCTGGACCCAGGGTCACCCTCACTTCAGGGCACAATGTATCAGATGCTGGCTACCTTGTGGCTGGCCCAGGTCCCCATGCAGGATGCCGCTCACTCACCAGAAAACCGGAGGTGCTATCCAGTAGGCAGCGTACACGGCAGATGAAGCAACGTGTCAGGAAGGCTGAGTACTCAGTGGGTGAGCCCATGCCCCCTTCCTGGGCCCTGAGCAACCTCCCCAGGACCGTGTTGTCTGCTTCCAAGGAAGTGCAGGAGCGTGGCAGGGAGGCAGAGGCCGTGACCAAGAGAGAGCCATAAAAACATCAATAATCGAGTGGAACGTGTCACAGCCAGCACAAGGTGCACAACACACACCGCCCCAGCTGCACAAGCCCATCTGCTCTGGGGAATTTGGCCTCCACTGTCCCCTTCCCTTAAAAGCATGGAGTTTCAATTTTGCTTGTTTGAACTTCATGGAATGACAGGGATGCAGGCACCTGTGGCTGGAATTTTGCTTTCAACTCACTAAGGTGAATGAATCGTGCAGCTACATGAGGCTGAGGTGGAAACTTCTGTGTGAGTTATTCAGGGCCCACGGATGTGTGTGGAAACACAAGAGAATGTTCCTGTGCACAGGATTCCCAGGCTGACACTGTCTCCCCAGCATGGACTGCTCTGACCCTTCTGAGCTCACCCGCATCTGTTGCTTACTGGGAATTGGATGCCTGCTGAACTCAGGACAAACAGAAGCTTGGAGGGGAAGTGGTTCCCTGGGGTCATGTGCACAACGGGCACCATGCTGTCAGGACTCTCTGGTACATCTGGACTGGCAGAGAGGGTCCTGAAGAGAGCTTCGACACCAAGATACAAGTGCTGCAGCTCTAGCAAAGGGTGAGAGCCTGGGTCTTAAGCATGTGCTCGTCCCCAAGGGCCCGGTACTAAAGGCTGATCCCTGGCCCACGGCACTACTGGGAGGCAGCAGAGACTTGAGAGGTGGGGCCTCATGGGAGGTCAGATCCTCAAAGGGACCAGAGGGAACTGTGGGCCCTGTCCCCTCTGCCTCCTCTGCACCCCCTGGCCATCAAGGCGGTGGTTTGGCACCACCAGGCCCTCCCATCCCACCAGAGTCCTAGAAGAAACGCCTCTCCCCAAACCACCGGCTGAAACTGCCAAAACTATGAGCCCAATAATCCTTTCCTCTTCATAAGCACATTGTTTTGCATATTTATCACAGTGCTCGAGGGCTGACACACGAGGGATCCCAGGAGCTGCACAAGGCACCATGGGAAGGACCAGCTACAGGACACGTGGCCCATGGGGGAGGCTGGCTCTGGAGAAAGTGAAATCCAGTGTGGAAGCCAGCATGGATGGCAGACAGCCAGGGTGTCCAGGGTGTGCACAGAGCTCAAGACACACTGACCCACCTGCCTCCATGTGTGGGGGCTGCCCACAACCCGCCTGTGGGGGATCCATGGCCCAGTGGAGCTGCCGGCAGAAGTCCTGGCGGTCATCCACGTGGATGTAGTCATAAATGTTCTGGTGCATTACGTCTGTCTGCAATACCGAAATAGTTGTTATAGCCTTACCCTGAATTTGCATACTCGTTCCAGCAATTATAAAGCACAGCATTTCCACATCCGTCAAAAGCAAGTCATGCCTGTGGAGAATCCCATAGGACAGGCTTCGGGGTCAACACCACCCCGTGAAGACTTGTCTCCCCGGACCTCACCAGCCAGCCCCACACCAGATCCCTCCCTGTGCCCCCAAACTGGGTGCCCACCCAGGCTGAATGAGCGGCTCAGAAACTGGACGTTCGGGCACAGACACTTGGCCAAGACATCCACCTTGCTAAATCACCTCCAGCTGTGGCTCCTGCATGTCCCCACTGAATGTCTTGTGTTCCCTGTGACTTCCTGTTGTCTGGAACCAGGCTCAACCTGCCCCAGTCTGAGATGCTTTAGGGACCTGCCAGCTTATAGGCCTCTCTCTGGTCCTCTGTCCT
This sequence comes from Heterocephalus glaber, assembly GCF_000247695.1. The sequence continues at coordinate 201,865 of NW_004624751.1, read as the reverse complement.
CCTACCTCCTCAGGGAAGACAGGCCCCGAGGTGATACTGATCCCCACAGGCACAGCGCCCTTGTTGGGAGACTAGTCTGGTAGCTGGAGCCTAGACCATGGCTGTGAAAACTGACTTTGGGGGCCTCAGCTCTCCTGTTGCTGTAAAATGTTCTCAGAGGGTATGGGTAGTTCAGGATGGCCCACACAGGTCTCCTCTGCCCCCCACCTTCTCTAATGAGGAACGAGGCTCCTTCCTGCACTCAGAACCTGGACAAACACCTACCAGGGACAGCTGGAGCACTGTAGGACTGGACTCCTTCAGAACACGTCCACCGAGGGTTTAAACACTTCTGAACTAGATCCTTACATGAGCTCAAAGATTCTTCCTGGCTGGAGGAAAAGTCCCTTACCAATCACAACCTCAAAAAAAGCTTCCCTTAGGGCCGGGGATTTAGCTCAGTGGTTTCACTGCCTACTGTGCAAGCGCAAGGACCCGAGTTCGATCCCCGGTACCAAAAAAACCCAACAAAACAAAACAAAACAAAAGCTTCCCTTTTAAGAATGTAATGCATAGAGGGCCAAGGGTTTAGCTCAGTGGTGCCGCTGCCTGCCTCCCAAGTGCAAGGTCCCGAGTTCAATCCCTGGTACCAAAAACAAACAAAAAAGAATGTAATGCATATACTTGCTCAGAGTGGGTGAGATCTACCATCTTTTCCCGTATGCTCATTATTCCTGGATGAGCCCCATGGGGTCCCAGAGCATTAAACAAGATGTACCTCAGGGAGGAGGACAAGGTTTACAGCCACAGAGAAGACTTGGACTTCACTGCCTGGCACCCTCAGCTAAGGTGAAGTTCCTGCATCGCTGTATCTAGATGTGCGCCCGAAGCTTCATGGACTCATAGGTGGGGGCTTTGGGAGCTGGCTGGATCTAGAGTGTGTTTAAGTGTGATTAAGAGGGCCCCATCCTGGGTGTGGGCTGCACCAATCAATATGCTTACAGCCTGGACAGAATATAAAGGCTGCTTCTGCTGTTTCGTTGCTGCTGCTTCTGCTGCTGTTTGCTACTTTGCTGCCTTCTGCCTGCCATGAGCTGTTTCCCCTCTGTGATGCCCCTCTGCCTTGCCATCCTGCCTTGGAGCCAGCCAACTATGGACTGAAACCTCTACAAACTGAGCCAAAATAAACCTTTCCTCCTTTAACTTTGGATTTTGGGTATTTTGTCTCAGCAATGAGAAAAGTAACTAAGACAGTTTCCTTAAAAAGAAGAGTCAAGAGGGAGCCAGGAGAAGAGGCAGAGAGGGGCTGGGTAGCTGCCATCCTCAGTCAGCGTTGCCCAGGTCAGGGCTCTGGAGCAGCCGTGGGGCCAAGGGACAGAGGCTCCTGTGGCAGAAGTGGACACACCTCAGCTCACCTGGCTTCTTAATGAACTTCTGTGACTGAAGTAGGACACCGAAGCTGTGCCCTGAATACGACATGCAGCTTGGGATCAGGATGCAACCACCAATCAGGACACAAGATGTGGCACCAAATGGCAAGCCATGCTCCCACTGCAGACTGGTCTGCCAGTGGGACACTGTGCTCTTTGGTGTCTGTCCCACCCAACGTCTCAGCCATGAGACTGGCCCATGTGTAACTGCAATGTCCCATTCCCATGTGGTGGTATTTTGCTGCCGCCACAGTACTGCGGTGGTGCTCATCATCCAGCTGGTGGACGTGGTTGTCTCCCACGGGGCACTCTGCAGCTGCCACGACTGGACATAACTGCGTGGCTGCTGGGGTAGGGGAAGGGTCTGCATCAGTGGTTCATCTCCAGGCTGGTGCAGATGCTGGCCCTGTTGGGGCAGCATCACATTGCTCCCCGTGCATACCAACACTTGGCATTTCAGCCTCTCAGTGGGTGTGCAGTGGCATCTCATTGTGGCTTTAATTTGCATGTCAGAAGAATGAGGTCTATCCGTGCATTTATTGGTCTTGGGATGTGTATGCGTGTGTGCGTGTGCACCGTGTGCTTGCTGCTGGATTACCATCCTCATGGATCACACCGAGCTGCCCACTGATGTGTTCCTATCTGCACTCTGCTGAGGACATCTCCCACTGCCTAGCCACCTACCCACCTTCCTCAGGGTCTGCACAGTCCCACTCATGGGGTTTGGTCTTGCCTAAGACATCTTTCCTCACAGATGTTGGAACTCACTTTGCCATCTTCTAGAAAGTTCTTTTATCTGCCTGGTGGTTACTCTTCGTATGGTGTGAGGTAGGAGACAAGATTCCTTTTTTCCCACTTCGATTCAGTGTTCCAGCATCATTTGTGAAACGAGCATCCTTCCCCTCTCCCTGCAGCAGTGGGTTAGCCGGCAGTCCGGCCCAGTGGCTCTGGATGTCTGAATGCATGGTCCATCCAGCCTTGAGCCCCCAGTCTCGGGAAGCTGTGCATCTGGCAGCAGCACAGGGTCCCAGCGGTCACCACCGGCTTCCCCTTCCTTCTTTTTCTGGATGGTCTTGGATCTTCTCAGCCTCTGCACTTCCATGGAAATTTTAGAATTAGTATGTCCATGTCCACCAGAAAGTTGCTCAGTTTTTGTTATAATTTCATCAACTCTATAATTTGATTTGGAAAAAAACTTTATAATTATACTGAGGCTCCCAATTCATGAATATAGTATATCTCTCGGTGTGTCTAGTTTGGCCTTCATTTCTTTAAAAATAATGCTTTTTTGTGCCCGTGGAAGTACTATACGTCATTTGGTAGATTTGTTCTTTGGGATTTAGGGGTTTTAATCCTGTCTGGGGAGCTCGTTTCCCTCTGTGTTTCGGTTTAGTGCCATGGGGTGAGCCCTGGGTGGCACCACTGTGATGCTGGAGTGAGGCTGGAGGCCGGCACTGTCACTTGTGCGACGACTGTCTCTGCAGTGCCTGTGGGGGACCTGAAGCTCGGCAGAGGCTTGGCAGGGTCGTGATCTGAGGGTGCACAGGGCCTCATTCTTTTTTCTTTTTCTTTGGAGGGTCTCATCCTTGTCCCCACACCCTCGCTAGTTACGAAAGGGACACGGATTCACCTAGAGGTACGGGTCTGGCAGAGGGCAGGGCAAAACCAGAAAGCCTATTTTTAAGGCAGATTTGAACTGTGGAAGCCTGAGGTTGAGGAAACAAAGCTCTGTGTTTCAGAGATGAGGGTGGCCTATCTGATGGCCCTGCATCCTCCTTCATCTCCTGGTTCCACAAAGGGATGTCAAAAGGAATAAGCAGGTAGGAGGATGGGAATGTGAAGGGGACTTGCAGGGGCAGGACAGCTCCTCGGATGGCAAAACCCAAACTGCTTTCATCGAGTGAATGCAGTCTTCATTTCAGCTGTGAACCACCATCTGTGCGGGTCCCAGAATGAAAGCATTCCTGGTTTAACCAGTGGAACATTGCGGCACTCATCATTTTTACCTCTGGGCAAAGTGTGCACCATCTGTACTCGTGGCTGCAGGGTCGCACCTGCTCAGATCATGAGCCAGGGCATCTCACTGGTTCACTCAGGGACAGCTGCCATGGGTGACTGGGAAGGCACAAGCAGCTTCCTGAGTAGATGTTGGGGTGGCTAAAACACCCCTGGTTGCCCCAGGTGTGCCAATGCAAAGACATGGACAGCATGCTCAGGCTACAAGGGGAAGGAACTGGCTCCTGGCTTTCTGCAAAGAGTCAGACAGGAGAAGCTCACAAGAACACAGAGCTACTATAACATTTTCATGAAATGTCGCAGGAACTCAAGGGAAGCCTTGATTTAATGGCATTTGAAAACAAATTCTTTATACTAAAAGCAAAACTGTTTTTCACTTCTAATGCTTGAGGTGAAATAACAAAGCTTCAAGGAAACAAAAGAGCCAGTGAGCAAGTTCTGCCCCACAACCAGAGCCCCTACCCACAGCACCTGCCTCTGTCCCCAGATTCCACAGCAAGGCCACCAGTTCCGGCTAAAGGAAGCAGCTCTGCCTGTGTAAGATCCGGAGCACTCAGCTGACACAGATGGCAACTGAGTAACTCTAAGCATGCAGAATGAAGCCCCTGTACGTGCAGCCACAGAGTCTGCATACAGCACTGTCCACACTGGGAGCCCACTCGTGTCACTGTGTCATGTCTCCATCTGTCCACGTCCCCAAGCTCTGCACTATCATGGGAACCAGGACCCCACATCAAGAGGGGGAATCAAGCCTCAGTAAATACCCAATTTCTGCTCTTTCCTGCTCTCCATGGTGTAAGTGAAGTCCACGGTTCCCATGCAGGAAGTGGGAATGCCTCAGCATGGCCGACTCTGGGATAGGTGTCATCTCAGGGGTGAGGAACACAGTGCTACCACCCAAGGTTCCCCCCAAGATGGACACACCACTAACAGGAGACCTGAGGTGCCAGGCCGTCAAGAGTGAGGCGGGGATACCTTTCCCAGGCACCAAGAGCGCTTCCTTGCCATGAAGCCCTAACAGCAGCTGGGGAGGCAGACAGTACTCTGCATACCATGTGGACATAGGAAACCAAGCACAGTGCAGTGCAGTGATTGCATAGATGGCCACACCCAGCCTGAGGCCTTCTGCATCCTCAACAGAGCAGCTGCTAGAGCCCTTCGCTTGGGTCAACGGCCAGTGTTCATGCTGCCTGCACGTGGCCGTCCCGTCCAGTCCTCCACGCCTGTCATAGCTGATCCAGGTCTGGTGCTGAGCTGTGTCTAGAGGACTGGGTGAGAGGGTGCCAGGGTGCAGGTGAGGGTTACATATGACACCATACATGGCCTCCCAAGACAGAGGACAGGACAGTTGTGCGTCTGGGTAAGGTCAAGGTCCTGAAGTCCCTGGGGTTTGCAGGGACTGGACATTAAACTTAGAGGCAGATGTAAGGCATTGCACAGCTAGTTTAGTTCTGGAAAACTATTCAAACTTGTAGTTTTCTTGGACATTAGATAAAACACTACGCTGGCCTCAAGCAGAATTCTAACAACATGTCAGAGACCTACACCCTTAGATCTTGGCTTCCACTGCCTTTGGCACTGCAGCCCTTGGCTTTCTGCTTGAACACAAGGTTTCCGTTTTAATCCCTCTATGCATTGACTTGCTGACCCACACTTCCCTGGTACGCGTCTATCCCAGCTCCACGAGCATGTGCCCTCTGCTGGCAGCAGCTGGGGCAGCAGGGCAGGGTCCTGCTCCAGAGGTTCAGCAGGCCAGGACCCTCTAGGGCCCGCTGTGCCATGGATGGGGGGGTACCCTCGGGGCTGCTTCCCTGCTGCTCTCTTGACCTCCGCCAAGAGCGAATCCCAGACAGCCTGGAAGGCAGCTCAGCAACCTCCACTACCCAGTCTCATGGCCTCACCTGCACCCAGAAGGGTCTGACACTCAGCCTTAGGATCTCCAGGAGGGGCACCTTGAGTGCCTGCTGCTCCTCCAAGTGCTGCTGTGCCCTTTGTGGCTCTCTTTACCCTTACTGATAAATCTGTGTCCCTAGTCACAAGTTCTTTATATTAGACTGTGAGATGACTGCACTTTAAACCAATCCTGACTAATATCCAATCTTCTTTATTTTCCAAAGTTCTATTTGTTCTTTTTCATTATATGCTGTTCTTTCTTTATACTACCTTGTATTCTTTCTAACACATTTATTTCCCTTCAGAGTGTGCTGTTGTTCTGAGCTCTTCTAGGAGGTGTCAAACAGGTTATTCTGTCTTCTGGCTTCTGCTTGCTGTCCATGTGTGATCTCTGGATTGCAAGATCAGCTTCAGAGGAGGCGGTTGGTGATGGTGGCCCAGGTGCAGCCCAAGGCCCGGGTTCTGAGTTCCTCTGTCCAGACCAGGAAGCCCTCTCTACCTCATGGTGCAGGCTTGGATTCTAAATTCTACCTTTCTATTTCCTACCAGAGACTTCTTTTTCCTTCCAGAAACCAAGCAGAAAAAAGTTCCCTTGCTCCTTTCTGGGCCTTGGTTGAAAGTCTTCTTGTACCTTTCTGGGCAGGGTCATCTTTCCAACATCCTGGTGTTTGAGGGGCCTCAATATCAGCTCTCAGCCCTAAAGCCCCAACTATCCGAGCTGGGTTGGCCTGGCAGTATCCCACACAAATTACCTGCACATCAGCGAGGGCGCTTCTGGAACAAACTGTGTCCTGAATGTGCCAAGTATCTGCAGTTGAAGACAGTGCTGCAACAGCTCCCTGAGTGGGAAACCAAGGACAGAGCCAGCCTGCTAGGAGTGGCATGCAACATCATCATGGCTCCCACAAAGACCAGGAGGTGGGCTACCATAGACAGAGCAAGCTTAGTGACATGGAAAGCTTCATTTTTAGATATTTCTTAAATCTTCAAGACAAGGAACATTTGCAAAGATAACAGATCTAGCATTTAACAGACTAATAGCCCAATTTTGCCTCGTTTACCTGGTGGAAGCCCAAATAGTCCACAATCGTGGCCGATGCGTAAAAAATCATCCCTTCTGCACTCACAACCAGAGCGAAGCCATTGAGAGACTAGAAGAAACAAGAAAACTGAAAATTGTCTTGCCCATAAGGGAAAAGAAAATGCAAAGTTTCTGTGTAAATTATCTACCACTTTTTCTGCTTCAATGTCCACATTCATGCAATGCACCCTTCTGACTTTTTATTACCTTTTGGTAATAAGTCTCCACTAATAGGTAGCCAGAAGTTGGCCACGGCTCGTAAAGCTAGACTTGGCTCTCTTTTCTTTGTTTTATTTTTTATAGGATTATTTTATAATATTCACCCCAAAAGTCAAATGGAGAGGAGTGCAAGAAATTGACTTTCTTTTCTTTAATTGTATGCTTAATGGCACAGAACATCATCACAATGACATACGGAAGCAATGGAACACAGAGGAGGACGGGAGCTTCCATTCCACTCTCTGTCCCTTCACACCACGTCCTCCGTTTGCACACTATCCTGGAACACTTTTTGAATTTTCTAGAACTTTTTATCAAGAAAAATGTTGAACTTTATCAAGCGCTTTTTTTATATCTACTGAAATAATAGCCTAGTTTTTCCTTGGTGTCTCACTGGTAGGTTTTCCACATTGATGAACCCTTCTTGCAGACCCACAGTGACTGTGATTTTTATGCTCTTGGAGTGGGCCAGTCTTCACTAGGAGTCCTCATTTCTGAGCTAACACTGACCATAGTGTCAAGTAACAATCCTCTGAAGCTGGCTCCTCCCTCTTCTCTCACCTTCCTGTTCTGTTATCTAGGATGAGGATGACATGTTGCTTCTAAGGGTTCATTTCACCTTGAATATCATCTGGTTTGGGCACAATTGGGGAAGATGGTGGGTGGAAAAGGGAGTAGATTTTAATGTTAGTCAATTTATTTAATGATTGTTTGTATATCCAAGGTTTTTTTCTTACATCAACTATTTTCTAGAAATACATCCATTTCATCTAGATTTAAAATGTATTGGAGTACATTCACAATATTTTTATGATTATTAAATCTCAGTTATATCCATGATTCTTGTAGGACTGTTCCAGGCAGGTGGCTGTATCATCCTTGACATACAGCCTCCCTTTATCTAAAACTCAAACTCTCCCATCCTGAGTGGCTTCCCAGAATCACTACCAGTGAAGATGCACAGCGGAGACAGCAGGACCCCCCCAGCCACGTGGGCAATCCTCCATCCTCTCACCCACCCATCACTGATCTCTCATCTATGAACTGTCTCTGCCTATCTCCTGCATATCCTGTCATCTCTCCATCCACCCCCTACCCATGCACCCCTGAGTCACTACCATCGTGATAAGAAGAGCACCTCACTCAATTTCGAACCACTCAAGACTGCACTGGGCAGTACAGAAGCTGCAGTGAGAGGGTCGGCTGCCTGCACAGCAGTGTGCAAACTTCACTGTGAACCCCCGAAGCAGGGGCATTCAGAGACCGTGACTTCCGTGAGCACGTGCAATCGACAGTACATCACAGCAGTCATTTCTGTAATTCTTGAACAAACTGGATACTCCCCTCTTCTTAAAAATCTCCACCAATTTGCTTGTTTTACACATTTGCAATATGTAATAAATACATTCATCTTGGGAACTGGTACATATACATATTGCACCGTGGTCATTTTTACTGCCCTTCCCCACCCTCTCATCTCCCTCCTGCCCCAATTTACCAATTTTTAAGTGATAAATTATTTTACCATTATAGTTTTCATTTGATTACTAATGAGACTGAAAAACATTTCATACATTCATTGGTAACTCGAATTTCTCCTTTGGTTAACTGCAGATAACATGTGCTAATTTATCTACTGAGAATTGTACATATTGATCTGTCAGAGGTTGAAGACCTGTGGCCAGCCCAGGGTCAGCACTCTACCAAAGCCCACTTCCTTACTCACTTTGAAAAGCAGAACAAGAACCAGCGAAGCTACACAAAATGGAGCCCTCGTCACCATGTGAACACAAAAAGCACAACAATCTTAGAATCTTGCATGAGCATGATGACAACACCAAATCCCACCAACCGTAAAAACTGACAAGAAGAGAAAGTAGATGGTTCTCAAGGAACTAAAGAAAGAGGAGCCAACTGAATCTAGTGTTAGTAGAGGAACAAATCAGAGTGAAAATAATCAATGAAAATGGGTTAGAGCAAATAATAGAGATCATCAACAAAGTCAAAATTTGGTTCTTTATAATTTTTATTAAAAAGTGATAAACCAGTGGACATGGCGGCACTCTGAGAGGCTGAGGCAGGAGCATTCCAAGTTTCAGCACAGCCTGGTAATTTAGTGACTCAGCAGGACCCTCCCTCAAAAAAATAAAAAAGGACTGGGTATGTAGCTCAGTGTGAAGGCCCTGGGTTCAATCCCTGGTACTACAAAAAAGGTGACAACCTCTAAAGAAAAATACAAATTACTGACCCTGGGAATTTACAGATCCTATGAATATTAAAGGTATAATAAGAAAATATTAAGAATGATATTCAGTAACTAAACAGTTTAAATAAAATGGAAAAATGCTTTGAAGTGCGTAAAAAAGGATAAGCTAGAAAATCTAAATCTGTAACATCTACATTTTTGTGGTACTGAGGTCCAACTCAGGGCCTTCACCGCACTAGGCAAGTGCTCTACTTCTGAGCTGCACTCCCTGCCCTGTCTAACATCTGCTCGACAAACTGGATTTCTAATCAGAACTTCCCACACGGGGAACTTCCGGCCCATGTCAACAAACATGAAACAGCTAGAGTAAGTCTCCCCACCTGCAGTGAGACCAGCCCGTGGGAAGCTACGGAACAGTGCAGAGGCCATGAGTCCACGGGCACCCCACACTCCAGGGCTGAGCTGCTAGTGCTGGTGCACTCCCCAAACTAATCTGAAGGTACAACCGGACCCAAGCACAAGCACAAAACGACCTGTTTTTCTTGTTGTAGAAACTCACGGGAAACACAGAGGACTTGGCCGGGCTGAAGAAGGGTTAGAAGAGCAGAGCGGTGGAACCTGCTGACTGCGCCTGTCCACAGAGCCATGGCCATCAGGACAGCGGCTGTGGGCCACCCAAGCTCAAGGTCAACTCATTCGGGAAGGAGCGCCAGACAAATGTGGCTGGGACAGCTGATCGTCTGTGTGGAAAATGGGCTCTCCTGTCTCATCACACATGCCCCCAAGGCGGGACACACGACAAACCCAGACATCAGCCCAGAACCACACAGCTGCTAAGATGACACTAGAAACCATTTTCATGAACATGGGGAAGGCAGATTTGAACAAGATAGAGAACACTAACCCTAGGGCCGGGGGTTTAGCTCAGTGGTACCGCGACCTGCCTCACAAGCACAAGGTCCTGAGTTTGATCCCTGGTACCAGAAAAAAAAATGGAGATAAGCCACAGACTGGGAAAAAACAATCATAGCACACTGACAAAGAACACAATCTGTTATATATAAAGAATGTTCACAAACAATAAAAACGTGAACAATAAAATGATGAACAACTCAATTTTTTTTAATTGGCAGAACATTTAAACATATATTTTACAAAAAGAGAAAGAGTAATGCCCCAAATACACATAAAAATACATGAGCATCACTAGTTGTCTTTGTCACTTTCCTCATTACTGGGGCACAATGCCCAATACCCTCAATTTAGAGGGGAGAGGTTTATTTGGCTCACGTTGTAGAATTCTCAGACCTTACACAGCTGCCCAACTCCAGGCAGAAGTGTCACGATGCAAGAGGCTGGGCAGGGGAAAGCGGCTCACCTCACAGCTGCCAGGAAGCAGAGAGAGAAGGCGGGGCGGGAGATCCACCTTCCAGGTCACAGCCCCAGTGACTCTCCCCTTCTGACCAGGCCCCATTTTCTAACATCACATTCAGCTGTAGCATCCCATAAACCAATCATCCTTCAAAAGCCCTGCTTATGAGCACACAAGGCTTTAGGAGGACATCTAGAAATAAACCCTAATGGTTGTCATCAGGGAATGCAAACTAAAACTACATGAAGATGCCACTTCTCACATGCCAAGATGGTCTCAACTGCAGCCTGACAGCACAGGAAGCACAACTGGTGGGACTAAAACACCACAGTCACAGAGGAAGCTGCCTGCAGGCCCTTGTACAAGTGAACTTACAACCACCCTGTGGCCTGGAAATTGGGTAGATTTTATGCATAGTATTTTCTTTTTGGCCTATTAGCAGTCTGCCACATGGATATGCTATAATCCTTGTTTTAAAATGTTTGTTTACTTCCTTTTGTGGGGAGGCTTTTGGAGGAGACAGAACACTTCTAGACATTAGTAACAAAGTAAAAGTAGAAAAATGTGATTATATCAAACTAAGACATTTCTACACAGCAAAGGAAACAACAGAGTGAAGAAACAAAAGTACGGAATGAGAGAAAATATTTGCAAACTAAATCTGATAAGGAATTAACATCCAGAATATACAAGGAATTCAAAGCAATAGAAAAAATAATAATCTGATTAAAAATATGTAAATGATCTGAAGAGACAATTCTAGAGGAACATATACAAATAGCCAAAATGTATATGAAGAAATGCTCAACATTGCTAATCATCAGGGAAAAGCAAATTAGAATCATAATGAGGTATCGACTCACCCCGGTAAGAATGGCTACCATCAAATGAAAAACTAGTCATTTATAGCTAAATGGATGCATATCGAGGCCATACTCCTAAGTGAAATAAATAGGACACCCATGTGTAAATACCGAATAGTTTCTCTAGTGTGAGAAACTGATAGTGTAAACAAGAGTAAAAATGATTAAAATGAATAATTGATAATTTGAAATAGGAAAAAAGGTCCAAAGACGAAGGAGTGAAGGGAGGGGAAGGGGAAAGGAAAAGAGGGAAAGGAAAAACTATGCGAAAAGAAAAAAAAAAAGGAAATGAAATCTATGCAAATAGGGAAGGGCAGAGGGGGTGAAGGGCGCACAGGTAATGGGGAAAAAATAAGAACCAAGATGCATCATGTACAGGTACAAGCACCCAGTGATAAATGTAAACAAATTGTATACCTAAAATGTACCAATAAAATTAATTAAAAAAAAAAAGAATGGCTACCATCAAAGAGACTAAAAATTACCAGGCACAGTGGCACATGCCTGCAATCCCAGCAATCAGTAGGCTGAGGCAGGAGGATCAGGAGTTCAAGGCAGCCTTGGCTCATAACGAGACCCTGTTTCAAAAGAAAAACATAAGCCAAACAAAACAAAACCTAAAGGTAACAAGTTCTAGTGAGGATGTGGAGAAAAGGGCACCTTTGGACACTGTTAGTAGAAATGTAAATTAGCACAGGCATCATAGAAGATTCCTTAAAAAATTAAACCTAGATCTACCCTATGATCCAGCAACTCCACACCTGGAAACAAACTCAGTGTGCTAAGAGATACCTGCACTCCTACTGCAGCACAGTTCATAACAGGTAAAAAATGGAAACAACCAGAAGGACCAGCAACAGATTGAATAGATACGGAAGATGTGGTTCTTAGGCACAATGGATAAAAAGAATGAAATTCTGTCATCTGCAGCAACGTGGGCAGAGCTACAGGGCATCGTGTTGAACGTCAAATGCGGCACGTTCTAACTCATGTGGCAGCAAAAAAAAAAAAACAACGGTCAACTTTCCAGAAGTAGAGAAGACAAGAGAAGATAAGAGAGATCATCAGAGGTGAGCGAGGGAAGGCGATGTTGGGTAATAGGTGTCAAAATACAGTTTTCTATGCTGAGGGCCCAGCTTTGTTTAACTGCCTTATAATAATCTCTAACTAACTTGGCTGTCTGCAATCGTAGGACCTACACTTCGTGTTGTCTGAGCAACTGCTGCTGGGGTGAGGAAGTGGGGAGCCCCTGGCCACCAGCACAGAAAATGGGGGCACCGTCTCCAGCTTGTGGAGACAGAACGGGCTGGCCCCCCCAAAAGTGTGTCCCAGCATCTGGATGTGATACATCCAGAGAGAGTCCGACACAGCTGTTGACCCCAGCCACCAGCAGGCTTTTAACGAGAAGGAGGCTCCACACCACACTGGTGCCCGGTGGCAGGAAGGGGCCAACGTGAGCTGTCTACACGCTGGCTCCACACTGGTCCTCCCCAAGAGGGCACCGCTGCTGTAAACTGCAGCCCAGTCTCCATGAGGCTGTGTTCTCAGAGGTACTCTTTCTCGGGGGAAAGGGGAGGAACATTTGGGATTTGTTTGTTGATGCTGAATGGGCTGGTCAGCAGAGCCGTGCAAGGAAGCCCCACAGCGCCCAGCCCACCCTTCCCAGTGGAGGAAGCCTCCGGGAGGGCACCAGGTCCTGAGCAGCCTGCAGACAGCAAGCTGGGAAACCAGTCCCTTGCGGGTTCCTGCCCACTGTGGCGGCATCTTACCCAAACACCAAAGACCTCCTCACCGATCTCCCTGGTGAGAGCAGTTTTCCTTAGGGTTCTTCTAAAAGGGCCTTTCACTTAGCACCTGAGACAAGTCTGGGCCCTGGAGCCTGGGTTTCTCTTGCTCATAGCACTGTCCCAGTCAAGACAGCATTTAAAAAATGACAGTTTGGTTTTTAACTCTTCAAAAAGTTTTTAAAGTTGTGAAAAAATACATCAAACAAGCCAGGTGTGGTGCTGCAGGCCTGTAATCCTAGCACTCGGGAGGCTGAGGCAGGAGGATCCTCACAAGTTCAAGGCCAGCCTGAGCTACATAGTGAGACCTTTTCTCAAAAAAAAAAAACCCCAAAAAAGGCCGGGGATGTAGCTCAGTGGCACCACCCCTGCCTCACAAGTGCAACGTCCTGAGTTCGAGCCCCGATACCAAAAAGAAAGTACATAAAACATCCAAATCACCACTGCAACCATTTTCCAGTGCACAGCCCCGTGGCACAGGCTCATTCACAGTGCTGTGCCGCCGTCTCCGCCATCGTGTCCAGAAGGCCTTGCTCCCCACACAGGGAGAGGAAGCGCCCTGCCCTGCCAGGCCCAGCACCAGCCCTGCTGCCCACATCCAACCTGTGCCGCTGCTTCCAACTCCCAAGCCTGAGTGAGGGTGGTCACGCGGTGGGCGTCCTGGTTCCCAGGCCTCTCTCCTGGCCTGTCTCCAAGGTGTGTGGCGAGTGTCAGTTCCACTCCTCTGTCACCCCCACTCTCCCCTAGCAGTCTCCCTCTGCTCTCTACCTCTCTTAGTTCCACCGTTCAGGTTCCACAGAGAGATCATGCAGTTCTTTCCTTCCTCTTTCTAGCTTATTTCACTTAGCATAATGTTTTCCAGTTCTACCTGTGTTGCTGAAAATGGAAGGATTTTACTCTTTTATGACTGAATAGTACACCACTGTGTACGTGTTGCACTTTTAAATAATAAAGTCATCAAACTGGGCATAGTGGCACACGCCTATAATCCCAGAACTCTGAGAGGCTGAGGCAGGAGGATCACCAGTTCAATTTAGCAACACCCTGTCTCAAAATAGAAGATTTAAAAAGAGCTGGGGCTACAGTTCAGTGCAAAGGCTCTGGGTTCAAGCCTCAGTGCCACTAAAACAAATGAAGTAAACCCTTTCATCAGTTCATGAACACTCAGGTTGTTTCCATTTCTTGCCCTGTGTGAATGATGCCACAATAACCATCGGGGGTTCGGGTGTCCCCCTGATACACTGATTTCATTTCCTTTTGCTGTGGACCCATACGGTCTATTTTTAATGTCTTTGAGGAACCTCCGCACCGTTTCCACAGTGGGCCATACCAATTTACGTTCCACCCACAGTGTGCCAGGGCCACCTTTCTCCCTATCCTCATAGCACCTGGTATCTTTGGTCTTTCTGACAATGGCATCCCCACTGGGGTGAGCTGACACCGTAGTGCAGTTCTGTCCCTGATGACCAGTGATGTGGAGGAGTGTTCACGCATCTGTGGCCACCTGTATGTCTTCTGAGAAATGTCTGTTCAGGCTTTCTGAATATTTGTTTTCTTGCTGCTGAGTTAAGTCTCTTACTTATTTTAGACACCAGTCACTCATCAAGCGTATGGTTGGCAGGCTGTTTCCGTCTTGTGCAGGAGTTTCAATTTGATGTGACCCCATTTTTCTATTTTGCTTTCCATTCATCTGTGGTGGACACCTGGGGGCTCCCTCGCTCTGCCTTGGGGGTGAGAAGGGGTGTGACCCAGTGCTGCTTCAGGAGGGGGCACCTGAGGAGAGGGGGACTGGCACTCTGAATGCTGCTCCTCCCTGTAACCCAGGGACAGGAGTCAGAAGCTCATGATGCGGTTTGGATGTCACTCTCCTGACCTTGGAGCTGGTAAGCTTTTAAAAACTAAAGATGGCACAGTGGCACCCTGTACCTGTCTTCCACAGCCATGCTCACATCTTCCTCAAGGGTTCCATCTGCCCTGGAACCTAGGGTCCTGCCCCAACTGCCTTCAGTCCCGGGGGAAACGTGCAGGAATCTGACAGCTCCTGGATCCAGGACCACACTCAGCAGGACGTGGGCACAGCAGGGTGGTGAGGCCTGGGCTGGCACCAGCGGTGGCCCAGGCTTCTGGGGCCATGGCCAGGAGAGCTGGCTGATGCTACCCACTGCCACGGGTGTCGGGGTCACAGTCAGGCAGCCTGCAAAGCCCATCCTGGCACCCAGCCTACAGGGCTCAGAGGTGGGATAGTGTCTCCAAGGACGCCCCCAACTTGGCCAGGAGCTGGTGCTGCGCCCCAGAATGGGGAGACCCAGACCCCAGGGCCCTGCAGGCCGGCACTGCCTGTGCTGGTGGGCACAGGCAGACAGGGTAATGGTGAGGTGCACCAAGGGCAGTCAGAAAACAAGACATCTCTGCTGCTGACAGGCGTTCGGCCTGGCCGTCCCAGCAGTGGCCATTCGCTACCCCAGTTATGCAGTGGGGTGGTGGCACAGGTAAAGTACGACAGGAGGGAGGGCTGCTGTGTGGACCCGGGTGGTGGGATGGCGCACACCTTGCTTCTCTCCCAGGGCCCTTCCCGAGGCGTCTGCACTGCAGAGCGACATCGCCACCCCAGGCCGTGCCCACCAGGCCAGAAGGCCTCCCCTCAGCGGCCGCCACATACTGAGGATGTCCTACTAATAATAGTTCAAAGGCATTTCCAAGGGTTGAGTATATAAATGTCTTCTTAAAAAAGATTTTATGAGATTAGTCACAAGCAAAAACAATCTTAATTTTAACTCACAAGGCAGAATTTTTTTTAAAGACCATAAAGTACTGTTTGTGGAATCATATGGATTCAATATCAGATTGACTTTCTAGTCCAGAATCGTCACGCCAAATACTTTTACACATGTGGGACCATCTTTCAAATATGCATCGTGAACGTTTGTTTGTTCTCTCTCTCTCTTTTTAATCCCACAATTTTCTTTTAACATGGTACATGGAAAATGAGATCACTTTTCCAAATGGAAACAAGGATTTGGCTCTAAGGTTAGGCTTAAGTTTTTTTTAAAGGAGAAAAATAAATCCTGTCTACACTCAATTCCTGAAACGCATGGCACTCTGCACCTGCTGCTTAGGGGGGCTCAGAGGTTCCAGAGGCCAGCATCCTCTCAGCTCTGCTGCTTAGGACGGGGAGCTGCAGAGGTGAGGGTCTCCAGGGCTGGGGATCTCAGGGACAGGCGTCCCCAGGGCGGACCCCTCTCTGCCCTGCCCCAGGAATGCCCTGCCCCTAGCCCTCTGCAGCAAGGGAGGCAAGTGCTTTACAAAGCTGGACTTCCTTTGGCAAACTCTTTGAATATCCTGATTTCTTCCAGTCCCATGGCAGAAAAATAGCCAGCAAGTACTTCAAAGATTATTTTTGTCAAGGTCACAGCAGAGGGAAAAAAAGAGGGAAGAAGGAACAATTCTCAGCAGCCCTCTCTCAGTCCCCCTTGGCACAGGGAAGTGGGGAGCGAGTGGCTCCCCTGAGAGCAGTTGCCATGGCAACCATGCAGCAACAGGCCACTGTCACGCGAGCACGGCACCAGGCAGGCGGCAGGGCAGCTGGCCTGGCCTCCTGGAGCCAGATCACTCGCAGGCCGCTGCTTGGGGCTTGCGTGCGTGCAAGCAGTGCTCTTGGGGGAGCGGAATGACTGGCTGTTTATAGATCCCACAAACAGTAAACACAGCCTCCACTCTGCCACAAGCAGTCACAGCACTTGAAAGCAGCTCCTGAGGGCCATAGGCAGATGGGGCGGCAAAGGCCCCTCAGCTGTACAGTGCCTCAGTGACAAGCAGGGTGGGACACATGTGGAGCCCCCAGGCCACACCCTCACTCTGCCTCCCCTCCCCACAGGTGGAAACACTGGCCAGACTCCTGCTCCCTCTTCCAGGTGAGCACACAGCTGACTCAGTCATCTGGGACGCAGAGCTGGGTCCCTGGGGGGCCACAGGACCCTCCCACAGCCTTAAAGCTCAGGCAGAACATGCTCCCTTAGGACAGCGGCCCTGGGCACATCCAGCTGAGTGGAACCAGCATCAGCACCCACCATTATCAAACACAACAAGGCACTGTGCTGAAGTATGACTTCCAACCGAAGTGCTAAACTGCTCTCTAGAGAGCCATGCTTTAAAATTGTGAAAACCGGTTGTGCCCTGAATGCAGACACGGCTCAGGGTAAGGATGCACTGCAGGAAGCCAGCTATGGCGCCAGACCATTCTGACCCTGACACTCGGGGTTCCTCCAGGGTATATAGGACAGGCAGCCTCAGCTTCATTCCCTCAACCCCATTACTCTGAAGGCCAGAGACAGAGGAGGTTGTACGAAGTGTCCCCTCTCCACCCATGGCTCCTGTGAGCCCCACAGAGCCCGAGGGTGCCAGGCCTGCAGGAACCCATACAGACAGAAGGACCAGCCCTAAGCTGGGACATCCTGCTTCTATCTGCAGGGTTCCTCTGACCCTGATGACTGCTCTACCTTTCTGGTCCTCCTTTCTGGCCCTGGAGCTCTGGCTGTTGGCTTTGTGTCCTCCTCAGTTTGCCTCCTGACCTGTGCAGCAAGCAGCATGTGGAAGCACCCAGTACACACCATCCCTCACACAGGACATGACCAGGTGTCAGTCCAACTTCCCATCCTGAAATCCTAATGGGAAGTAGATTTCTAGGTCTTTCTTTAGAAGAACCACAGCCTGAAGGTGAAGAAGGTCTCCCACCACTACACCTCAAGTGTGAGAGGCATTTGGCTCGTGGAAACCTCTCAGGAATCTGTGCTGGGCTCAGTGTAGCTCGGTGGCCATCTCACGTGGCTGTGCTGGGCAGGGCCAGGCAGGATGGTTGGCAGCCTGCGCTCGTTCAGCCCTCCAAGCTGTGCATGCTCCTTTCTGGGAACTGGAGAAAGTCCCCTCATCAGGCGGGGGTGGTGACTCAGCAAATGTTCCTGTTTGCAAGGGGCCCAGCCCAGAGGACCTCTGCTACCTCCACGTGAGGGTTTGGCTGCTCCGTTAAGCACAGAACCACGACCTTGGCCTCCAGTGCCAGCCACATGGGGAATTCCTAGCTTACCCCCAGAAAGCCTGAGGGCCTTGGGGTGGCTGCGACTTCCCGGGGTAGGGTGTGGCGAGTGGGGACTGCAGCCTGGGATGGGACTTTGGGGGAGCAGTCAGGGAGCTATGGAGGAAATGTCAGTGCCCTGCTCCTGCCCCTCCCAGGTGCCCTGGCACTGTCCCTCAGGGGTGGGACCTGGGCCACATGGGGACAGGACCCCGGGCAGGATCTGGAGGTACAGGAAACAACCAGACCCCATTCAGTGGAACAGAATGGAAGATGCAGAAACAACTCCAAATGCGCCCAGCCACCTTATCTTTAACGAAGGGGCCAAACACCTTCACTAGAAGGCAGCTTCTTTAATAAATGGTGCTGGAAAAACTGGCTTTCTACATGCTAAAGGTTAAACCTAGACCCATATCTCTCACCATCCACCACACTAAAATAGAAATGGATCAAAGATCTAAATATTAAAACAGAAACACTTAATCTACTGGAAGAAAGGATAGGTAGAACTCTTGAAGACATGAACAAAACCCTGATCTCACAGGAAATATGACAAAGAATCAACAACCAGGATTTCATCATATTAAAAATCTTTGGCGCAGCAAAAGAAACCACCAACAGAATGAAGAGACAACTCACAGAATGGGAAAAAAAAATTTACCAGCTATTCCTCAAAGGACCAGTATCTAGAATATACAAAGAACTCAAAAAAAATCTGACCTCCCAAATCTGAAAACTCAATCCAAAAATGGGCATCTGAAATGAATAAATACTTCTCAGATGAAGAAGTACAAATGGCAAATTAATAAATGAAAAAAATGTTCAACATCACTGGTTATTTGAGAAATGCAAATTAAAACAACACTGAGATTCCATCTCACTCCAGAGAGAATGGCTGCTATCAAGAAATCAACCAGTAACAAATGCTGACAAAGCTGTGGGGGAAAAGGAACCCTTCTCCACTGTTGGTGGGAGTGTAAAACTGGTACAACTACTGTGGAAGTCAGTATGGAGATTCCTCAAAAAACTAAAACTAGAGGCTCCATTTGACCCAGCTATCCCCCTTCTAGGTATCTTCCCAAAAAGCATCACACAACAGCGATATATGCACACCCTTGTTAATAGCAGCACAATTTATAATAGCTAAATTTTGGAAAGAGCCCAAATTCCCATCAACAGATGAATGAATAAAGAAGCTATGTATTGGGCCTGGGATTTAGCTCAGTGGTTCTGTCGCCTGCCTTGCAAGTGCAAGGCCCTGAATTCGATCCCGGCACCAAGAAGAAGATACATATTTATATACAATTGAGTACTACTCTGCCATAAAGAAGGATAAACTTGAGATATTTCTAGGTAAATGGATGCGCCTTGAGATCGTACTTTTCAGTGAAATAAATCAGATACACATGTTTAAATATTGCACTGTTTCTCTGGTGTGAGAAACTAAAACGTAAAAAAGGACCAAGATGGATGATTGATATTGGAAAGCTAGAAGACAGTGTTCGAATGAGAAGGGGATAAGGGGAGGTCAAGACGGATGGGAGGAAGAGAAAAGGAAAAAAAGAAAATAGAAGGGAAAATGGAAACAAAGCTTTTGTAAATAAGGAGGGGAGGGGAAAGTAAGAACCAAGATACAGTAAGTACAGATACAAATTCCCTGTGGTGAATGTGATCATTACGTGTATCAAAAGTGTACCAATAAAATTAACTTTTAAAATCAAGGGGAAAAACACTTGATGATGTATGGGAATTGACTGAGTGCTTTCCAATTTAGCTATACTTGTTTTCTTTCCCAACAGCAGTGAAATAGGATTTGTTGTTGTTCCCCTATTCTAACACGAGGATTTTCTAATTTTTAATTTTTGCTAATCTGATGGGGATATCTAATGATAACTGGCATTTCATTATTTCCTAGTATGTATTGGATACATTTCTTTTTACCTTTATTACAAATACATCACTTACTGATTTTTTTTAAAAACTGGGTTTCCATTTCTTTTCATGTTGATTAAGGGAGCTTTGGAGTGATTCAGATATTGGTCCCTTATCAACTTTAAATATTGCAAGCATTTTTTTTCATCAAACTAATTTGTCATCAACTCTAAGTCTCATAGAGTCAAATTCTTCCTGGAGTGGTATATGTGTTTAGAGTTTTAACAGACCCCTCCTCACAGGTCACAGATATCATTTTTCTATTAACTGTATAGTTTTACCTTTCCTATTTATATCTTTAATTTTTCGGAAATTCACCATTTAATATAGGATGTTGTATGGATAGCTGTTATGTGTCAGGAGCCATTCTACATAATTTTGAGGAAAACTCATTTCACAATTAAATTATGATTATAACTGTCTGAGGCCTCAATAGTCCCATGATGCTGTGATGCTCAAGGGCAAGATCACATAAGCTGAAGACATCCTGGTTGTTTGAGAACAGAGTAGTAATACAAAAAGAGAACGGTTTTCACCTGGGGATGGATAAATTTCTTACCACCTTAACTCATCCCACCTACTGTTGTAAGAACGTGTTGCTCCTAACAACTTAAACTCCTCATGGAGCTAAGATCTTCATCAGCGTAAGATTCTCATCAGAGCTGGGGATTTAGCTCAGTGGTGCCGCCACCTGCCTCACAGGTGGAAACTCCCGAGTTTGATCCGGTACCCAAAAAAAAAGTTTAAAACCCTCATCAGCCTAGGATTACCTCTGCCCTCTGAGTCATCTGATACTCCCCATGAACCCAATAAATAGTGGCAAGCTCGGCGTCTTTGGCTTTGTCTGCTCTGAGGCACTGACCTCCCAGCCCCCATATACTTTGAAACTACACAAGTCTCTATTGTCTTTTTCTCTTTAGCCCTAGCCATTCCCCATTCTGGGCAGTTGGAGGATTGAACGACCTCTGATAGTTATTCAACTTTATTTTCATTACTTGGTAAACTGGTTTTCCCAACATAATCTCCCAGAAAAATCTTTGCATTTCATTTGTTATTATTTATCAAGTTCCCATGTATACACTGGGCACTATTTTTAATCTGTCAATTCTGTTCCATTGATTTGTCCTATAACATCACCACACGAGATTGATAATTGTGATTTAAATATATGTCTTCATATCTAGTAAGGTGAACATTCCTTCTTTGCTTTTTATTCTTTCAAATTTTATTCAGCTCTTTGTAGACATATTACTAGTCATTTACAGAAAATATATTTACTAAATTTTTAAAAAATAATATTATATAGTTTGTATTGGAGGGGTGAATGTACTTTTATTGAAAAAAATAAAATATATGCATTGATTTCTGCTATCTTAAAAAGATCCAGAGGTGAGGGAAGCTGGTGCTGACGAGCTGCTACCTGTAGGGACCACCCTGCACAGGGACGCATCCAGTTAGGGGACCACCCTGGCACAGGGCTCCTTCCCATGGGCCTCTCTCCAGAGGTAACCCTCACTGCAGAGGCCAGGGCAGCCTTGCGTCCCCGGGCACAGGCCACAGGCCACTGTTGAGCTCCTGCTGCTGGTGCCCACTGGACAGGAGCTTCAGAGATCCCACATGTAGGAATGTTGGACCAGACCATTGAGCAGAGCCAGCATGGCTCTCGATAAATATACCTAAGGAAGAAACTAGCAAAGCAAAACCAGACCAAAATGCTCTGGGCAAATCACATGGGATATCAAGTATGACAGTGTGGCCGTGTACCCCCACCACTACGTGCCCTGACAGTGCCTGCAAGGCAGTGGGCAGGGATGACAAGGCAGGGATGCTTACTGTCCAAAAGAAGCAGCCTTAGATAGGATGAAAAAAGGTGCACCCAGCACAAAGCCAAGGTAAGCCAAGTGGCAATTCTAGTATCTGACAAGATGAACTAACGGGACAAATGAATTAAGGTTAAAAGTCACATGGCACCCAAAGCCTAGCAAAGATGACCATCTCCCCACCCCTGGCCCAGTTCCTGCCCCTCACACCCACAGCCCATCCTCCTCACAGGGTCCGGGCAGACGTCCACCTCTCAGGTTACCCAGCCTCACCTCTTCACCTTCCTGGTGGGGATGAAGCTTATGGGAGGCCATCCAGACCTTAGCCAGGTGAGCCAGTAATGGGGCAGTCAGTGCACAGAAAGCCACCTCCACAGGCACAGTGCTAACTAAGGGCAGACAGGGTTGTTTAGGGCAGAGAAGGGCTCCAAGAATGCTCTGCTTGGCTCTGCCAGGAAGCACACACCAGCACAACGGTAACCCTGGAGGTCAGGGCGGAGGTGTGCATGTGTGGGCTACCTACTGAGGGAGCATGTGATGGTGAGTAGAGGTGACACCAGACTGCGTGAGGGAGATGCTGTGTATGGGAGCTCTGAGTAGGACACCCTCTTCCAGCTTTGCCAGCTTCCCACATGGCCCTGAGTCCTGCCAGCTGTACCCCCTGCGACCATTTACGGTTCTTTCACTCCCAGGTTATGGTATCTCGGCGATCCCTCCAGACCTTTCAATCAGAAACTCCTCCCTCAGCTCTACACCATTCTGGAACTTTCTAAATATTTCCAGAACTTTCTGGTACTCTGCAGACAGGCGTCTCTGGGGCTGGAAATCCCTGGCTTTCTTCTATTTTCACTTCTTTTTCCTTTACTCCCAGAAAGGCTCCTGTGATTTGAACACCCAGTGCCTCCCCTGGGTTTTAGGGTCTTGCTTTCCAGCTTGTGAATGTGGGCCTATCTCAGCTTATGTTCCCCTCCTCAGTCCAGCCCTTCTCATCTGACTGGCACACCTCCAGTGTCTCCGTGGGTCCTGACAACAGATAGTTTTGTCTTTTTGTTTCCTTCATTCTGTACTCCTTGCATCCTATGAGTTGGCTTTCTCCTGGGTATGGGTTTTGTTTCTTTTGCGCTGGCCTCTTTCCAAAGGGTCCAGTGCCATGTGGTCCTCACTCCACTTGGTGATCAGGCACTGGCCCTGGGTAGAGACTGTGCTGATGGGGAAGCCTCTATGTGGTATCTTTTGTTCCTCCCTGGTGATGAGATTCCCCAAGCGACCTGCAGGACGTGGGTTGGTGCCTTGGAGCAGGTGATGGCCAGTCTAGACCTGTGTCCAGGGCTCTGTCCACTGTCTCAACAGGCCAGGGTCCTGCCCAGCTGCTCAGACCCTCATGCTCCCCAGAATGGCAGAGCCTGCATGGCTAACAACTTCCTGCCTCTTCTGTCCCAGTGCTGGGACTCATTCTGGTCTCTCTAGCCTGTGGGATTCTTGTAGTGACAGATTTGATGTTGATCTCTTCTATTCGCTTTGATTTGTTTGGGGGTTTTTGATATAGGGTCTTGCTATATAGTTCAGGGTGGCCTTGAACTCAGGGAAATCCTCCTGTCTCAGCCTTCTGAGTGTTGGGATTACAGGCACACACCATTGTGCCTGGCTTCTTCCATTCCCTTTGAGAATGTGACTTGTGTCCAGCACCTGTGCCTGACTGCCCCAGTGCTCAGGGACGCCCACTGCTGTTTCTATTTTGTGTGTGGTGGCTGGGTATGAAATCACAAAGACACCACGGACACCATCTGAACCCACAACATTCTCCTATCAATGCACACCTTCAGCTTGATCTGCCAGTGACTCCTGCTCCCGAAAGCTGGCCCTGTGTCCTCAGTCCCTTGGGTTCCCTGCCTTGGCCCCTGGCTCCTTGGGCAGCTGGCTCCTGCCCTGGGTCCTGAGGAGCACAATCTGCCAGACCCAGTGCTGCCTGCTGCACATGTGATCCGTGGGTGGGCGTCCTACCTGGCCCACCCAGGGGGACTTCAATTGTGAACAGCACAGCCAATCTCTCCTAGTTCAGGTCACAGTTACTGGGTCCCTTCTCTCCCATGGTGTCTGACTGTGCTCAGTGTGGCACAACTGAGGAAACCCTGCACCCTGGTCCTGGGTAAGGATTTGTGTCTGTGCTCTGGCCCGGCCATAGCACCCTTCTGCCCCTTTCTGTTTCAGCCTCCTCTGTGACTGTGGCCCTCCAGTTGGATGCAAACTGTTGTCAGCTCAGCCTCCCCTAGAGGCCTTGAGGATTGAAACCAAAGTCCCAAAACCCTGTGGGCATCCAGCATTGGTGCTCACCCTGGCTGATGGTGACCCGGCTGACACCAGCCCCTCATACTGCTGGCCCCTGAGTATGCTCAGTTTCCGGCCACCCAGGACAGAGCCACTTCTGCTCAGGCTTCACTGGGCCAGTCCCAGCCTGACCTGTGGCAGGTGTAAGGAGCCCCGGCAGCCAGCACCACAGCCTCCTGGGACCCTGCAGAGATGACCATACATGTGCTGACATCGGAAAGCATGAACTTCTGCCAGCACCACCACCTTCTCCCTATGGCCACGGTATTAGAGGAACCCCTTCCCCAACCTTACTGTGTGTACAGCTGCATGTGAGCCCCTACTACCTTCACTCACCCCTCTGCACATGTGCAAGAGAGGGAGGGCTGAACATCAGATGTGACAGACACTGTGCAGGAACCTGTGTGGCACTGAGGAGCCTGGAGCTGACACACAAAGGGCCTGACAGCACTTGCTGCTACACCAAACAAAACCAAAAGTCATCAAGGCCCACAAAGATTGCCGTGATCTAGAGTCTCACAGCATATGGGAAAAATGTCCAGGATATGATCTGACCAAGTTTCCTGTTGCTGCTATAACAAATCACTACAAAGTGAGTGGCCTAAAACAACACAAATATATTTTCTTATAATTCTGCAAGCTAGAATCACAGAGGTTGAAATGCAGGTACATTCATGAGTTTTCATCACTATGACGACACCAGTGGAGCTGACCTGCAAAGTGAAAGTGCTGGGCTGAGGGCCCCCGGTGTGGCCGCTGGTGAGGCAGGTGTGTGTGGAGGAAAAGCAACACTGCCAGACAGGAAGTCAGAGGGAGATGAGGTCCTGCAGTCCCCTTACAGGGCACAGCCCATGACCTCAGCTCCCTGGGGGCAGAGACCTCAAGCACAAAGGGCCCATAAGGGATATGAATGAGCAATTAAATCACATTCAAACCACAGAAGGGGCTAATACCAAGGTTCTAACAGGCTGTGTCCCTGCTGGAGCCTGGAGGGGAGACCTGCTTTCTTGCCTGTTCAGCTTCTAGAGGTTGCCATATCCCTTGGCTCCTGCCTTCTTCCATATTCAAAGTCACCAGGATAATCTCTCTCTGGTGCTCAGGCAGGAAAGGCTTTCCACTTTCAAGGACTCTTAGAGTCACACTGAGCCTGCTCAGATAGCCCAGGACAGTTCCCCCATCACATTGGCACAGTTTCTTTTACCATGTAAAGTAATGTATTCACAGGCTCTGGGAATTTGTATGTGGACAACTTTGGGAACATTATTCTGCCTACTATACAATCTAAAACTATTGAATATAATAAGAACCAGAAGATGGAACTTAAGGGAAAGACCAATGTACAAATGCTAACTATTAAATGATGAAATGACATATTTCTCAGATGAGGTTCTAAAACAGCAAAGATCACCACACTGTAAAAGGTAAAGGTAAACACTCTTGAAATTAAAAAAAAAAGAAAAAATGATAAAAAGCTAACTGATAAAAAGACTCTTTAAAAAGAATCAAATGGAAATGTTAGATCTGAGAAGATATATGAAATAAACATTTCATTGGATGAGCTCAATAGTAGAACAGAAGTGATAGAGAAAAGAATCAATAAAGTTAATGACAAGTCAACTGGAGAGAGATAATACTGAGAAAATCTAATAAAGCTTCAGGAACTGTCGGACAATATAAAAAGGCTTAACATTTCTTTCAGTTGAGTTCCTGCACTAGAACACAAAGATGATACTATAAACAAATTATGAAGCTAAATGGCTGAAAATTTCTCAAATTTGGTGAAAAAAATGTATAGGTTCAAGAAGATCAGCAAACAGGCAATATCTAATACCCAAGCCCAGATACATCATAATTAAGCATCAAAATTAAACCAAAGAGAGGGCTGGGGATGTAGCTCAGTGGTTCCACTGCCTGACTTGCAGGCGCAAGGTCCCAAATTCGATCCCCAGTACCAAAAAAAAAAAAAAGAAAAGACAAATTAAACCAAAGAGAAGGAATAATTGTAAATGTAACTAGCAGAACGGCGCCTCACCTACAGGACTAAGAATGTGAATGGCCATGGATTTCATATCAGAAACTGTGGAGACCAAAAGAGAGTGGGCAACATCTTCAGGGTGCTGAGAGAAAAAAGAGCTGTGTGCCCAGAATTCTGTACTGAGCAAAACACAAAAAGAAAAAATTAGGCAAATAAAAAGATCTTGGGGGCTGGGGATTTAGCGCAGTGGTTCTGCCGCCTGCCTCACAAGCGGAAGGTCCTGAGTTCAATCCCCAGTACCAGGGGGGAGAAAAAAAAAGTATGACTATTAAGAGCAAAAATGATGCATCTGGAGGGTTTCATGTATGTGAGTGTAGTGTATAGCACAGGCATAAGGAAGGGAGCAAAATGATTAACACGCTTTAAGGCTTCTTTGCTTCACTTGCAGTAGGAAAACTTTAACTTTGAATGGTAAAAGTGGAATTTATATGTTATAATCCTTAGAGCAACTATTAAAAAATTCAAACATTTACCCAAAAGATAAACTAAAATGGAATGCTAGTAAAGACTCCCATAATTAAAAAGAGGGCATAAAAGATGGATTAGGGAAACAAAGCAAGTTAAGAAATGATAAATTAAGTCCAATAACATCAGTAGTTACCCTAATAATGTGTCCTGAACACACCTATTCAAAGATGTAGATGGTCAGACTGGATTGAAAGGGAGGCCCAACTTTATACTGCAAATGAGAAATGCCCTTTAAACATAATGATAAGTGGATTAAAAGTAAACAGACAAGGAAACATTAATCATAGGAAAACTACCATGGATATATTAGTACAGACTAAGATTAAGAACAAGGAGGGCCAGGGATTTAGCTCAGTGGTTCCAGTGCCTGCCTCGCAAGCTCAAGCTTCCAAGTTCGATCCCTGGTACCAAAAAAAAAAGAACAAGGAAAATTATCTTCGTAAAGAGGCAATTCACGAGTCAATTCATGAAGAAAACATAGTAACAGCCTAGTTGAGTATGCCTCCTCTCACAGAATCCCAAAATACACAAAGCAAAAACTGAAAGAACTGAAAGAAAAAATATAAAAATCCACAGTTATACCTGACAATGTCAACACTCCTCTCTCAGGTTGATATTGGACCAAAAAAAACTAACAATGATATAAAAGACTTGAGCAGTGTCGGTGACTTGCTGTGACTGGTGTCTACGGAACACCTCTCTCAATGATAGCCAACAACCTTTTCCAGGGCATCAGAAACATTCAACAAGAGAGACTAAGTTCAAGGTCATAAAATCACCCTCTTAAATTTGAAAGAATAGAAATCATGAAAAACTATGTTCTCTGACCATAATGAAATTAAACTAGAATTCAATAACACAAAATACCTGGAAAATTTCCAAATATTTGTAAATTAAACATCATACTTTTTTTTTTTGGTACCAGGGATTGAACTCAGGACCTTGCTTTTGCAAGGCAGGCACGGTGCCACTGAGCTAAATCCTCAGCCCCTACAACACACTTTTAAGTAACTCATAAGTTGAAGAGAAAGTCCCAAGGAAAATTAGAAAATACAGAGTCTGCCAAAAAGATGTACACACACTTCCACAGTCTGCTGTACTAATAAATATCTAGAAGCTCATGGCCACCACCTTGAAAGCCTCTGGTAATTGGAGAGGCCAACAAAGGTAGCTTGTATTAATCTCATGATGCCTCAGTAAATTTAGTATTAAAATAATTATTCAAGTTTTTCTTTTCCTAATGTATTCCTATATTTTGCAAACCCTGTATTTTGAACTAAATGAAAATAAAATACAACATATTAAAATTTGTGCAATGCAGTTAAAGGCTTAGAGAGAAATTTATAGTGTTAAATACTTATAAAGTAAAAATACTTTGAAATCAACTATTTAAGCCTCATCTTAGGAAGCTAGAGGAAAATCAAATAATTAAGTTCACAGCATAGTGCGAAGAAATTACAAATGTAAGAGTGGAAATTAATTTAATAAAAACTGAATAGATAAAAATTAAGCAATAAACAAAAGTGTGACAAATTCAACAATCTAAATTTCTACCTTTAAAAAAAAACTAGAGGGCTCAGGATTTATCTCAGTTGTTCCGCCGCTTGCCTTGCAAACCCAAGGACTCGCGTTTGATCCCCAGTACCAAGAAAAAAAAAACCTAGAAAAGGGACAGGAAATTAAATTCAAACTGAGCAAAAAGAAGGAAATAATAAAGATAAAAACAGATATTAGTAAAACTAGAAACGAAAACCATGAAAACACTCAATGAAACCAATAGTTGCTTCTTAGAAAAAAATCAATAAAATCGACAGAATTCAAAACCAACTAACCAGGAAAAACTGAGAGAAAGCAGGAACTACAGACAAAGATCGACACAGAACATCATGACCACCTGTGCTCCTACATATTTAACAATGCAGATGAAACTGATCCATTCCTCAAAAGACATAACTTGTAAAAGTAACACAAAAATAACTACAAAAATTCTACACTTACTAAAGTACTTGAATTCATAGTTTTAAAAACTTTAAAAAAAAAGACCCAGACTAGCCAAACCTATTTCAAGAGGAAATAATGCCAATTCCATACAGTCTTGTCCAGAGGACAGAGAAGGGGAATCCCTCAACCAATTTAGTGAAGCCAGCAGTTACCATGATACCAAGAGTAGATAGATATTATAACAAAATTACAAAATGTATTTCTCATGAACATAGACATAAACATTCCCATAAATACTAGCAAATTAAATGCAGCAACGTGTAAATGAGACCTATGTTGATAATGCAAGATCGGTTAACAATTGAAAGTCAATGTGATAAGGAAATAATGCACAACAGGGCAGACCTTTGTCTGCTGTCATGCCCCCACTCCAACATTTTTGCCATAAGATGTTCTGTTCAAGCAATGTAACTGTTTGAGCTGCACAATATTCCTCCAGACTTCCAAGAATGTTCTGTTAACTCCACTCCTCTGCTTTTACAAGCATGCTCACCCGGTACATGGGCTTGCCTTCTACCCCGAAGATCTCTATATAAGGCTGCTTCCATTTCTGTTCGAAGCTCAGACTTCTGAGTATGAACTCCTCTGAGCCTGTCAGTGTAATAAAGGATTCCTTCACCTCTCCAAGTGCCATCCTCGGTTTCTTTGCCTCTAGAGACTTTTGAATAGCTATCACACAGAGCTGTAACACGTGGCTGTAATATGAGCTATAACACTTCACTGTAACAAGTGTAATTTGCGATATATTATCAGTCTAAAGAAAGAAAAACCATAATCAGTTCAACACATACAGTAAAAGCATCTTATAAAATATTCATACAGGGGCCAGGAAACTAGCTCAGTGACACCGTGCCTGCCTCACAAGCACAAGGTCCTGAGTTCAATCCCTGGTAACAAAAAAAAAACTCATACAAACTCTCAGAAAACAAGGAACAGAGGAAAATTTGATAAATCATCTACAAAAAACCAAGCCAAAAACCTAAGCTGGTATCACATTTAACATTAAAAGACTGAAGTCTTTCCTGGAAGATCAGGACCAAACCAAAGATGTCCTCTTCACCAATCCTAGGTGGCCCTGGAAGTCCTGGAAATGCAATAGGTAGGACGAAGAAAGCAGGTAGATTTTTTAAAAGCAGATAAAAAACTGTTTCTAATCTCAGATGACATGGAAATCAATGTAAAAAAAACCTCATAGATTCTCAAAAAGCTTTGAGAACTACTAATGAGTTTAGCAATGTCACAAGATTTGTTTGGTTTTGGGGGTTTTTTTTTGGTACCGGGGATCGAACTCAGGATCTTGTACTTGCAAGGCGGGTGGCAGAACCACTGAGCTAAATCCCCAGCCCTATGTCACAAGATTAATGGTAAACCTAGAAAAACAATGAAACATTGAAAATTTTTAAGGTTTAAATTATAGAAACAACAAAAGCAAAATATTTAGGTACAAATCTAACATAAACATGCACAACCTATGTGTTGAAATCTAAGAAACAATGGTGAAATTAAAGACCTAAATACAAGGAGAGATCACCATGCTGAGGCAGTAATGTTGGGGGTGGATCCCCCAAATCACTTAACTGGTTTAACAATCCCAGGAAAACCTACTTGGGAGTTTCTGTAAGCTAATTCTAAAATCTTTGTGGAAAGACAAAGGAACTAGAGTAGCCAGGACAATTATGTAAAAGAACAAAATTAGAAGGTTCAATCTATCTGATGCGAAGACTAACTGTACTTACTCAAGTTTGACAGTTTGTACTAGTGAAAGGGCCAACACGAAGAATACAGAGAATATAAAAGGTTCAACTGTGAAACTGTGTAAGAACACATACAAGAAGAATCTTTGTAAAAAGAGGTTAGGTGAAGAGCTCCCAGGCAGGATATCAAAATTATGACCTACAACAAAAAGAAATGAATAAAGTTGACTTCATCAAAATTAAACACTTCCATTCTCCCCATCACCCAGTCAAGAGGATGAAAAGATAAGCCACAGGCTGGGAGAAAACTTTTACAAACCACACATATGACAGAAGCTATGTGTCAGAACACATAAAGAACTTTCTAGGGCCGGGGATGTAGCTCAGTGGTTCCGCCGCCTGCCTCGCAAGCACAAGGTCCTGAGTTTGATCCCCGGTACGAAAAAAAAAAAAAGAACTTTCCAAACTGAACAGTAAAATGGCAAACAGCCTGATGTTCTATGCTGAGAAAATATTCAGTTTAGCAAAGATAACATATGGATGGCAAATACACAGAAGAACAGACACTCAACATACTTGGTCATGGAGAAACAGACTGTCCCCAAGTGACTTCAGTACACACCTACCGGCAGTGCAACGGCTTTGGAAAAGATAAAACCAAGTACAATGCCATGGGGACTGCTGTCACTGCTGTGGGGGTGTGGCAGGCTTGCTGGGTCAGCTTTGAGAACAGCTGGGTTGCTCCTTACACAGCTAAAAGCCTGCTACAGAAAGCAGCAATCGCCCTGGGTAAATGCCCCAGAGAAACAAACATCTGTGTTCACAGAAAAACCTGCATGTGAGTGCTCCCTGCAGCTCTGTCCAGAAATCCCAGAACTGGAGACCCCCAAAGGTCCCTCTGAGATGAGTGGAACACGGTTTGTCCACATCACAGAAGCTTCCCTTTTAGGGGCATGGATGGGCCTCAAAGGCACTAAGCACAGTGGCAGAGCTGCACATGGCCCGGTGCCATTCGTGGGTGTGTTTCCAGACCCTTCTCTGCCCTCCCAACCTCCCATCTGTCACTCTCCTGCCACCAGCCAGCACCAGGTGTGCACTAAGGCACAATGAGCCGGATGACCTAGCACAGAATGCCTGGCCCCACGGCCTTGATTTGATCTCGAGGGCTCTGATTTTCAGTCTTAATGTTACAGTAACAGACCCTTGCCTTCAGGCTCCATGACATCTACACAACCTCTGAGTTTCTCATGAACTTACGATGCCAGCCATGGACCTCTCCGTCAAGTTTATCCTACAGATCCTGAAGACTGGAAGCAAAAGCCGTATTTGGTTGTTTGAGTTGCCTGAATTATTTTGCTCTTTGGGGATATTTTTTGTTTGTTTGTTTTTTGTTTTTGGTACCGGGGATCGAACTCAGGACCTTGCGCTTTCCAGGCAGGCACCGGAACCACTGAGTTACATCCCCGGCCCACTTTGGGGATATTCTTAAACTTCAGAAAGAATATGTATCTCTGAAGTTTGAGAATTTCTGCCCTGAACTATGAGTAGGCCCCACCACCACTACCACCCACAACCTTCCTGGTCCCAGTAAAAGCAAACCTCTAGAAACTTCTGCAGGCCACAGAGCCATGAACCCATGTGTTGGATCTGGAACTTGTGTCTTCACGTCTATGGGAACCATGCAACTAGCTGAGGTACTCAAATGAGGGAGTGGGTTCCAGGGGACCCCAAGCCTGGGGCCTCTTCTAAAGACTTCCTCAGAAAGTCCCACTGGCAAGAAGTTACAGAACGCTGCAGGCAGCAGGAGATGGAAATATAGCTGACCTACCCCCCACTTGCAGGTCCTGGCTTTCCAGGCCCCAGGGAGCTGTTAGGGTAGAACGGAAAGGCTTAGCCAAAGCTCAGCTGGGACCAGCATGGTACCTCTCCAGGTCTGGGGCCCACAGCAGGGCGTTCAGGAAGAGAACAGGCACACTCTTAGCAGGCACACCCAGGGCTTCAGAAAATGCACTGGTAAGCAGGAATATCAGGAGAACCTGGAGGGCATGGGGTCTGCATGGGGTCCTGGAGGCTGGAGAGTGAAGGATGGAGATGCAGAGGGTGGGGGTGAGGCGGGTGCAGTTAAGAGTTGCAGAGGGTGGAGCAGAAGAGGCTGGATTTGTAGCCAGGGCTCAATGGAAGATAAATGGCTTGATGTTTCTTCCGGGTTTCTCTCACTGGGGCAGTAAAAGCAGAGGACGCAGAATGCAGACTGACCCTCAGACCTGGCTAACTCATGGGCAGCCTCATCCACTTGGTCCTCGTACCAGGATCCTGACCACTGCCCGCTGTCCCCAACCAAAGCCTTGGGACCCTCCTGGTGCATTGGTGAGTGTCCTGGAGCCCTGGCTTCTAGTGAACTGGAGGCTGGGGAAGGGCCCCTCAGGGAGCCACACTCACCTCCAGCAGAAGCTGCCCCTCCTGCACGGGGGCCCCTCCTTGTGGGCTGTCTCCAGGTGAGAGGGTGCGAGTCTCCTGCACGGCTGTCGAGAGAAACAGACAGGTGAGCCACAGGCACCAGGCAGCTCTCCAGTCACAGTTCCTCACACGTGCCCAGCTCCACCCACAGGCACTGCTGTGCCTGCAGCCACGGTGCTGTCCTGCACAATGGTCCTGTGGGTCCACAGAGTGGGCAGGAGGAGCCAGGCCCAGGTCCCAGGTCAGCAAGGGCAGCAGGGGGAGTGACCAGAATGCAGAGGTGGTCTGACCCCAAGGAAGCCGCCCTCAGTACCCCATCTCCTCCAGCATGGCCAAGTCTCCCTCCTCGACCAGGTTCCCAGGGTCTACAGCACCCTGTGAGGCCCGAGCACTGGGACCTAACATGCCACTACTGTCAGCATCTAAATGTGAGCTCTCCGTAGTCCCCTCCTGGGCTGGAGGTGCTCGAGGGTACCCAGTCCCTGAAGGACAGAGAGATTCCTGGTGTCAGTTCCCAACCCACACGGCCAATCACTCTGCAATGAAGAGCTCAAGGTCAGATGGAGGTCTGTTCCCATCCCAACTGCCAAGTGGTGACTTCTGGACCCAACCTGGGCATCTAACTCCACAGTGAGCATCCAAATTGGCACGTGGACTGTGGGGCCATCCACTCGAGACAGGGGATAGGCGGGTCCCAGCAAGGACCTGGCTTAGGTGCCCCAGGTGGCTCAGATGGCCCCTCGTGGCTTTGCCTCCAAGGAAGGCTGGGCTGGCAAAGTCTCCCTTGTTTCTTAGGCTCTGGACAAAAGTTGAAGGTGGAAGATACTTGCACCCTCAGTCCAACATCCCCATCCACTCAGGCCTGGCCTGACGCATCCCTGGCCTCTTGTTTTGACCCTGGGATGTGATATGACCCAGCACTGAATGTGGCACTTGGCCATCAGTATTTTCTTTGGATAATGAGCCAGTCATGAACTTTCCACTCAAGAGGACCTGTCTTGAGGTAGCTGGTTTCACCGATTTGGCTCCTCACAAGCATCAGGTATGTCACAGATCTCTGCTTCCAAGGCAGCATCCTGTGACCCCTCACTGCCCCACAGAGGCGGACCCTGACCAAGATGTGTCACAAACAGAACCCCCACTGCCCAGAGAAATTCACTCAGTGGGGACCAGAGTGCTTTAGAAAGCTGCTCAGCTTTTATGGCCTACCGCCTTGTGGAGAGGAGGAGGCTGCTGGTCAGATTATGAAGAAGTAAAAGCAGAGCTTGAGGGGCAATTCTGTGGTTCAGTCACTCAGGCTAGGGGGGCATCCCCAGCTCCAGCTGGGCAGCACTCTGGACAGCTGCAGCCTGCACCCTCCCATGCCCCCGTCAATTTGTCCAGGTGAGCTAACCATGATGTCTATCCTCCTCAGGCCACCCTGGCGTCCCCAGAGCCTGTCAGAAATGCAGGGCTCAAGCTGGGGCCCTCTGCATATTCTGGGTCCAGATGGGTTTCACCTCTTCCCTTCGGACTTGGGCTGCCCAGGCACACAGGACCCCTGGAGTCTCCCAAGCTGCTGCCTGCACCACCACAGTACAGGGCTCAGATGAGGACAGGGGCCCTACGGGAGGTGGTGACCATCCAGGGATGCCCATGAGGTCTTCCCTGTCCCCCAGGACCCTTTACCCCGGCACCCCGGTCTCCTGGTGAGACTGGGTTTCGGTGGCTGGGCCATCCTGAAGACAGGCCCAGTCCTGGGGTCCCCAGAGCTGCCCAGGCAGGGACCCCAGCTTCCAATGGCCCTGTGTATCCCCACTCGCGCTGGGTACAGACAGCTCCAGGTGGAGAACGGGACTGATACCCCTGGCTTGGGCTGCGCTGCCCTGGGAAGTGGGTGGGTGGTGGCTCCGCAGGATGTCGCGTTCCCAGGCCCGGCTGGAGAGGACAGCGCCCCTGGCCCGCACCCGCGCACGAAGCCAGACGGATCCCCCTGGGTTCGCCTCGCGCGGCCCTAACGGAGGGTCCTCCCCCAACCCCCGCCCTGCATCGCGTGCTGCTCGCTTCCTCCTGCGGCCTCGGCGGTCACGCGAGGCGCCGGATCGCGTGCGAGCCGAGCCGCGGGGCGGGGCCGGGAGCGGGAAGATCGCCTCGGCCTCTCGCACCCAAAGCCCTGGCTTGCAGCGAGCACGGGTCCTTTCTGGGACGGCGCAGGGCAGAGGCCGCGGTCCCCGCGTCCTGGGGTCCACTGCAGGACAGGGAGCGGGCGGGGGGAAGGGGCGGAGTTCCCGCTCCAGCCCGGCCCGCCTCGCCCCGCCCCTCCGGCCACGCCCCTCGCCCTGGAGCCTCGCCCGGAAGCTCGCGCTGTGCCAGATGCCTTGATTTCCCCCAAGAGCCCAGCGCGCCTACAGTCCCAGCACTCCAGGAGCTTAGGCAGGAGGATGCGACGAGCCCAGCCTGGGCACCTCGGTGACTTAGCGAACCCTTTCTCAGAATTAGAAGATTTTTTGTTTTGCCGGGGATGTAGCTCAGTGGTTCCGCCACCTGCCTCGCAAGCATAAGGTCCTGAGTTCGATCCCCGGTACAAAAAAAAGGTTTTTTTGCTTTGTTTTCCAGTACTGGGGATCGAACTCAGGACCTTGTGCTTGCCAGGCAGGCGCGGTGCTACTGAGCTTCATCCCCAGGCTTTAAAAAATGCTGGAGGTGTAGCTCAGTGCAAAGGCCCTGGGTTCAGTCTCTGGTAAGACGCACACACACACCTGCCATGGGGCAGCTGAGACTGCCACACTGTCAGCAACACTGGGGTGCTGCCTGCTGCTGGGTTCCCACTACCCTACCTCCTTGCTAAGAGGCCTCCTTTCCTCACAGCTAGGGGACACTGCGAGGTATCACCTTGGGTGAGACCACGTCCCCTGGGGCCATCTGCCACCAGCAGCCTCAGAGGACTCATGGCCTCAGTCTGGCCATGTTCATGGCCTCAGTCTGGCCAAGCAGGAAGACTGGGTCCTGTCTGCTTGCTGGACCCTGCTGTGATACCCAGCAAGTGGTAGCCTCTGCTCCCAGCTCCAGCAAAGTCAAGCCCTCTCCTGGCAGTGGGGTGGCACCTGAGCACTGGGTAACCAGCCCCGGGGCCACCCTTCTCCTGAACCTGCTGTAGTCAAGGGTGAGGCTGGACCAGCCAGCTGGAGCAGAGATGTTCCAGGATTGCAGCTAAAGTTCCCTGAGTGTTTGCAAAGCTAAGTAAAGTTTATTTTAGATCTTCAAAAAGATAGAGAGGGGCCCCCAGGCAGAGCTGAAGGAGCTGAACAGAGGACTGGCAGAATCAGGGAGGGAGACAGACCGGCTGGAGGAGGACAGGAGAGATGCCTCCTCAGCCAGGCCTCCTCCCGGACAGTGGTCTCCAATCTGACTTGGGGAGCTGGGGGGTTGGGCTGCTGGGAATCTCAGACAGGCTGCAAGCTGCAGGCTGCAGGAGCTCTCGGCCTCTGTGACTGCATAAATCAACCACATAACTCCCCTGACCTGTCTGTTTCTCTGGAG
Organism: Heterocephalus glaber; assembly: GCF_000247695.1. The sequence continues at coordinate 165,703 of NW_004624751.1, read as the reverse complement.
AACCTGGATGGGTACCCCCAGGAGAGTCCAGCTCGGATGAACCCTAATATGTCAGTGTCCACAGAGAACCTGGGCTCCTCACCATGATCGGAATGTGCCCTGCCAAGCCTGCCGCTGCCTGTCATGCCTTCATACTTCCTGCCTGGGACCTCACCCACTGGGAGACTCAGGGACCCAGGAGGCAGCAGGGTGACCACCTGTTACTTTGGGTATCTGAGCTGCGTTCTGGAGTTCAGCTGTAAACATGATGGCAAGTGACCATGAGAGTATGTATACACATGTGTGTGTGCATGGGTGTGTGTGGGGTGTGTGAACACTGTGAGAGATGATGTGAATGTGGTGTTTGAGGGCCTGTGAATGGTGTATGTGCTAGTGTGTGCGAACTGTGTATATGTGTGTGTGTGGGTGTGTAAAATGTGTCCGAGGGTGTGTATGTTAACAATATGTGTCAGGGCACTCTGCAAACAATATATATGATGCCATGTGTGTGAACAGTGAGAGCATTCGTGTGAGCAGTATGTGTAAGGGTGTATGTGTGAACAGCATGCATGAGTGTGTGCATGAACAGTGATGGTATGCACAGGAACAGTACGTTGAAAGCACTGTGAATGGCGTGTGAGGATGTGTGTGTGAACAGTGTGTCAGGGCAGTGTGAATATGTGAGGGCATAAGCGTAAATAGTGTGTGAGGGCGTGTATGTGAATGGTGTTGTGAGAACGTGTCTGCAAGCTGTCAGGGCACGTGTGTAAGCAGTATAGGAGAGCACATGTATGAATGGGGTGAGAGCAGGCGGGGACAGTACTGCGAGGACATGTGTGAACCACATGTGTCAGGGTGTGTGTGAGGGTACCGTATGAACACTGTCCGTGTGTGTGTGCGCAGCATGCACTGGGGCATGTGAGTGCAGGGAGTTGGGCTGTAAGGCAGGTGGGCAGGACGGGCAGGGCTGTGGCCCACAGTGCTGTCACACTGGGGGACACGTGTGTGCGTGGTGCTCACAGGAGGGGAGGGCAGGACTGGTGCAGGTGTGAAGCCTCCAGAGTCCTGAGGTCAGCTGGGCAGAGGAGGCTGCAGTGCCATTCAAAGCCTCAAATTCCCCGAGGCTAGAAAAACACCAGGCATATAAAACACACTCGATCCACCCAGAGGCAACATCCAGCAATCTGGAGCAGTCCAAGATGTGCACTGCATCATGTCATTGCATCTTCTGTAGAAGGAATTTTCAGATTTCTCACAGTGTACCAGTCAGCTGTGGAGATTTCACACTTCCGCACAGTTCAAAAAGAACCGCAGAAAAGCATTTCCTCTGAGCTAGCAAGGACCGCAGAACCAGCAGTCGGCAGTGCCCACATGTCTCCCTGAGGTCACACAACCGCGGGGCCTGTGGTGGCCTCAGTCACACACTCTTCCTGCAGAGGAAATGCACCCTTGCCTTCAAAACCCATGTCCTCATGCAAGATGCAACCAAAAATAGCTCTCTGGGGGGAAAAAAAGAGCATTATTTGTACACAATGTGGATCCATGTTCACTCCATGATGTAAAACATCTGGAATGAGCAAGCTAGGCATTCTTGGTAGGTTTCCACAAGTACTACTAGGAGAAGGCACACCAGTGTCAGTGAGGGCTCAAGAAATGCTAAAACAAAACCCCAAAGGTGCTTTAAAAATTAAATATTGAAAAATCAAACGCTTATTCAATTACTAAGTGCACACCCACAAATATGAAGATAGGCACACATGAGCCCTCCGGGCCACCGTGAGTGGGTCCTGCTGAGGCTGCAGGACCTGGCGCTGCAGCTGACGCTTGTTCTTCCTGCCCAAGGGCGCTGAGCCTCACTGCGTCCACAGGTCCAGGCTTCCACGTCCAAGAGGACAGCCAGCGAAGGGTCAGAGACAGTGTGGCCTCAATCTGTACGTAATGGACTTACACTTACACAGCTGTGAATCTGTATACCACTCCGGCGCCAGTTGGCCTCCTTGCCCTCAGCCTTCTTACACAGACCAATCATGATCACTGCAGGTCACTGGTTTCCAGCAGAGACTTGGAATAGTCTTAAGCAACAGACACAGACTGGTAGAGTAAAAAGTCCTCATGCCCTCATGCTGGCAGGGCACTGGGACCTCATAAGATCGTGATCACTTGTATACCAGGCAGGCGCTCCCACTGATGACCGCCAGTCCGTCTCGGGGATATGACAGTGAAGGAGATGCACAGGTCCCAGCCACTCACACCAAGAGTCAGGAGACAGCATGGGCAGAGATTCTGTCAGGGTCGGGTAGGTGTGACAAAAGCATGAGGGGCGGCCTTCTGCTAAGGACCTGGAGAAGGAGATCCCAAGATGACTGGGCAGAGGTTCCCAGCACTCACCTCCACCCTAAGAAAGAACCAGACCACACATGAACAGCTGCATTTTGAGGAGAGCGGCTGAGAGAATGTAGGAACTCAGTCGGGGAGAGGTAGGATCCCTGAGGACAGGGTAACCTGGATGGAGGCAATGAGAATGGCTCAGCAACTGGGACCCTGGCTCCCTGGGCAGGGAAAGGATGAACAGTGGAATCCTGGTGGACACCAGCAGCCCCAGCTGCAGAGGGGCTATGTACCTGGAGCCCAGGCAGGGAGCACAGTGGTCGAGCTTCAGCAAAGGAACCAGAAATCTCCCTGACCGTGTGCCCTGATGCAGCAACAACAGAGCAGCATCTTGAGTACAGAGCCCCCATCGGGTCCCATGGCCAACCGTGGGCCCCCAACATCCCCCATACTATACAGAGGCTCTGACTATGCCAGCAGAGCAACTGTGGCCCAGCCCAGGTAGTGTCCTGCACAAAGGGACTGGGACAGCCTCAGGTTGCCTCAAGACCTAAGGAGGCACGCCCCTTGTCCTGGCCCAGGACTCCCTCCCCACACCTGCTGCTGCCTGCTCCACGGGTAGATACCTGCCAGACCCCAGCCACCACTGGGTCCTGAGGACACGTCCACCACAGTTCATGCCCTGGCACTGGCCCTGTAGCCACTAGAAAGCCCTTTCAGCACCACCCAGGTGTGGCCTGGGTATACCACTCCCTGATCCACAACCTGAAAGCCACCACAGCCACTGCTGGAGCCCCATACAATAGCGGTGCTCATCCAAGAGGGGCTGAAGATATGTCCCCCATAACACTGCCCCCAGCAGATACACTGGCCTGGCCATGATTGGCAGGCGTTTGCCCCTGGGTACTGAGGTCACACATACTTAGCAGCCCACATCTGCTGCCAAGTCTACATCTATGAACTCTACAAACAGCTGCAATCTGAGCCATGAGCCATCTGGAGATGCCACTGACTTTGACTAAAGCTGAAGAATTCACAGAGGTTAACCCTAGCCAGCCAACATCCTGCAACTCATCTACAGGAAAGTCATTCCCTACAGCTACTCTACAAATTAGAAGAGGTGCTCTGACACTATCTATGCAGACAAAGGTGCAGGAACACAAGTATGACAAAGCCTAGAAGCGTGGTACTCCCAAAGGACCAGCTAACCCTGGGACTCAGAGCAGCTGTGGGTTGCCTTCATCTCAGACTCCCAGTATTGGCATCTCACAGTGACTGGGTGAGGAACAACCACAGGAGACATCCAGGGTGAGGGAGCTGTGGTCAGGCTGCCAAGAGATACCCAGAGTGTTGCAGGCTGAATGACTCAGGCCCCAACCCTACGACCAGAGACCAGGATCAGCCTGAATTTGTGTGGATTGAAAATTACCAGTACTGGCACCCTGCCCATAGCATACTGCAGGCTTGGTGGGATTATTCAGCACAGATCTGGGCTCTTACTACCTCCTTTGTCTAGCAGCAAGAGCAGAGTCACACCCTGAATTGGACACTACCACAAAACTGTAGACCCCAGAAGAAAACCACAGGCTTAAAATCACAGAGAAAATTTTTTTCTTCTTTGCTTTTGGTTTTCTTTTTTTTTTTTCTTGACTGTTTGTTTTTGTTTTTTCATGAGTGTGAACATTGTCTTTAGGGAGCTGTTTATTTGTTTTGTTCTTGTTTTTGTTTTTTCCTTCTTTCTTTCCTTCCTGTCTTCTTTACCAGTTGCCTGAGGCTCAGGTAATCTGCTTTTGTCCCTCAGCCTTGCTTCTAATCTCTTTCTCTTCTTTTATTTTTCTATTTTCCCTCCTTATCCCTTTTAAATTTTCTCCCCTTAGGATAAGATAGCTGTGTTGAGTGGAAATTTACTATATATAATTTTCTGATTTGTCTTAGATCTTGTTATATAGCTATAAATCTTGCTTTGCTTTTTGTTTTGGTGGTTTTTTTGATTGTTTGTTTTTGTTTTAGTTTTTTGTACTGGGGATGAACTCAGGACCTTGTGCCTATGAGGCAGGGGCGGTGCCACTGAGCTAAATCCCTGACCCACATAAATCTTGTACCTATGGTTAAAGTTGGCAAATTAACAGTTTGTCATTTGCTAGTTTGAACTTGATGCTAATATTATTACTGATTGTACTACTTTAATGGATCTTCCTTGTATGCCAATACCTAGACTGGGAGTCATAACCAACACTGTAGTCCATGGAGCCGGGGATTTAGCTCAGTGGTTCTGGCGCCTGCCTTGTAAGCGCAAGGTCCCGAGTTTGATCCCCAGTACCAAAAACAAAAACAAAAAATAAAACAAAAAAAACACAAAACACACACACACACACACACACACACACACAAAGCTGTTGGAGAAAAGAAACAAATCACTTATAAAGGAAATCACATCAGAATTACAGCAGACTTCTAAACACAACCCTTAAGTCAAGAAGACCTTGGAGTAAAGTAAAGCCCTAAAAGAAAACAACCTCCAACCCAAATTGATGCACCCCACAAAACTATCTTTCAAAATTGATGGAGAAATAAGGTACTTCCATAATAAAGAACACCTGAAGAAACTTATCACCAAATTAGCATTCCAAAATGTTCTGAAGGGTAATCTAGAAAAAAACAATGAAGACAGTTCCAAGAAGCCCAATAGAATGAATCTACCAGGCAAGGCAAGCAATTAAATAGAAGGCAAAGAAAGAAATCAACAACAGGACAATAATATGACAAGGATAAGTCAATACCTATCAGTTACAACCATCAACGTGAATGGTCTCAACTCACCAGTCAAAAGAAACAGATAGGCAGAATGGATCTAGAAACAAGATTCAACAATATGCTGCATACAAGAAACACATTTAACTCAAAAAGAAATTCAGACTGAATGCTAAAGGATGGCAAACAACACTTCATGCAACAGGAACCCAGTAAAAAGCAGGGGTAGTTATTCTATTTGCAGACAAAGTGGATTTCAATCCAAGACTGATCAGAGGAGACAAAGGTTATTATATACTTATTAAGGGAACAATACAAGTGGAAGAGATAACAATCATAAATATATATCCACCAAATACTGGTGCACCCAATATATAAAAACAAATACTAATGA